>MU551712.1:39609-52895 GCA_024362625.1 Silurus asotus
ACACACACACACAGATGTTTATCCTCAAAAGCAGCCCGGTTGCCCTCAGTAATTAAACTCTATGTGTGAATTAATTGCATTTCATCCAATAAAGCCATCACATTTTTATTCCCTTTCCCCGACACCTCTTTTATAATTAGACCTGTGAAGGTGGTAGCCGCTTTGAAGGAAGCTTTTAGATTAATCATATTATCTGCAGCTTCTGAAACAAGAAGCCTATTTGACCTCCCTCTTCCATAAGAATCCATTATCTTAAGCTATCACACTAATCCTGGCTTTGGCAGGATGAATGAGGACAGGAGAATCATTCCTAATAGATGGCAAATAAGATTAATCTATGATCTAAGTGCCGATTACACTTGGACCTGCCCTTGAACACTCAGGTGTAACCTTGAGATCTGCATCCACTCTGGGTCAGGAATTGAATTGAAAACCCCTAGAGAGTTGGCAGGTGGCAAAGATACCCTTTGCCCAGACCTTACCCCAGAGAGATCAAATGCCGAGCAGCTTAACCCCCACAAAACACAAAGGAAAGTTAAATAAATAAAAGCTAACGGCAAATCAAACAGCTGTCCAAATTCAGTTCTGACTAATCCATTATGTGACATATATATTATAATTATTTCCATATACATTGGGCTTGTTCATTGCTCTAATTAGGCGATGGAAAATATCTTCATTATGCAAATGCAATTCATCCAGAAGAACAGAAATTATAAAATATTATAAAGTGCTTGATAGATTACCTAATACCCTGTTTGTGAGGTTAGACTGGTATGTAAATGAAAACAAGGAAATAAAGGTTTATAAAATATCTCACCTGCTATATTCCAGTGTATTTAACTAAGTAACTGAAACTTATTGTCAGTGGTCTAATTTTAATATAATTTAAATGTTCTGGGCATTTAATTTATTTTAGTCAATAATTAGTGAGTGTATCTTTTATAACCAGTGGCACCCAGAATGGTGGATCAATGCTCACTTCAGTTTGTTCAGTGTTTGATTAATTGGCTTGGCCAGTGGGCAAGAAGGGCCTGTACCTAGCAGCAGACACTCACATTCCATTAGGATAACTAAAGTAATGGCAATTTATTATTGATTTTTTTTTAATCAAAGTGAAAAGTAAGAAAAGTTACTTTGAATGATTTGGGTCCAGACTTTAAAATCATTGTATATTGTCAAGTGTCATGAAGGCCTAAGGACTACTTAGATTAGTGTGCCACAATACGTTATACATTATTTGTAAGCATTCTTCCTCTCTTGCATGCAACTATTAAGTTAACTTATGGGGACTGTCAAGTAATCACCAAAGCAGAAGCAACTGAGAATAATTATTAAAACTGGAAAAAAAAAACCCACCAAAACAAAGACAACACATTGTAAAACATTTTACAACAGACCCAAAAACCTGAACATAAACTAAACCAAACCAAAAAGCTATGAAAGAAAAATATGAGAAAAAAATGCTGTGATCATTGTGATTATATACACAAGAGCAATTTAACATGATTGTGAATCAGGTGCACAAATTGACATGTAACATGGTCTCATGATGTGCACTGACTGATGCGTAACATGGTTTGTTACATAATGACAAAGAGAAAGGTTTGGGTGTTATGAAAAATGCAGTGAAATGGCATTGCAGCAGCATACAAAATATATCAAATGAAGTTGAAATGGTTTAATTAGTCCTATTTCCTTTTTTTATGTTCTTTTTTAAATATGCTATAATTCATATTCATTCATAATAACATAAAAAAGAATTTAAAACAGAATACATTTTAAATATTAGAATAAAATTATATGTTGTATTTGTTATTTTTATTACTATATGGCACACAATCACACGCCTAACTTGCATTAAATATTTTTAATATAAATACACAAATTACTAGCATTTTCTATTTTAATACACAATGTAGCCAGGGCTTCATTCCTATCTTAAGTTTATAAATGCTTTAAGTTTATGTGAGGAGCCAGGTGGCTGTTAAAAAAGGTCTTAAGAACAAAATAACAATAAATCCAAAGGTGGCTGCCTAAAGGGTGACATCTCTATTAGGGTATATCAACATCCCTCCCTACTCTACACAACCCTCTATAAGATAAATGAATGAAATAGATAGGAAATGTATCTGACCGCTGGATTACTCTAATGAATAACCTCCACTTTGGGTCCTGCAATGTAAGCAAAAAGTCCAGCTCACAGGCGATCCAAGGTCCTGTCATGAATCTAGCCTGACAGCCAACATAATATCAGGGTGACAACACTTGTATGACTTCCATTTTCTTTGCTTTCTATTGATTTTCACTTAATAACTGAGAGGGAGGGGGGATACTAAATGTCTGTGCTGAGTACCCAATAAATCCTGTCTGAGCTTTTTATTGAGGAGAATTTAATAAAAGCATGGGTTAGGCTTGGGAATTTGTCTCTGGCTTGAGAGGACAAAAAAGGGGAGGAGAGAAAAAGTGGAAAGAGATGTTCAGAAGCATTCTCACTAACTTAGCTGATATCATTATGGGATCAAAAAAAAATTGTGCAATTTGCCCAAAGGGTTAGCAACATCTCTTGTAAGTGTTTTCTAAAATGTTACCTAAATGATGTACACATGGTGTAAGAAATAATAATGCACTGCATTATTTTTTGGAAATAGTGAGTCCAGTGATGTTATTTCTTTCATAGGATCACATTTGTGGCTTTTGTGTTATGACTTTATTCCATTTATCATGCAAGTGTACTTAAACCCATGGACCATATTGTAACAATAACATTTCAGAATAGGTCCCACAATTTCTGTTGGAATTGTGGTGGCAGGGACAAGATTGAAAGTCAGCTGTAGTTACAAAGTTCCAAGAGTGTAGATAAGCTCCTTTTTGTTTTGGTTCCTTACTGCATTACTCCAATAACAACAAATGGTGATGCACATCAAGTTTGAAGATTCTGGTTTTTGCTTAAAGCAGAAATCCTTTATTCTTTGAGTAGAAATTAACAAAACAATCAGCCATGTCTCCTCCTGGTTTTCCCAGTATAAATTAATTAGATTTTGCACAGGAAAAGCCAGTAAACGTCAAATAATTATTTCATGTGTTTGTTTGCACACTTGTTTCACATTCATGATCATTAGATACTTGTGTATATGCTTTAACTTTCACAGCACTCTTTGTCTCTTCCATGATTGTCATCAGTTCATGTCTGTTTAGTTTATATTCATAGTCAGATTTATGTTTATATTTCATGTTTGTTTTGTTTTTGTCTTTGCTTCCCTATTTTGGTATTTGCACTTCTATTATTCTCAGCACTCGCATCTGCTTCCTGCATCTTGGTTCCTTTAATTACATAATGGAATCAGAGACCTACAGTGAGAAAAATAAGTATTTGAACACCCTGCTATTTTGCAAGTTCTCCCACTTAGAAATCATGGAGGGGTCGGAAATTGTCATTGTAGGTGCATGTCCACTGTGACAGACAATCTAAAAAAAAAATAATTATCCAGAAATTACAATATATGATTTTTAAACTTTTTATTTGTATGACACAGCTGCAAATAAGTATTTGAACACCTGTCTATCAGCTAGAATTCTGACCCTCACAGACATGTTAGTCTGCCTTTAAAATGTCCACCTCCACTACATTTATTATCTTAAATTAGATGCACCTGTTTGAGGTCGTTAGCTGCATAAAGACACCTGTCCACCGCATACAATCAGTAAGAATCAAACTACTAACATGGCCAAAGAGCTGTCCAAAGACACTAGAGACAAAATTGTACACCTCCACAAGGCTGGAAAGGGCTACAGGAAAATTGCCAAGCGGCTTGGTGAAAAAAGGTCCACTGTTGGAGCAATCATTAGAAAATGGAAGAAGCTAACCATGACTGTCAATCTCCCTCGGACTGGGGCTCCATGCAAGAGCACACCTCGTGTGGTCTCAATGATCCTAAGGAAGGTGAGAAATCAGCCCAGAACTACACGGGAGGAGCTGGTCAATGACCTGAAAAGAGCTGGGACCACCATTTCCAAGGTTACTGTTGGTAATACACTAAGACGTCATGGTTTGAAATCATGCATGGCACGGAAGGTTCCTCTGCTTAAACCAGCACATGTCCAGGCACGTCTTAAGTTTGCCAATGACCATTTGGATGATCCAGAGGATATTATGTCTCTCACAGTGGAGATTCACCTACAATGACAATTTCAGACCCCTCCATGATTTCTAGTTGGGAGAACTTGCAAAATAACAGGGTGTTTAAATACTTACTTTCCTCACTGTACATATAGATGTAGCAGAATTCTGTTGTGGTTTAGGAATGCCTGCTGGAAAAGCTGATACTATAACAGGCATCTCCTGCTCTCCCTCCCCTGCTGATTATGTCACTTTTATTCCCTGCCCTGTTTAGGATGTTGGCTTTGCACCACATCCTGCTGAACACATTGCAATGCCTTTCCGCACTGCAGAAGATGCAGCTTTGTCTTAATGGTTTAGATGAGAATGTTGCTTTACTATCCTGTTTAGTCATCATTTTGACAGCTTGCTTAGCTAAGGGCATTGCAGTTGAGGATATCACATATATCACTTGACACTCAGCTTTACCATGCTTTACTCGCTTTGTTCACTAGATGTCCCTATTGTCCCCCATGTTGTTCTCCCCTTGAATACTTGGTAAGTATTGTCACATGTCCTTAATTTTCTTGTGTGTATTTAAGTTCCTTAGTATCTGTTTTTTCGTATATTAAAATCTGTATAGCATAAATATATAGCAATATATGCAAAGGACATGTTTGGATTTTACAGTTATATAAATATGTTATTGTACATATATACCACATATTTCAAAAATGGACATTTTAATATATGTAACAATTTCCCAAATACACATATAGAATACATGTTCATAAATGGTTAAAGGATGTTAATCCTTGTATTAATAACACACATTGTGCTTGAGTAATATACAATTAACTTTTTTAAAGTAACTTATTTACTTTATATAACTAGTTTACATTACCTTAATTCTATCAAATGAATGGTCTAAAACATTTCATTTTCAAACAAACAGCAGGACATAATTCAGTACTTAAATAAAAGCAATTGTTTAAAACCTGTTTGTCAACAAGTAACAGGGATCAACAAGGATCCAAAACTAACATCAAACATAATGGAAAAAAACTGCATCATTGCAACATTAAACATTATTTTCACATTTTAAAAGTAGCATTGCATTATATAGTCATTGATTTGCACTTTCTCCTGATCTGGAACTTGAAACACTGCATTTGAGTAATACTCCCCAAGTCTAGTAAAAAATCTGGGCATAATGTCACTCCCAAAACTAACATCTTGAAGGAAAAGAGACAGAGAAAACAAGAATCAACCCTTTTACAAAAAAAAAGTTATGTAAATGTTAGGTGATGAACGGGAGGCAAAAGCAACGTGGGATGAGCAAAAGCATAGAAGGCACGTACCGGGATACGCATGCGCGATAACAACGACCGCCGTGACCCAACTTATACCAACAATAACGGACAGTGAGAGTGTGGAAGTTTAAATAGGTGCTGGTTTTGATGATAAATGAGCACCATATGTGCGCGATTGAAGCGGAGCTTCAGAGAAAGCAGCCGAGAAACACGCTGAAGGGGGCTGAAGGGGGCGTGGCAGGTGGATTCCTGACAGATAAACATGTACTGTATGTATTTTTATAGCATGCCTTCATCAAACAAATCCCTCTTGTGTAAAAAAACCCTTCAAAAACACACATTCTCATTTATTAACGCACATCATGTTCATAAAGAAATATTGATTTTCGTTTATCTCGACCATCGGTTACCTCGATGCTTTTTGGCGACCACCTAGGACATCGACATAACCGGGTTCCACTGTGTATATATATATATATATATATATATATATATACACATATACACTCAGTGGCCACTTTATTAGGTACACCTGTACAACCGTTTGTTAACAAATTTCTAATCAGCCAATCACATGGCCACATGGCAGCAACTCAATGGGGTCTTCACCTTTCAGCAAGTAATCATGTGTCAGTCTTGTATGTCCGATTTGACATCTGGTTAAGATCACTTGATCAAATATTGTCTTCAAAGGGTATTAAAAACCTTTTAGTAATTTCAGGGTATATATTTTATACAGTTTGTTATTCGTCCATGTATTCCATGGCTCTCTCCAGGCTCTTCTCAACCTGCTCCCTACTCTTACCACAAAATCATCCGCAAACATGGTCAATGGAGACTCTTGTCTGACCTCGTCCGTCAACCTGTCCATCACCACTACAAAAAAGGAAAGGGCTCAGTACCCTCAGTGATTGTGGATGCAGTCAAACCTCCACCATGAACCAGTCTGTCATTCCTACTGCACACTTTACTGCTGGCACACTGTCCTTATACATGTCCTGCAACACCCTCACATACATCTCTGACACACATGACTTCCTCATGCAATACCCCAATTCCTCTCTCAGCACCCAGTCGTATGCAATCTCTAAATCCACAAACATACAATGCAACTCTTTCTGACCTTCTCTATACTTCTCAAACTTCTCAAAGCAAATAAGGCATCTGTGGTGCTCTTCCATGGCATGAAACCATACTGCTGCTCACAGATGGTCACCTCTTCTCTCAGCCTGGCTTCCACTACCATAACTTCATGGTGCTACTGATCAACTTAATTCCCCTGTAGTTACTGCAGGTCTGCACATCTCCCTTATTCTTAAAGATCGGTACCAGCACACTCCTTCTTCATTCCTCAGGCATCTTCTCACCTTCCAAAATCTTGTTAAACAATCTGGTTAAAAACTCCACTGCCATCTCTCCTAAACATCTTTATGCTTCTACCGGTATGTCATCTGGTCCAACCGACTTTTCACTTTTCATCCTCTTAATCGCTGCTCTCACTACCTCCTTACTAAATCCTATCCACCTACTTCTTCACCAACTACACACCACTCAACCTTCTTTCTCTTTCACATTTTCCTCATTCATCAGCTGCTCAAAATACTCCTTCCACCTTTTCAACACACTCTCCCCTCATTAGTCAGCACATTTTCATCTCCATCCTTTATTGCTCTAACTTGCAGCACATCCTTCCCAGCTCGGTCTCTCTGCCTAGCCAATCGGTACAAATCCTTTTCTCCTTCCTTAGTGTCCAACATCTCATACAGCTCCTAATATGCATTTTCCTTGGCTTTTTGGTTGCCCAATCATCCAGCACCTCTTCACCACCACCAAGCCCCTGTCTGACACATCTTACCTGAATCTTTCCAAAATTTCCACAATTTACTTCTTTTAGTCCTCACTCTCCTCTTCTCTCCAAAACCATCCTAAAGACCACCATCCGATGGTGCTTAGCTACACTCTCCCCCGCCCACACCTTACAGTCTCCAATCTCCCCTTCTGGTTGCATCTCCTACATATAACATAGTTCACCTGTGTGCACCTTCCTCCACTCTTATTTGTCACCCTATGCTCCTCCTTCTTCTTAAAATAAGTATTCACCACTGCCATTTTAATCCTTTTAGCAAAATGTAAATTCACGCCAGAATTTTCCTTCTCCTTCTTCTCACATCCGACTTGTGGAGCATAAGCACTGATGACATTTATCATCAACCCTTCAACTTCCAGCTTCACATTCATCAAACTATCAGATACTCTTCACCTCCACTACACACTTACTGTACCTCTTCCTTCAGAATCACCCCTACACTATTTCTCTTTCCATCCACACCATGATAAAACAGTTTAAACCAACCTCCAATGTTCCTGGTCTTACTCCCGTCCACTTGGTCTCCTGAACATACAACATATCTACCTTTCTTCTCTCCATTATATCAGCTACCTTTCTCCATTTACCAGTCATAGTACCAACATTTAAAGTACCAACTCTAACCTCTACTGTCCTACACTTCTTTCCTTGCCGTCTCTGTAGATGTCTTCCTCCACTCCATCTCCTCCTCTCGGACAACAGGAGCCCAATTTCCACCAGTACCCTGTCGGCTAACAATACCTGTGGTGGTTGTTGGTCACCCAGGCCTCGACCGATCTGGTATGAAATTCTTATTCGTTATCCGCATGTTCGATTCGGCATGTTTTAACGCTGGATGCCCTTCCTAACGCAACCCTCCCAATTTATCCAGGCTTAGTAGGTTATAGCTACCTTTTCCGTTTTGTCTGAACTGTTGCACGAAAACATTAACAAATCAGAAAACACAACAATTTAGACAAACCAGAAAAAGTTAGCCATAGTTTGTGAATGGAACACTTACTGACGTAATCATTGGACAAGACATCAGTCATTCAAGATATAAAGGAAGCACATCATCTTTTTTTATCAAGCAATTAGCCATATACAATCAACATGGCAATAACAAGTACAATTAACATTACAATACACAGAACAGGTGCATGAAAATACAAATATATGCACATTTAGGGGAAAGGGGGAAAAAATAGATGAATAAAATTCATATTAAAAATGTAATTAAATAAAAAAAAAAGGATAACAAAACGGCTATGGTTTATTCTGTAAATAATTTTTCTATAAAAGGACAAAATATTTATTAAATTTTCTTTTAATCACTTTAAGGGCTTTTGTGAAAGAAATAAACTCATTATAAAATGCAAAAAAAACATTGGTTTTACTTTCAAGTAAACACAAAATTTCAATTGGAGTATAAAAAAAAAAATCCCATCAGAAGTATACAAGAAAGTCATCTTTGTTATTGTTCATTACAAGTCTAAAGATAATGTCCTTCACAGTGAAATTTCTTAGATGGAAACCTTTGGGTAAAGCCAGTTATGGATATCAGACCTGTTAAGCGGCTGAAGTAACAATCTGCGGCAGGAGAATGTTGGAATGTATGTGTAAAAGTGTACAAACTAATCTTTGTCATGATGCACTGCAGCATCTCGAAAATCACTGCATAAGAATGTCCTTTAAAGTAGATTTGAATTAATTCCAGTTTCTCCTTGCTTGCCAATATTTACTTCTTTTTTTTTTTTTTATATTTAAAGGTGCACTAATTGAAATAAAAAAAATTGTTTAAAGTAAACAGAACTTTACACACGTGCAAGAAACAAAGTTATAATATTTCATACTTCCTGTATATCTTGAATGACAGGTGTCTCGTCCAATGATCGGTAAGTGTTCCATTCACAAATTATACCTACCTTTTCCGGTTTGTCTGAATTGTCATGTTTTCGGATTTGTTAATTTGTTTTTGCATTTGTTATTTTGCTTTCGGATTAGTTCGTGTTTTCTAATTTGTTTTGGTAATGTGTTTTGCACTTCTCGGCCACCGTAGATTGTTCTAAGCATTTCGTCTTTTCAATTAATCATTCATTATGGACCCAGATTTGCTTAGAGCCTTGTGCTTAGCTAACTATACCTGCTCACGGAGGCAAATTGGCCAGTCCGAATCTTAGTCAAAGGATATAACCGTAAACATTTTTTTTTTTAAGTAGGAAGCACAATGCTTGCTCATGCATAAAATAATTATTTATTTAGCCACTTTGATATAACTTGCTAATTAAATAATAGATAGAAATCACAAGGTCCCAGACGTTGTGCTCTATGCTCCATTTGTTCATGAGCCTTCTGTATGTACTAACCTCGTCATAGATTTGCAGTAACACCATGCTACATAATCAACTACTTTGAACTATTTTTCGGACTATAAGCAGCTACTTTTTTCCCACGTTTTGAACCCCATGGCTTAAACAATGAACCTCATAACATTAGACCGCTGAAATTTATGAACGGAAACGGAAAAAACGCACCTCACCTGTGTTCTGATCTGCATGGCATCGGGAGGAAAAAAAGGTTTTTATTTTTATTTTTTAAATGCACGACGATGCCAAAATATAAACTCCTGAGAGAAATAGTTGTGAAAGGAAGGAGGAAGACAGTAACCAATGACTTTCTCGGTCGGCTATTGTTTAGATACAAGCCGTTGTAACGCGTTGAGACTGGGTCATGGGATAGCTCGCTAACTCCAGTTGCAACAGAAATCATATAAGCACAGACAGGTTTCCAAAACTCATGCTTTTTAATTTTTCTTGGCAACAGCGTTAAAAATGCGGCGGAGGCTATTTCTAAAATACTGCTATGCTCCGAAAGAAAGTGCAACATATTTCACCCGCTACACCGTGTAACAGACACTGTCTTTCATTAAAGCCTGTGTAAAGTTCATTAGTTTCAATGTAGACATATAGACAGGTGCGGCTTATTTATGTTTAAAAAAAATCTTTTATTTAGTTTATTCGGCTTATATATAGGTGCACTTTATAGTCTGGAAATTACGGTAGATATAAATAATTTCAATTAAGTAGTTTACATTTATTTGCCAGGCAATAATCAATAAACAAATGTCAAATCTAAATCAAATAGTAGAAGAAAGTTACACAACATGATCAACATAAAAATAGTTTCTACTGAAATAGGACTGAAATCATATTTGCAATTACACTGAGACCTTCATAATGATACCAAACATGTAACGGTAAAGTTCATATATTCTTAAAATCTAATTATTATGGTATGAAGTATAGTAGCTTGAATTCTGGGAACCTTTCCATGACCCGGCCATATCTTGAACAAATCTTTTGTAAACTGCATTGCTAAACTATTTTTATGTTGATCATGGCAACATACAGTCTCTGTGGTAAGTTCTGACTACAGAAGGCTTTCATGTGTGTTTTCTCCTTAAATACCCAAACCATTATAAATACTTGTAAATTCAAAGTAATAAAAGCTTTGCAAACACTATCTTGGGACATAAGGTGACCTAAAAACCGAATACCACCTGGAAACCAAAACCTGATAAAGATCTTCTCGGGGCGACCGTCACGTCAGAAGGACGTTTGTTCTACTGAAATAGGATTAAAATCATATTTGCAATTACACTGAGACCTTCATAATGATACCAAACATGAAGTATAGTAGCTTGAATTCCGGGAACCTTTCCATGACCCGGCCATATCTCCAGGAGGGAAAGAGGGCGCTCAGGGATGGGTGATAGGGCAAGCTGTACAGATGACTTTATCTCCTCAGATTAAAGGAGGTCCACTTCTCAGTTTAGAAGGCTTATTGTTTTGTTGCTTGGCAGTTCTAGAGGTCTGACCTCATTAAGAGATCTGACCATTTTTACATACATATACACAAATATACTAAGGCTGCACAATTCTTGCTAAATTGTGAATCACAATTTTTCTCCATCTGAATTGAGATCACGATTCTCTCACACGATTCTCATGTTTTCAACCAAAACATTTATTGCACTCAAGTAAAAACAGTGCTACACAGGTTTTCAGTTATAATAACGTGCTGGTTTTAAACGTAACAAAAAATAGTCTATTTCTCTTGTTTTAGACCCCTTAAGGTGAGTAACTTTAAAGCTGTTAAACACAAACAATAAAACGTTAACATTGATAAATAAAAATAATAAAAATAAATAGCACCTGTGCTTTTTGTAAACTCCAACAGGCCAACCTTAAAACTTAAACTTCAAAGGTTCTTGGCCAAGAACACTAAGCGATCAACACTTTGAGGCATCATCCTGAGTATTCAGACCCTTTGCTCGGTATTTAGTAAATTTTGATCTAATACAGCCATGAGTCTTTTTGGGATAGATGCAACAAGTTTTTCACACCTGGATTTGGGGATCCTCTCCAGTTCTGTCAGTTTGGATGGTAAACGATGGTGGACAGCCATTTTATAGGTCTCTCTAGAGATGCTCAAGTGGGTTTAAGTCAGGGCTCTGGCTGGGCCATTAAAGAACAGTCACAGAGTTGTTGTGAAGCCACTTCTTCGTTATTTTAGCTGTGTGCTTAGGGTCATTGTCTTGTTGGAAGGTAAACCTTTGGCCCAGTCTGAGGTCCAGAGCACTCTGAAGAAGGTTTTCATCCAGGATATCCCTGTACTTGGCCGCATTCATCTTTCCCTTGATTGCAACCAGTCTTCCTGTCCCTGCAGCTGAAAAACACCCCCACAGCATGATGCTGCCACCACCATGCTTCACTGTTGGGACTGTATTAGACAGGTGATGAGCAGTGCCTGGTTTTCTCCACACATACTGCTTAGTATTAAGGCCAAAAAGTTCTATCTTTGCTCATCAGTCCAGAGAATCTTATTTCTCACCATCTTTGAGTCCTTCAGGTGTTTTTTTTTTTTTTTTAGCAAACTCAATGCGGACTTTCATGTGTCTTGCACTGAGGAGAGGCTTTCGTCGGGCCACTCTGCCATAAAGCCCCAACTGGTGGAGGGCTGCAGTGATGGTTGACTTTCTACAACTTTCTTTGGACTGCATCTCTGGAGCTCAGCCACAGTGATCTTTGGGTTCTTCTTTACCTCTCTCACCAAGGCTCTTCTCCCCCGATAGCTCAGTTTGGGAAGGGTTCTGGTCGTCCCAAACGTCTTCCATCTAAAGATTATGGAGGCTACTGTGCTCTTAGAAACCGTAAGTGCAGCAGAATTTTTTTTGTAACCTTGGCCAGATCTGTGCCTTGCCACAGTTCTGTCTCTGAGCTCTTCAGGCAGTTCTTTTGACCTCATGATTCTCATTTGCTCTGACATGCATTGTGATCTGTAGGGTCTTATATAGACAGGTGTGTGGCTTTCCTAATCAAGTCCAATCAGTATAATCAAACACAGCTGGATTCAAATTAAGGTGTAGAACCAGCTCAAGGATGAACAGAAGAAATGGATAGCACCGGAGTTAAATATGAGCGTCACAGCAAAGGGTCTGAATACTTAGGACCATGTGATAGTTTTTTTTTATTTTAATAAATCTGCAACAATATCAACAATTGTGTTTTTCTGTCAATATGGGGTGCTATGTGTACATTAATGTGGAAAAGAAATGAACTTAAATGATTTTAGCAAATAGCTGCAAAATAGTGAAAATTTAAGGGGGTCAATACTTTATGTACCCACTGTGTGTGTGTGTGTGTGTGTGTGTGTGTGTGTGTGTGTGTGTGTGTGTGTGTGTGTGTGTGTGTATGTATGTATGTATGTATAATATATATATACCATCCGTTTGCACTTACTCCTATCATCACTTAGGAATATGATAAGGTGCATATACAGGAATTAATACACTGTACACAGCTTTTATAATATTGGCAGTCTCCGAGGATGTTTAATATTTGATTTGTCTTACCGGAAGTGCTATTACATTTAGGTCAATATGAATTTTAGTGGAGGATGTTTAAAGCAAAATTTTGTCCTTGTTTACTGCACCATATAAATGCAGCCCAAGTGTGTTTAAAATATG
>MU551712.1:53570-73205 GCA_024362625.1 Silurus asotus
TATATATGTATATATATATATATATGGAGTTATGTTAAAAAGCAGTACATTACTATTTTATTGTTTTTGTAAAAGGTAGACACAATATAACAGCATTTTACTGTATTTAATACTCAAAGTAAATAAAATTAATATCCACTACTTTATTACGCGGGGACTTTTATCTGTCTTCATAACATTAATAGGTGAGTTCCCGTTTTGTTTTGTCATGACAAAATTTCTGTCTTCATAACATTAATAGGTGAGTTCCCGTTTTGTTTTGTTTTTTTCATGACAAAATGTATTACATTTGCTATGGCAGCATGTATAGTGGATATTAAAAGTGAATCTATTTGCTATTTGCTTATTTTCAGTGATAATACACCAAATGCACCACAGTGGTGTGCAGCTGGATTTCTGATTCGGTTTGTATTAATCCTATTTACTGGAGTTTAATTCAGTATGTGATAGTCCTTCTTAGTTTATTTAAAAATTTTCAAACTCCATTGCACTGAAATCACATTGTCTTTCTATCGCATAAAAATGACTGGTGTTTTTCACTGCTTTTCTGAAATTTGTAAAGCCTCCAGCTAGGGCTGGGCGATTAATCGCTAAAATCGATTAACTCGAATATGTAGTTTACATAGATCTGTTTTAATAAAAATCGTGTTTCTCTTTAATGTTCACCGACGTTCCCCTCTGGGCTCCCATAGTTTCGTTTTGGATTTTAACTTTACAAATAACTATGCAAATAGACCAACTGTTTTTTATTTTCAAGGTAATTCCCCAATAAACATTTTAGCACACATGATAAGTAGCATCATACTTATCAAAACGTGCTTTTACTCACCGGAGTTTCAATTGTTTCTACTTTGGCAGTATGGCCTCGGTTTTCTGCTTTTTGTTGGTTTTAGAATTTCAGAAGTTTTATTTCTGCCGGCATTCACGAGCAGAAAAAATAGCAAATGGGGGAAAATGCTGATAACCATAGGCTCTAATAGACTCAGTCCCACAGTGCCCCATATGGTTGGGAGTGAAACTACAATATTAGTAGATCTAATTTCTCTATAGATTATTTTACCATCCACAGAATAGACATTTTATTTTGATGGTGACTGATTTTTGGCTAAAACATCTTTCATACCCAGGGACTGTGTTTGACTTATCAGCATGTTTTTCATTTCAGTTCTGTGGACATTATTGTAGCACTACAGTGGCCTATGTGAAGCACATGAGGATTCATAGCAATATCGCTAAATTGCTGCTTCAATGTTGCATCCAAACCTGCAACAAGCAATTAAAAAAGTATCATCTTTGAAATCACATCGTTACAGACATCACAAGGAGAGTGTGGTGTCGCCTAGATTACATTTGTGTCCTGCAGTAGACTTTACATGCCAAGTTGACTTGTGTAGTGCCAAATGTGAAACACTGACAAATGTGAGACAAATGTGAGTTTTATTCCCATCTCAAAGTGCACATTAATAAGGGGCGAAGAGTGGCATAGTCCTTTAAACAGTGTGATATGTAATTTACAGTAATATCTACATTCACCTTTGACCTGTCAAGGAAACTAATCAAAATTCATCTGAGGTACTGTAAATCTAACTGAATCTAGTGTTGCCACAGCATGTGTGACTGAAGCTCAAATGTCTCAAAATATTGACAGCAATACGAGAACAGATGAAAAGAATTATGCAGCTGGAAACATTGAGCATGTGAAGCATGTGGTAAAAATCCTGACATTAGCTTTGGTGATCTGCGCTTAACTGCATGCTCAAGACTCTGATAGTACCACAGTTTCCTCCCAGAAAAAATCATAATTAATAAATGTCAAATTCATATTTTGTCAATGCTGAAATATGTTTTCTTTTAAAATGTTTAGATGAGACACCAGAAAGCTATATTCAGCACTGGATGATCAGTGTCAGAGAGCCACCAGTCACACCTCCCTCCAACGCTCAACACTTTAGCTCAGCCTTTACCTCCTACTAAATCATCTATACCTGTTTTCCCATTTACCCGTCCCCTTTAAAAGGTCCCTCTTCCCCTTCACTCGCTGTCCGATTGTTAGATTTTGATCATGCCCAAACGAAACTTAATTCGTGGAGAGGTTTTCCATACGATCTGCGATACCCGTAGGCCTTTCTGAATTCAGAGAAGAATCACACCGCACACAGCAAATGCTTCCTCTTCTGTTTATTGCAGGCGGCAGAACGTATATATACTCATACAGAGAAAAGGCTGTCCTAAACTTGTTTCCTGTTTAGAAAAGAGGATATACTAGCCGGAGATGTGTGAGTCCAGATAAGACTCCCTGTTTACCTTACAGACTAACATCGTAAATATTCTATAGACACTGAGCAGACAAAGGAATGTGTGTGAAACAGTGTAAAAACCATCCTAACACTAACACCGATCTACCAAAACCTTAGATCATCCAGAGTTGGCGATGCGCCTCGATACACTTCTTGTGTCTCAGTTGAGTCTATGGTTTCCTGCACTTCGTTTCTTATCCTGTAAAGATCAATAAACGACACCTTGTTTTGATCATTGTATCCATGAAAAAAAGGCTTGAGGGGCACATCATTTGTGAGGGTATTCTGACGACTTTTCTGCCTGAGCTTGCTGCTGTTTTTTTTTCACATACTATAATTGAAATAATTAATACCAAGCTGAAACTGCATGCACACTGAAATGTATTCAAAGGTTAGATAATTGGATGGATACCTTTAATTCAGTTTGCATTTTATTTGTATATCAAGTTTTACAATACAAATAGTAAAACCGCCAGGGGTGACTATGTGGGGGACATCAAATATCCATTGTTGGTGAGGTTTTGGTGAAAACCTTGAAAGTCTGAATCCTTCATTGGTATTGAAATGATAATTGTGCATTTGCAATTGTCAGGGCAGGACTTTGACTAGGCAACTCCAAAATCTTAATTTAGTTTTTATTCAGCCTTTCAGAGGTGGACTTGCTGGTGTGTTTCGGATCAAGAATACTGATGGAGCCATGAACACTGACCCTAAAGTGAGGCAAGTGAAGCCTGCAGCTCTTTGGATGTTGTTGATGGGTCTTTGGCGACCTCTTGGATGAGTCGTCGCTGTGCTCTTTTGGTATTTTTGGTTGGCCGGCCACACCTGGAAAGGTTCTCCACTGTTCCATGTTTTGCCATTTGTGAATAATGGCTCTTACTGTTGTTCGCTGGAGTCCCAAAGCTTTAGAAACGGCTTTATAACCTTTTCCAGACTGATAGATTTCAATTACCTTCTTTCTCATTTGTTTCAAAATGTCTTTGGATCCTGGCATTATTTCTAGCTTTTGAGGACCTTTTGGTCTACTTCACTTTGTCAGGTAGGTCCTATTTAAGAGATTTCAACAGATATGAACAGCTGTGGCAGTAATCAGGCCTGGGTGTAGCTAAAGAAATTGAAATCAGGTGTGATAAACCACAATTTTTAACAGGGGGGCAAACACTTTTTTACACAGGGCCATGTATTTTTTCGATTTGTTAGAAAGATGCAAAAAAAATAGGAAAGCAGGACACCAACACTTTCACACCACTGTATATGTTTTCCATGAGTAATCATTTTCTCTTCCACTCTAATTCTAAATGCACACTTTTTTTCTTCAGGCGGTTCATCAGAATAAATCCAGTAAAGGGCGAGTTTAAGTGGGACTTATATAAGTAATACACACCACAGACCACACACATTACACACACAAACATCGCATACACACCCTCACAACCCACACATGCATATTCACTCAAAAATACTGTATATACTTGAGTTTTCTCATTCACTTTGTCTTTCTTTCCAGAGTTTTAAGATATACATTTAGATGTATTGTCATACATGTAATAAGCTTTGGGCTTATTTTATACAAATGTTCTGTAAGATAGAATCTGTGTTATTTTCTTTAATGTTATTTCGCTTTTTTTTTTTTTTATTAAACAGTTTAAATCTGCTTTACTTCTGTTACATTTTTAAGTCACTATTTTAAAGGGTACATTTATACAAGGTAGTAACATTATGTTTTGTAGTTAAACTGGAGTTTTTTTTTTTTAATAAAAGGTTTAGAAAAAAATGCTAATTATATTTGCAAAAATGTACTTTATTGTAG
Source organism: Silurus asotus (assembly GCA_024362625.1). Classification (NCBI taxonomy): domain Eukaryota; kingdom Metazoa; phylum Chordata; class Actinopteri; order Siluriformes; family Siluridae; genus Silurus; species Silurus asotus. Next base: position 57,678 of record MU551712.1, read on the forward strand.
AAAGTGTTATGCTGTATTTGCAAAAACAGTAGCCAACTGTAAATTTCACCAACAATAAGACACTGTTAATTTTACAGTACCTTGCTGGCAACCATGCTCCCAGTTCTTTACTGTTTTTTTAATAAACAGTGGACAGCTGTAATTTTAACCAACAGTAAGACACTGATAATTTTGCAGTAAGTTGCTGGCAACCTTGCTGCCAGTTCTTTCCTATTTTTTAACGGGAAAATTATTAACAGTGTTATATATGTTAGGTTTATGGCTGACAATAGCAGATAACGTTTATGTTGGCCATTTATGGCAGTGGAGTTTTTAACAAGGTTGTTTAACATGAATATGATAGGATGCCTGAGGAATGTAGGAGTGTGCAGGTATCAATCTTTGAGAATAAGGGAGATGTGCAGACCTGCAGTAACTACAGGGGAATATAGTTGATCAGTCACACCATAAAGTTATGGGAAAGAGTACACAGTAATTTTGCCAGAGTAAAATTTACTCAATTAGAAGAAAATTTTACTCTAATCCATATAACATTTGGTCCCTCTCTAAACAGAGTAAAAGTTACTCTTTTGATAGAGGCATTTTTCCAAAGTCAATTATGCTCAATGTAGTGTTAATATTTTACTATTTCAAGTGATATTTGACTCCATTTAGTGTTTTTTTTTTTCAAATTAACCATTGTACTATTTTACACAGTTCTGAAAAACTACTTGAAATTGACGCTGCTACTTTATAACTCTATTCAGAGGTACTTTGACTTTACTCTGCAACAATTTCCTTCCCCTCCAGAGTTGTTTATCCTCAATTCTAAGTGACCTTTAAATAACTTACTCTATTCAAAGTTATTCTTCTAAATTACACCATTCATGTTTACCAATTAAAAGGACCTAAATGAAAAACCTGCTTTTCAGTCTTAAAAGAAAAATGAACAAACTATATACTATATACTCATGTCTCACAAATTTTATTTTTCAAGCTTATTTTGAAAAAATAAAAATAATAAAAACATAATGATTCTGATATGACAAACAGGACGAATTACATGTAACTATATGATACAATAAACAAATCAGAATCACAATCATAAGACATCAGAATGTCAAACAGTTTGTGGTGCAAGATATCCTTAACATCCAAAACACAAGGTGCTTCTAAGGTATTTGCAACTTTGTAAGCATGAATTTGTTCAGCTAAACAAAAGGTTTTCAGAGCAGTTTTTATTAAAAGGACATGTTCATTTTTGACAAAAATATTCTGGATTACATGAAATACAGGCATGTCATTTTGAACCTGAACACAAACTGCTAACCCTGACCGATATATATTTCCACAGTACTTGACCCATTTCACATTTAGGACCTTAGTCCACATGGGCACAATAAGTTTCTCAGCCATTTCAGTGCCAAACTCCATTTCATTCAAGGGGACCATTTTCCCAGGACCTAATTTCAAGTCATTTGGATCATATGTTTGCCCAATGTAAGCCATTTGGCACTGGTGTTTATTTGCTAATGTTTTCGTTATGTTTTTAAAGCGTTATGCTTTGCTTCGTAAAGCATGCACCAACAATGTAGCAGTGATCCAATTTTCTGCATACAACTAGGGTAATCCACCTTAGAATGATGCTTTGGCAACAATTTCTTATCAGGGAACAAATGCTTAAACAAACTGTGGGGCTCTGCAATCAGATGTTTTAAAAAAAAGGTAATACCAGTGGATATAACTGAAGAAAACACTATACTGACTCTCTAAAGCAACAAAATGTACAAATACCAGTGCTGATCATTAGGACACACAATATCTCCAAAATATTGGGCAATTAATGCAGTAAACACCAGCTCTGAGTGGTATTTAAGCCCAAGTCATTGGAACCCTTAATTCTACACCAGGAGGTTTGTTGTTTTGTTTCATAAAGCCATAGTTAAAACTCTGAATTCTTCTGTGCACTTCGGCTGATGTGGTGTAATTGCCAATCAGGTGCTTATTGAGTAATTTCATCTCATATTATGCATTGCCCTCTAATATATCTTGCATAATATCAACTGAACATTTTGAAAATATTGCAAAGAATTTAAAAGGCAAGACTCTTTTACTCCCATTACATAAGAATTGCTCTGCATTCTCTGGCAGTGTTCTCCATGAAGTTCTTTAGTTCGCATTGGCATCCTTGGACTATCTTGACTGAACACTGTCTGAAAGTCCTCTTTCTCTAGTAGGCAAAAGCAGCAACAGTACCTAGCACTAAACGATTCCACAAAACCAAATATGGAATGGACACCAAGGTTGTCAACAGTAACTTGGACAATGGTTCCATAAACTGTACTATCAAATAAAGGAATCTGAATTCCATTGGTTTCCAGTGTTGAGATATAATGGACAAGCGACTCTAGTATTTTATCAAACCCTTATATTTTGATATCTTGTGAATGAAATAAAGTGACTAAATGCATTAAACTGGAGTTGTATTTAGGAGAAATATTTCTAAGGGTAAAATAGATAGCTCCTAACCTATGTATTCCTTGTTTTGATCCAAGGGGGTTTACACATTCAAATTCATCAAAAAAAGTTGGATCTCAACTGCATGCCTTTGTTTTGAGAAGAGTTCATGATTTTTAAATAACTCTCCATTGTGTATGTCATAAAGAAAATCAGTTTTTTGTTGTGAGTCTCATATCTTTAATTTTAGGGTGCTTATAAATGGACTGTAATGTCTCTAGAATTGGTGTATATATATATACAGTGAGGAAAATAAGTATTTGAAAACCCTGCTATTTTGCAAATGCTTCCACTTAGAAATCATGGAGGGGTCTGAAATTGTCATTGTAGGTGCATGTCCACTGTGAGAGACATAATCTAAAAAAAAAAAATTCCAGAAATCACAATATATGATTTTTTAACTATTTATTTGTAACTTTTCTCACTAACACTCACAAACATAAATGTCTGGAGTTTGCTAAGCGGTACTGGGACTTCAACTGGGATTGTGTGCTTTGGTCAGATGAACTAAGATTGAGCTTTTTGGCAACAAACACTCTAAGTGGGTCCGGCGTAAAACAAAAGATGAGTATGCCGAAAAGAACCTCATGCCCACCGTGAAGTATGGTGGAGGATCTGTGATGCTGTGGGCCTGTTTCTCTTCCAAAGGCCCTGGGAACCTTGTTAGGGTGCATGGCATTATGAACGCTTTGAAGTACCAGGATATTTTAAATAAAAACCTGATGGCCTCTGCCAGAAAGCTGAAGATGGGTCATCATTGGGTCTTTCAGCAGGATAATGATCCAAAACATGTGGCAAAATCTACACAAAAGTGGTTCAGCAGTCACAAACTCAAGGTCCTCCCATGGCCATCTCAGTCCCCAGACCTCAACCCAATCAAAAACCTGTGGGGCGAGCTAAAGAGAAGAGTGCAAAAAAAAAAGGAGAATATTTTGAAGTCCACGACCACATCTTAAACAGGGGTGCCAATAATTGTGGAGGGCACTGTATGTATGTAATGTATCGCTGCCGTTATGCCGTCAATCCTCTCGTGTTTAGTATCCAAATGACCACAAAATTATCTGTAACTAACTTTTTAAACAATGGTACATTTTATTGGATCACGAAAGTCACCATACCGTCTTAATACACTTCAGATAAAACTTTAAAGTTCTATAGTCCAAACCATGCCCACAAACACATGAAACAAAGGGGAGTTTTTCCCTCCAAAATTTCAAACCATAGTATTGGCTGTTCCCCCAAAGATGGGTGGAGTTCGAGACCTTTAAAATTTCACAAACACCACCAATCGTTGGTCAGACGCACGAAACAGCTTGGAACAACCACTGCAAGCAAGAAACAGCAAGAACAACCACTGCTCTGATCTTCAGGAGAACCTGGAAGAACTTCTGACCCCACCCTAACTGGCTCTCCAAAGATTTCCTTTTCGCATCCGGACTCTTGTGCAACAAGCCAATGCAAGTAACCGTTTCCTTTACCAATAAATTAAGATGCGTATTTTAAGTCTTAGTGAATCTTAAGGTGAAGGTGAATTTAAATTCCTGTGATGATTTTCCAGTTAGGGTGTGCTTAATTTTGAAGCTTGAGCATTTCCATCCCTCCTCTTTCCATTCTCTCTTTCTACTTTTTCCTTTCTCTTCCTCCTTCCCTAGTTTTAACCTTTGTTTATTTTATTTTTGTTTTCTTTATTTCTTTGTTTGTTTGTGTAGCTAGTTCTATGTGTGTTTGTCTCATTTATTTCACGCCATATTTTTCACAAGTGATTGTCTCTGAGTATGTTCGCAAATGCAAAGTTCCTGCTGCATCCGGTCTGAACTACATGCTCTTTTAATTTAATTAAAAGGGGTATGTCTTTCTTGGCCAGGGTGATACCTCTTTTATAGAATTAATATAAAATGATACTGTCTGTTTGGCGGACGAAGTGTAATGTTAATTCCATTACCATCAATTCAACTTAACCTAAATATTTATAATTACTATAAATATTTACCTTTCTTTGCGAGCTAAATTCGCTACCTCTTGTTCCGAGAACAAATTTAACAGGATCTATTTTTCCCCATTTCTCTGAAAAGTAATGCATTCTTTTGCTCTCAGTGTTCATTGCCACAAAAGGATTCAGCATTTTATCAAAACACTGGTCAATTTGTAACTCAACAATACTTTTTATAGGCTCCGCTGAAGATAAGCTGTTTTTCACAGATTCTCGAGTTTCACTATGAAACTCTCCAATCAATTCTTCTAAAGCACTAACAACATAGTTAATAGTTGTCTCTGTGACACCAGCAACTTTAAGTTCAGCTACCACTGTTGCACAACTGTCTCCAATATATTTGTTTTTAGGGGTACAGACTCTAGTTTGAATTTGTGTTTGGTAAATCACCTACATTCCCTAATAAAATGGAGTTGGCAGTGGATGAGCTTTCACCAAAATCAAGGCATGAACTGTCAATTGCACAAAATTTGCTGAGATGCTTTCATAATCCAGAAAAACTATTCTAAACATGTGAACAACCTATTTGAGCACATTTAACTTAAGTCTTTTCCCTGAACAAAGGCCATGGACTAACTTATAGTGCCTTGGAAGGGAATTGGCATTGACATGCCCCCAAATCATCTGGTTACTGGAGCATTCTAGCTCTCAACTCAGCCACTCTGGGATTCACCTTGGTGACTTCAACATCTAGATTATAAACAATGGTTTGCAGAAAGCTATACACATTGGTCAAATGCTGACAGTATGAGATGCCAAAGACAAAGTGAGCTTTGAAAAGCTCATCAACACAGGCCAGTGAATTAGAGGCCTTGCATGGTAGAGCATGTTGGTCAATTACAATAAACCAACTCTGGATCCTACTTTTCTTTGGTCTGACAGCAAGTAGATACGGCTGGAGACTTCCTCCAATTCATCCAGGTGCCCTTGGATACTGGTACCAGTCTGTGAAAGAATGTAAACATATTAGAGCCAATGTGGCGTAACTGTTAATGTCAATATGCAGTATGAATAAAGATGCATTGATGTCTTCCACTAAAGTTTTTGTACATACTTCCAAGAGATTACAATAGATTGTTACTAAGTTTGTGTGAAGTAGAAAAGAATGAAAGAATTTGGAGGACAGATGATCTTTAAGTAGCTGTCTGAGAAATAAGCAAGTTCAAGGTCACACAGTAAAGTAACAGTAACATTACTTGGAAGATGAGCCTGTATAAATACATTACTAGTATTACAGTATTGACTAATATTATGAACAGTCTTGACTACAGATGTACGATGTTATACAGTTAAACTGTATCTACAAGACATAAACCATGCTTTTGTTATTCAGAGCTCCGAATGAAAACAATTTCAGATTGTAAATCTGCAACTCCTGTATGTATGTGGCCCTTGTGCATAAAAGGGTAGATCAGGGGAGAAATGTTAGAGCAACAAGTGATTTTCATAAAGTTTACCATTACAAGTCCATATGAAACATGCATGTCTAATGGGTAAAGTTGTGACCACATCTGAAACTTTTGCCATGAATGCTTAATCGCATCTTAGATAACTTAAGCTATAGCACAATATAGTTAACTTCTTCAACTTCATTGGCTTCAGCATTTTGGATGAGGTCTTGGAGCGCACAAGTCTGTGTGAGGCCACGGCTCTGGGCAATAACCTTTGGTTTTATGCTGGTGCACCACTTTTCCAACAACTTTGCAGAGGTTGCATCACCAAATAGAAGTCTAAAATCTTGATCAATCTGCCAAAGATAATAAAAGTCAGTACCACAGTAGGAACTAAGTTTGTTTAGTGAACAAGTGTGTGTCACGGCAGAACAATAGAAATTTATTTTATCTTTATAATTCTCACATACCAAGCCTGGTATATCATGGAATTGTGGGGAAATTGATAGAATATTAGTTGACTCTTTAGGGTCGTGAAGCAGCTTCTGGTGATAGGCCAGCATTAACCTCACATTTTCTTTTACCACTGCCTTATCAGCTGTATGCTTTATCAGGGCAATTGCTTCCTGACACTGAAGTTCATCGTTTAACAAACGATCCCCTTTGCAGGGATAACTTTCAGCAGTTGGCCCTCCTGAAAATGTTAACACCAAAGAAGATAAATTACAGAAAATAACATTAATATATATCCCAGAATGACATTTAAATTTGCCAACCGTTAGAGATTATGAAAAACTTGTTCACATTCAAAAAGAAAAGCAATTATATTTTGAAGAGATACTATAACATGTGACCTTAACGCAGCCATTAGGGAGGCACAAGCCAGTGCATTCTTAGTGCCGGTCCCAAGCCCGGGTAAATGGGGAGGGTTGCGTTAGAAAGGGCATCCAGCTTAAAACATGTGCCAAATCAAATATGCGGATCACAAATGAGAATTTCATACCGGATCGGTCGAGGCCCGGGTTAACATGATGATAGGGATGATGATAAATGTCATCAGTGCCTATACTCCACAAGTTGGCTGTGAGATGGAGGAGAAGGAAAAATTCTGGAGTGAATTAGATGAAGTGGTAGATGGTGTACCTAGGAAAGAACGGTTGGTGATTGGGGCGGACTTTAATGGGCATGTAGGTAAAGGGAACAGAGGTGACGAGGAGGTGATGGGTAGGTATGGTTTTAAGGAGAGGAATGTGGAAGGGCAGATAATGGTAGATTTTGCTGAAAGGATGGAAATGGCAGTGGTGAACACTTATTTAAAGAAGAAGGAGGATCATAGGGTGACGTATAAGAGTGGAGGAAGGTGCACACAGGTGGACTATGTGCTTATGTAGGAGATGCAACCTGAAGGAGATTGGTGACTGTAAGGTGTTGGCAGGGGACAGTGTAGCAAGACAGCATAGGATGGTGGTCTGTAGGATGGTTTTGGAGGCGAAGAAGAAGAGGAGGAGAGTGAGGACTGAAAGAAGAATAAGATGGTGGAAACTGAAGGAGGAAGAGTGTAGTGTGAGGTTCAGGGAAGAGGTCAGAAATAGGCTCAGTGGTGTTAAGGAGGTGTTGGATGATTGGGCAACTACTGCAGGAGTGATGAGGGAGGCAGCTAGAAAAGTACCTGGTGTGACATCTGGAAATAGAAAGAAAGACAAGAAGACGTGGTGGTGGAATGAGGAAGTGCAGGAGAGCATACGGAGAAAGAGGTTGGCAAAACAGAAGTGGGATAGACAGAGTGATGAGAAAAGTAGGCAGGAGTACAAGGAGATGCGGCAGCAGGTTAAGAGGGATGTGGAAAGCCAAGGAAAAGGCATATGAGGAGCTGTATGAGAGGTTGGACACTAAGGAAGGAGAAAAGGATTTGTACCGATTGGCCAGGCAGAGGGACCGAGCTGGAAAGGATGTACTGCAAGTTAGAGCAGTAAAGGATGGAGAGGGAAATGTGTTGACTAGTGAGGAGAGTGTGTTGAGAAGGTGAAGGGAGTATTTTGAGCAGCTGATGAATGAGGAAAATCAGAGATAGAGAAGGTTGGATGATGTGGAGTTGGTGAAGCAGGATGTAGATAGGATTAGTAAGGAGGAAGTGAGAGCAGCGATTACGAGGATGAAGAGTGGAAAGTCGGTTGGACCAGATGACATACCGGTAGAAGCGTGGAGATGTTCAGGAGAGATGGCAGTGGAGTTTTTGACTAGATTGTTTAACAGGATTTTGGAAGGTGAGAAGATGCCTGAGGAATGGAGAAGAAGTGTTCTGGTACCGATCTTTAAGCATAAAGGAGATGTGCAGACCTGCAGTAACTATAGGGGTATTAAGTTGACCAGTCACACCATGAAGTTATGGGAAAGAGTAGTGGAAGCCAGGCTGAGAGAAGAGGTGACCATCTGTGAGCAACAGTATGGTTTCATGCCGAGAAAGAGCACCACAGACGGATTATTTGCTTTGAGAATGTTGATGGAGAAGTATAGAGAAGGACAGAAGGAATTGCATTGTGTATTTGTGGATTTAGAGAAGGCGTACGACAGGGTGCCAAAAGAGGAGTTGTGGTAGTCAGGTGTGTCAGAGAAGTATGTGAGGGTGGTGCAGGACATGTATGAGGACAGTGTGACGGCAGTGAAGTGTGCAGTTGGTACGACAGACTGGTTTAGAGTGAAGGTTGGACTGCATCAAGGCCCTGAGCCCTTTCCTGTTTGCAGTGGTGATAGACAGGTTGACAGACGAGGTCAGACAGGAGTCTCCCTGGACTATGTTGTTTGCGGATGATATTGTGATTTGTTGTGAGAGTAGAGAGCAGGTTGAGAAGAGCCTGGAGAGGTGGAGGTATGCGCTGGAGAGAAGGGGAATGAAAGTCAGTAGGAGTAAGACAGAATACATGTGTGTGAATGAGAGGGAGGGCAGTGGAGTGGTGCAGTTGCAGGGAGAAGAGCTTCAGAAGGTGGAGGAATTCAGGTACCTGGGGTCAACAGTGCAAAGCAATGGAGAGTGTGTTAGAGAAGTGAAGAAAAGAGTGCAGGCAGGGTGGAGTGGGTGGAAAAGAGTGACAGGAGTGATTTGTGATAGTAGGGTATCTGCAAAATTGAAAGGGAAAGTTTATAGGACTGCGATGTTGTATGGTTTAGAGACAGTGGCATTGAGTAAAAGACAGGAGGTAGAGCTGGAGGTAGCAGAGCTGAAGATGTTGAGGTTTTCGTTGGGAGTGACGAGGATGGAGAAGATTAGAAATGAGTTTATTAGAGGGACAGCGCATGTAGGATGTTTTGGTGACAAGGTGAGCGAGGCGAGATTGAGATGGTTTGGACATGTGCAGAGAAGGGACATGAATTATATTGGTAGAAGAATGCTGAGGATGGAGCCACCAGGTAGGAGGAAAAGAGGAAGGCTAAGAAGGAGGTTCATGGATGTGGTGAGGGAAGACATGCAGGTAGTTGGTGTAAAAGAGGCAGATGTAGAGGACAGGGTGGTATGGAGACGGATGATCCGCTGTGGCGACCCCTAATGGTAGCAGCCGAAAGAAGAAGAATAATGCTCCTATGACCATAACAAACAAAACTAAAAGGTTATACATTACTAGACTAAGAAAATAAATAGCACTTCAATTATATTCTAGATAATATTTATTTTGCAAGATGCAGTAAATCCTACTTCTGTAAACCAAATAGATTGAAGGCAACAACTACTAACATAGCTAAGTTTGCTCCTGGGGTCAGCCAAATTTGGGAAGAGGGAGATGATTCCCATTGCATATTGTTCCTTCAAGTGTCGGGAAGGCCTTGTTCTACACACAAACATAAACCAATTACAACCCATAACATCAGAAACATAAATTTACAAGGTACTGTATAAACAACCTACCCATGTTTATTTGTCAAATGTGCTACCAAGATTTTCACCGTGTCACGTCTTCAGCTATCTGACAGACTTTTAGTGCGAGTGTATTTACTTGCAATCTTTTCACCTCCAGGGCTGGTCATTAGGATATCTTTGATCATCTGAAAGGCGGGATGATATAATATTAAGCAAAGATGAGAAAATAACAACTGGCAACTGTATATAGTTCCAAATATCTTTAATTTTTAAGTAGTTCCATATAGATGTAATTCAGAGACAAGATTGGTGATCCTTACTTGCAAGATGTTCCACTGCTTGATTTTTTTTAGGAGGACTTCTAATCAAAATTGCTGTGTTGTCAGACTGTGATGTGCCTTCGGTATCTCCTACTGAGCTTGAGCTTAAAGAATCTTCAATATAAACCATCCCTATAGTCTGATTAACTGTTCATACTATTTTTAAATCATGTTGTTCAGCTATCGAGAATTAGTATAATAGACACATTAGTCTATGCAAAAATAAATTGGTGGGTATTGCTGAAAATAAACACAAAAATGTATAAGCATGTAAAACATTTTACCATCAAAATATTCTTTGCCTGGGATGAAAATTTCTAGGACACCAAGGTCTGGTCATGTCAGCAGGTATTCAGATGCTTCCTCATCAACCTCAGTCTTCGAGTCATCAAAGACTTTCACATCCATTGTAGGAAGATCAAATTTCTTGCCAACTGAAGGATGACAAACCATTGCCAAATTAACAAAAAACAGCAATTCCAAAGGAAGTTAGTGTCATTTTTATACCCCATAAGATATAACCATGAACTTAGTTTAATACTAATAAAATGTTTAAAAGGAAACGTATTAATCATATTAACAATGTTAAAGTTCCTTCTCACAAGCTCGTTGTTGGGCTTACCACATTCCAAAAACGTTTGAAACGTAAAAGGTTTTGAATAAAAAATATATTTTTTACTATCTTTGAACTTTACTCTAACAACATTGTTGGTTTGCATCCTAAAGGAAACAAAAAGATGAACACAAGGCAATATTACTCACTGTCAGATGAAGATGACATTCAACGTGAATTATTTTTTTCTTCACTGGTGTGTTTTTATTTTGTAATAACTGTTCAACAGTTTATGCATGGTTCTAGCATGCTAGCCCAATTCAGACCATTTTTCTCATAGATGTTTGAAAATATAATCCAAATGGCAACTCAGTGATAAAACTTGAATTCAGATGGTGATTTATTCACGATTTAGGAGTGGGTTTTGTACGAATAAAAGTGTCTATATAAAAAAGCGCAAGGTCATTGCACGGTGTGCCACAATAATGGCACAATTGCACATGTGCTGAGGAGTTTGCAAATTGAGTGTGAGCGCCCTAACACTCACAAAAATTGTAAATTAACATTCTGGATTCAGACGCCAAAAAGAATAACGAATAGCCCCTGTAAATATTGATAATTCCTTACATTACTGTAAGAAATTCGAGTCTGAATAGGGCTAATGCACATCAAAATGGCCTCCAGCAATCCAGTCAAGGTCAAGTCAACTCTTTAACGAGTCAAGTACATGTGGTGCATAACTCGATCCTCGCCAAAATAATTTAGCTTTCAAACAATTAATAAACAATTGGCAATTTCAGTGGTGTCATTTAACGTTTGTTACTTATGTAACCTATATATTAACTATTTGCTTCTAAATTAAGTAAGGTTCTAAAATTAAAATCAATCCGGATATTGATATGAGCTCAAAACATAGGCTCAAAACTAAAATAAATAATTAGATTTAAAAATGTAGTTACTTACATCTAGTAGAAATGCGCCTTCTCTTTTGATTCCCCAAGCTGCACCGCTGAATGACTATGTAGAGTACCGCGAATTAATTAAACTTTGTAAGGAGACAATGGGGAGGAGTCACAGTTGTTACTCTGTAATTTTACTCGTACACTCAAAATAGAGCAAAAACAACTATTTTTGAGGAAAAGAATATTGTCTCTGGAAAGATTACTCTGCCATTCCTGTGTAGTGGAAGCCAGGCTGAGAGAAGGAGACCATATGTGAGCAACAGTTTGGTTTCATGCCAAAGAAGAGCACCACAGATGCATTACTTGCTTTAAGAATGTTGAAGGAGAAGTATAGAGAAGGTCAGAAGGTGTTGCATTGTGTGTTTGTGGATTTAGAGAAAGCATACAACAGGGTGCAGAGAAATTAGTTGTGGTATTGTATGAGGAAGTCATGTGTGTAGAAGAAGTATGTGAGGGTGATGCAGGACATGTATAAGGACAGTGTGACAGCAGTAAAGTGTGCAGTAGGAATGACAGACTTGTTCAAGGTGGAGGTTGGACTGCTTCGAGGACTGGTTCTGAGCCCTTTCCTGTTTGCAGTGGTGATGGACAGTGCATGTAGGATGTTTTGGAGACAAGGTGAGTGAGGCGAGATTGAGATGGTTTGGACATGTGCTGGGAAGGGACATGGGGTATATCGGTAGGAGAATTCTAAGAATGGAGCTACCAGGAAGGAGGAAAAGAGATAGGCCAAGAAGGCGGTTTATGGATGTGGTGAGGGAAGACAATGTATGGAGACAAGGTATGGAGACAGATGATCTGCTTGGTGAGATGGGAGAAGCCGAAAGAAGAAGATACTTTCGAAGATATTGAATTTGGGATTACATGTGGAGATGTACTTAATGGAAAAAATCACTGGTGATTCTCTATCAAAATATCTAAATTAATATTCCCTAGCAAAAAAAAATTGACAAAAGAGGCTTCTTCTGTGTTTCCCTTCTAATGGCTTTATCTATGATCATCAGAATGTGTAACAGTAACTTTACTTTGTTTTGCCTGAATGTTATTGTGGGTCAATATTTGTTGGCAAAAGCTGTGCAATATGATATTATCTTTGTGACAAATTGTTATTTAAAAACTAATGTTAAAACACTAAGTAATGAAGACAGATTTTTCAACAAAGCTTTATATTTACTGCTGTAAGCCTTTTGTTCAAAAAAAGCACTGCACATGAAATATTAATGTTTAGTGTTTAGTGGCAAAGAAATAGGGTTGAACAGACACAAATTTAAAATTGATGTCAGAACAATCACTGCTATCTCAGAGTAAACCAACCATTTCCACCAAGTAATCCCAGGCACTCAGCTCCTGTCCACCTATTTGCACAATATATGGCTTGCCTGGCTGCAGTGGAAAGCACACACATTAGAAGCAATGAAGCTAATGATTTCTAAGCTCTCAGAGGCGCATGTCCATGCACAGTGATGACAAACCTGTCAAGTGGCATAATCTAGGAGGCAATTGTAACATCCTCAGAAAACCATAGTGATTCACAACCCCTAAACCACCCACTCTCTCCTCCCTGCACTTCACTATTTATAGAGCAACAATAAATTTCTGGCCTGTATTGGGACAGTGAGTTCACAAGTAATAACTAAAGGTAGAGTAGAATGATAAATACATAAAGATAATGATTATCATGCCCTGGAGCACCAGACCTTGTTTTGCAGTCTTAATTTTGGCCTTTGCTCAGGAATTATTTATCACGGGCATATTATGATGCAATGTCTTTGTTATTCTTTAATTGATGGAGTTCTGCTGTGATTTTAACATATTTGGATTTATTGGTTTAGTATACATTTTGCTTTCACCTTATCTAGATTTTTCAGCATAAATTGGTTTGATATCTGAGACAAGTGCTGGATTGGGATTTTGAGTGCACGGATTTGTGTTGAACAATGCCAGATTTGGGCAGTTTTTTTTTTTTTTTGCGACAAGGTATGTTTAGAATTAGGATTATTAAGCATATCTTATAGACTTTTGTACAAAATACAATGTATGATTTTATGTTATTTTCTTTATATTTTGCTTGTTGTCTGTAGGATAAAGTAGGATAAAGAACACACACACACTGTATATATATATATATATATATATATATATATATATATATATATATATATATATACACATAAATATTGTTAATGAACACAGGCTCGATTAGAAATGCCCCAAACCTATGTAAAAACTTTACGAGTGACCTCGAGTAAATCATCGCCTAAATCACGTTTGTTTACATACAGTGCATTCAGAAGGTATTCATAGGACTTCACAGAGTTGTCCCATGGCCACTACTTTGTTATCTTGGCGGTGTGTTTATAGTAGTTATTCTGTTGAAAAATTACTATCGCCCCAGTCTGAGGTCCAGAGCGCTCTGGAGCAGGTTTTCATCAAGGACGTCTTTCTACATTGCTGTATTCATCCTTCCCTCGATCCTGACTAGGCTCCCAGTTCCTGCCATTGAAAAACATCCCCACCGCATAATGCTGCCACCACCATGCTTCACTGTAGGGATGGTATTGGCCAGGTGATGAGCAGTGCCTGGTTTCCTAGAGGCATGATGCTAGGCATTCAGGCCAAAGAGTTCAATCTTTGTTTCTCATAGTCTGAGAGTCCTTCAGGTGCCGTTTGGCAACCTCCAGGCAGGCTGCCATGTGCCATTTTCTGAGGAGTTGCTTCTATCTGGCCAGTCTACCATACAGGCGTGATTAGTGAAGTGCTGCAGAAAAGGTTGTTCTTCTGAAAAGTTCTTCTCTCTCCAAAGAGAATACACGTCTTGTATTTCCAGGTTAGGCTCCAGATGCAGTGCCAATTAAGTATGAATATAATAAATGAATGAATAATTCCCTCAGTTTCTTTGCTATTGTAAAAGTGTAAACGATTCTGAGTGAACCTTTAGGCAATATATGTAGAACCCCAAAACATTTCTTTTCAGACAAGGTTCCTAGTGAAACACAATTATGGCAGTTAACTATCCGGTACACTTTTAAGGTACTGTAGATTTACGTCCAACTTTAAATTACTGAAGGTGAGTGCATTATTCTAGGTGGAGAGAACTGAGCTTTCCTTTATTAGTTGTGAAACAGAAAGATACATATGTGAGGAAAGAACACACTGCATTATGGGGAAGAGGTCAGGCAATGGTTAAGGCTATGGGTTACTAATGAGAAAGTGAGGGATTTAAACCCCCTAAAGGCGCTGTATCATTGATTACTCTGTGCTCAGACCCCAGCTTCCTAACAAGCTGAGATATGTGAAAACACATTTTTAATGTTAAATTACAATACATTAATTATGTTTCTAATAAGGAATAGAAAATGTATGAAATCAGAATTCACATTAACAACACAATGATTTACAATCCAGTCTATTGTAAAAAAAATATATTAGTTATAGTTCGGAATTTATGGGCTGGAACAGTGTTAATACTCATCCTTTAAACTCCAAGGGCCAGATTTATGTTTCCTGATTTACACTCATTTTCATTTCCTTCTTACTATACAGTGAACTCAACTGCCATGTGCTTTACAGAAATGATTGAACCAGTGAACAATTTGTGATTTTAAACGGAGAATGTGTATACAAATAAGTCGAGCTTAAACTGTTCTGGCACACCAGCACACAGTAGCATCTGGAGCACAAAGTGTGAGATTTGGAAACCTAAGTGGCTTGAAACATGTGCATTTAACAGTCCAAAGAGTTGAGCTAATTGTAAGGCAGAATTATGACATCTTTTGGCTTCTCCCATTAGGGGTCGCCACAGCGGATCATCCGTATTCATGATCCGCATGTTCGATTTGGCACAAGTTTTTACGCTTGATGCCCTTTCCTACGCAACCCTGCCCATTTATCCGGGCTTGGGACCGGCACTAAGAGTGCACTGGCTTGTGCAACCCTAATGACTGGGGTTGGTTCCCTGACCGGGGA
>MU551712.1:90583-176437 GCA_024362625.1 Silurus asotus
TATATATATATAAAATCAGGTTTTATTTCTGTCAGCTAGGAACAAGGATTTGATGTTCTCATTGGCAAAGACTCAGATAAACTGGACTGCAGAACGAAGAAAAAATCAGGTTATTTTTGCCCCCTGATCTTTAACTGGTCAACACTCACACACGGAAGTGGCATTCTTAAAATCCATATTTGTTTTATGAGAGCCATTTTATCCAACAGAACCCCAATGCTTCATTACTCTATACAAATCCAATGCAAATATTTTTATTGAAAAATAGTTGAATGGCTATAATGGTATCTTTAGCTTATGAGTGCTTTCTATGCAGCAAAACAAAGGCAGGATGAAAGTGCAGTATAACTACTCCCCCTGGTGTGCAACAGGAGAACTTAAACAAGGACACACCGCCAGCCAGACTGGACGCTGGTGAACCCAATAGGTTTTTAACAGTCTGGGTGAAAGTGGGGAGCCACCAGTTCTTTTTTCAGCATATACAATTAAAGTTTCACATTGATGTGGGGAAATATTTCTCATCCTCTTGCATGTCTTCTTAAAAAAAAAATCAGCATTTACAGTATTTCACAAAAGTGAGTACACACCTCACATTTCAGCAATCATTTTATTATATGTTTTCAAGAGACAATACTATAGAAATTAAAATCGGACACTCTTTACAGTAGTCAATGCGAAGCTTGTATATCAGTACAGATTTACTCTCCTCTAAAAATAACAACATTTTGCCGTTATTTCTGAATAACTGGAAAGAAAAAGTAGGTTCGCCCTTAGTGACCCCACGCTTGATCAATAAACCTCAGAGCAAGGCTGCTGTGTATGATGGCGTCACAGATAAAGTTCAGGAGCAGAGCAGGTTAAGCGATACAGAATGTCTACAGAGCACAAGTTTTCTAGACGCTCCATACAATCTCATTTCTCATTCCATCCCAACTTCTGTATTCGAGTCATCCCCTTAATCTCCCGCAACAAATATGTATGCAGTTCGTTTAGATACACAGCATCAATCTCAAAGCCAAGCCACACATATGTTAGACTTTGCTAAATTCATAGCACGTAGAGAGCTAGTGACCACTGGGATTACCAAGTTTGATGATAATCCAGAAAACTTCAGAGCCTGGTAGTCTTCATTTGTTGATGCCACACAAGACCTGCAGCTCTCAGCTAGTGAAGAGTTAGATCTGTTGGTTAAGTGGCTGGGGAAGGAAGTTAAATTATGTGAGGAGGATTTGAGCAGTGTATGTTACAAACTCACAAGCTGCCCTATGGTTGTCTTGGATGAGACTACGGGAATGCTATGCCACCCCGGAAGTGATTGAAAGTGCATTATTTAAGTGCCTGAATAACTTTCCATGTATACATCTGAAGGACAATTTAAAACTCAGGGAGCTTGCAGACCTGTTATAGGAGGTACTTGCAGCAAAAGGAGATGCATATTTACCTGGATTGTCTTACCTTGATACCCCTCATGGTATTAATCCTATAGTGGAGAAGTTACCAGTGAAGTTGCAGGAAAAATGGCTGTTTGCTGGCTCACACTTCAAGGAAGAAAGAAAGGTCAGATTTCCTCCATTCTCGTTCTTCACTCATTTCATTTGCAGTGAAGCTAAAGCAAGGAATGATGCCAGTTTTATGCTTTCAAACAGTAGCGGCGCAGGTGTGCGAAACAAAAGACCCTTCTATAAACATTGCGCTAGCAGAGACCCTGTGTTAGTGCATAAAAATGATGTGTCTGATCCAGTGAGCTTAAACAAGATTGTTTAGAGAGACTGGACGAAGCTCTGCCCGATTTACAACAAATCACATCCTCTGTGGAAATGTAGAGCCTTCAGGCAAAGGTCGTTGATGGAGCTCAAGAACCTCCTGAAAGAACCTAAGAGATGTTTCAGGTGTTTCAGGTGTTGCTCTCCCAATCATGTTGCCAGAGAATGTTTTGCAATCCTCAAATGTGCTGAGTGTGATTCAGATAGACATTGTACAGTCATGCATCCAGACATGGCGGCGCCTCTCTTCCCACCTTCAATGCAAGAACCAGACAAAGAACAACAATATGTCACTACACCTGAAATAACCTCATGATGTATAGAAGTTTGTGGAGAAAGTGCTCCAATGCAATCCTGTGCAAAAATTCGCTTGGTGCGTGTATTTCCTCAAGATTAACCGAAACGAGCTATCAAGATGTATGCCATAAGTGACGATCAGAGCAACCGCTCACTGGCCAAAGCAGAATTCTTTCAACTCTTTGGGATCCAAAGTGACCCCTCTCCATATTCGTTGAGAACATGTGCTGGTTCCATGGAGATGTCTGGAAGAAAAGCGATTGGCTTCCAAATAGAGACCTTGGATGGTAAGACATCTCTTGATCTGCCAACACTGATTAGGTGTAACGAGATAATGAGTAACAGATCTGAAATACCCACTCCGGAATTCGCTCTTGCTCATCCACATTTGAAATCTGTGGCACAGTTTATCCCAAAACTAGACCCCGATGCTCAGATCTTAGTATTGCTGGGAAAAGACATAATCCGAGTACACAAGGTGTGACAACAAATCAACGGGCCTCATTTTGCACAAAGGTTAGACTTAGGCCGGGTGATATTAGGTGATGTCTGCATTGACAAAGTTCATAAGTTGAGGGTTCCTGCCAAAGCCACATTAAAGTAAAGGAGAAATTGTGCCATGGCTGCAGGGCATAAGTCTGTTGTTTTTCCCTCTACTTTAAATCACGCTACTCATGATGTGCAAGCAGAAGACAACCTTGGGTTGAAAGTGTTTGACAGAACCAAATAGGATGAGACATTTTTAAAGATCATGCAAGCAGAGTTCTACCAAAATGAACAGAAAAGCTGGGTTGCTCACCTCAGTTCTTTGTGGTGCATGCTGAGTAAAAATCGTGAGATAAAGGAAAATTTTTCTGCCTTCATGAAGGAACTCTTCCAGAACCACCACTGAGAAAGAGCACCACCTATCCACGAGGATAAAGAATGTTGGTATTTACCCATTTTCGGCCTGTATCATCTGCAAAAACCGGGAAAAATATCGGTGGTATATGATTCCAGTGCACAAGGTATTTCTTTGAACAATGTTCTCCTCTCAGGCTCTGACTTAAACAACCTGCTGCTAGGTGTGCTAATACGGTTCAGAAAAGATTACAATTGCAATGCAAGATTGCATTGCAATTATGGAGGACATCCAACAAATCTTCTATGGTTTCCTGGTAAAAGAGGAACACAGAAACTACTTGACATTCCTCTGGTACAGCGACGGCAACTTGAGCAAGGAGGTGGTAGACTACCGTTTAAGGGTACTTGGAAACAGCCCTTCTCCGTCAGTGGATATATATGGCCTATGGTTGGCTGCATGCAAGGTTACCAAGAGTGTGAAACTGACACTTCACACTTTGTTAACAGTCACTTCTATGTGGACGACGGCCTCATGTCTTTTCCAACAGAAGCCGAAGCAATCGGCCTGCTCAAGCGCACTCTGGAATCGCATTCCAAGTCAAATATTAAGCTTCATGAAATAGCATCAAATAGTGTTAAAGTCATGCAAGCTTTCCCACTGCAAGATCTTGCTTCTGGTCTTCAAGATCATAATTTTGGAAATGAGAGTTGGCCTGCACAGAGAAGCCTAGGTCTGTACTGGAATATGAAAACAGATACTTTCACCTTCAGAGTTGCAGCAAACAACCAGCCCTACACTCATCGTGGAGTACACTCTGTTGTGAATAGCCTCTTTGACCCGTTGGGCTTCGTGGCACCAGTGACTACCAGGGGCAGAGCGCTAGTACGTAAGCTGGCTAAAGAGGTACAAGATTGGGACACCGTTCTTCCTGAGGAAAAGAAAAACATGTGGGAGGAATGGAAAACCTCACTTCAAAATGTAAGTAACCTTCACATCTCACGCACATACTTATACCATTCGCGTTCGAACACTTTTACACGGAGTTGTGTGTCTTTTGAGATGCCTCAAACTGGGCTATAGGGGCAGTAGCGTACCTCAGAGCTCTGAATGATAAAGGGGAGGTTAAAGTGGGATTTGTGATAGGCAAAGCAAAGCTGTCACCTCATCCTAAACCTTCAATCCCGAGCCTGAAGCTGTGCGGCGCAGTGCTGGCTTTAGAGCTGGCTGAACACATTCTTGATAAACTAGACCACAAGCCGAATGCAGTGAAATGTTATTGTGACAGCAAAGTTGTCCTAGCATATATTTACAATCAGCTCAGACGCTTCTTTATTTACATGCACAACTGGGTTCAGCGGAAACGCCAGTCGACCCTGTACAGGCTGCCAAACCAGATCCTCCTGTGAGCCCAGAGGAGGTTTATCTCAGTAAGAGCAGCTTACATCCCGGGTTGGTTGATAGGAGCAGCAGACATTATCAAGACTTGTCGCACTATCCCCTCTGGTTCTCCCTTAATTCTCCAGCCCCACTGGGGCTGGACACCATGGATTAGGCATGGCCGAGACTGCCTCTGTATGCCTTCCCCGTGTTGCGCTGCTTACGAGAGTTCTGAAGAGAGTTCACTGGGACAGTGTCCATCTCCTCTTGGTGGTTTTAAGATGGCCGGGCAAACCATGGTTCGCGGACTTGGTAGCGTTTCTCGACTACCCTCCCTGTGAGATTCAAACGAAGAGGTATGACCTCTTCCAGGTCAGGGGGCCATGGTCAAGTCAAGTCAAGTTTATTTCTATAGCGCTTTTCACCACAGACATTCTCTCAAAGCAGCTTTACAGAAATCAACAGTCAAGGTGAATGGTGTGCATTTATCCCTGATGAGCAAGCCATGGCAACTGTCGCAAGGAAAAACTCCTTTAGATGCTATGAGGAAGAAACCTTGAGAGGAACCAGACTCAAAAGGGGAACCTATCCTCATCCTCAAGATTTTGATCATAAATCTTTAAACAATACAAAACATTGGAGAGTGAGAACTAATATAAGCACTGGAGTGTGTGATTATAAGTAATGTTCTTTCTACAGTCTTATACATTTTTTATAGTTATAAAACTAGCAGCTACTGAGCGACTCAAAAAATAGTTTAACATTTGTGATCATCGCAGATCCAACACCAGCTTCTCCATGCCAGAGCCTTTAAACACACTTTAAACACTTACTCCACAGCTGCGTTTACCTCGGACTACTGACGCTTCCCCGCCGCTTCCTCCGCGCCGCGCTTCCTCTATAACGCACCATGGATGTTATTATTGGACTGCCGTTTGCTGGATTATCCCAATCCACGCGGGTATTTTGTGTTGGCTCTGCCTTTGTTAAATAAAGTTTCTGTTTGCCGTTACTCCGGCTTCCAGCTCCGCACCAACGCCTAACACAATAACGGCCCCCTGAAAAGGAATACACGAAAAAAAAAAAAAAAAAGACAGACATGATCGGATTAACGCTGTGGTCCTGGCGCGAGCCGTGCCTCGGAGGTCGGGTTCGCTCAGCCGCGATCAAGGGCACGCTCGGCAGCGCCACGCCCCCTTAATGACGTCACGGGACTCCCAGCTCGCTTCTCCGGCAACAGAGCTGAATGATGTGAGTTTTTACAGAGCGTGGATCGATACGTGGAGTTGAACCCAGCCAGTTATCCCACAGAAGAAGTGAAAGTCACACCCCACATGTCTCTGCTGCCTGAGGAATCTCTCTCCCTTGCCAGAGAGCTGTGGAGCACGACTAAAGGAAAGGACAGCTCATGCACCAGGTTCCTCCAGCTTCTCACCAGGGGACTCGGGATAACCACGGCTGATCTCCATATCCTCTCCCCCGCTTCCGAGAACGCCACTCCTCATCAGAGTTTCCAGGAGGTCACCACGCTGCTCCAGGCCCTCCAGGACAGCTTCGCTCCATCAAAGGTCCTCCAAGGGATCTCCGCTGTGCTCCAGGATATCCAGGCTGGCTCTATTTCCTTCCAGGAGCTCCAGGAGCTCTCCATCCTGCTCCAAAACCTTCGGGTTGGTTCAGCTCCGCCCCAGGTCTCCGAAGAAAGCTCTGTTCCGTTTCAGGACCTTGAAGAAAGCTCTGTTCCGTCCCAGGACCTCCATGAGAGCTCCATTCCGTCCCCAGGCCCTCCGTGAGAGCTCTGTTCGATCCCCAGACCTCTGTGAGAGCTCCACTCTGTCCCTGAGTTACCCTGTGAGCTCCTCTCTGTCCCTAAGCGACCCCGTGAGCTCCTCTCGGTTCCGCTCCAGAGAGTCCCCGAGAGCTCGGTTCCGCTCCAGGGTCCCCAAGCGAGCTCCTCTCCACTCCTAGGCGTCCAGGAGAGCTCCTCTTCGCTCCAGGTCCCTGATGAGAGCTCCTCTTTGCTACCGGTCCCTGACAAGAGCTCCTCTTCGCTCCCGGTCACTGAGGAGAGCTCCTCTTCGCTCCTGGTCCCTGAGGAAAGCTCCTCTTCACTCCAGGTCACTGATGAGAGCTCGTCTCTGCTCCCGGTCCCTGACGAGAGCTCCTCTTCGCTCCCGATTCCCGAGGAGAGCTCGGTTCCGTCCCAGGACTCCCGGAAAAGTTCAGCTCCGTTCCAGGGTCTCAAGAAGAGCTCAGTTCTGCTCCAGCGTCCCAAGGATAGCCAGGTTCCGCGCCAACGCATCCCTGAGTACACCTCTTCGTCCAATGGGATCCCCCATGAGCACTCAGAAGGCGAAGCTATGTCACAGACCTCCTCTTTTCCCAAGGGGTCCCCAAAGCACTCACCTCAGCTCCAGGACTGCGAAAGGGATGTCGAACCGCTGCCCTTGGCTTCATCCGCAGGTGATGGCTCGCCCCACAGTCTCCCAAAAGGTGACGGCTCGCCCCACGGGCACTCAGAAGACCAAGTCACGTCACAGAGCTCCTCCCATGGTGACCTCTCACTCCCAAGCTCCTCCCACAGCGACGTCTCACTCATGAGCTCCTCCCTCGGTGATGGCTCGCCTCAGGACCCCTCTCACGGTGACATTCTGCCTCCAAGCTCCACGAAGACAGGTCGCTCCTGAGCTCCCTGGAGGGTGAGGTCACACCGATAAACCATGCCGAGGTCATCACTCAGCCTCTGTGCTCAGTCAGGGGTGTCGCTCCATCTCAGGTCTCCTTCCAGATGGTCTTCCAGCTGGTAAGCCCCGTTGAGCACTCTGCCCTGCTTCAGGTAGTCACCAGGGTTGTCTCTCCACTTCAGGTCCCCATGGGTGATAAGGCTCCATTCCAGACCTTCCTGGGTAACATTGATCCGTTCCAGGTCACCGGTGTGGTCATCACTCAGCCTCAGGTCGCCACCAGGGACGTCACGCCTCTCCAGGTCTCCAGGGTGACCGCCTCTCAGCTCCAGACCACCGCAAAGGAAGTCGCTCAGCTGCCGGTCTCCGCTGAGGGCATGGCTCCATTTCCGGTCTCTGCCTTGGGCGTTGCTCCACTTCAGGTCTCTCGGTCACTGCTCTCTGCCGTGGAGGGTATTCGGCTTCTGGACTCTACGATGGGCACTGCTGGGTTCCGATCCTTCACCGAAAGCGTCGCTCCGCCTCCGGCCTTCGCCGACATCCCACACCAGGTCTCCGCTGAGGGCATTGCTCTGCCTCCAGTCTCCACCGAGGGCGTCAGTCTGCTCCAGTGCTCCGCCAAGGGCGTCGCTCCGCTCCAGGTCTCCAGGGGGGTCGTCTTTCCGCCTCCTGTCTCCGCCGAGGGCGTCGCTCCGCTCCAGGTCTCCAGGGGGGTCGTTTCTCCGCCTCCTGTCTCCTCCAAGGGCGTTGCTTTGCTCCTGCTGCTCCTGGCTTTGTGGCGGTTCCCGCCGGGTCCCCCTCGACCCTGAAGGACTAGAGGGGCCCTCTGAGTGCCCCGGCACCCCAGGCGGTTGGTGGTTTGGGGGCGTCCGGTGCCGCCTCTTTTTGCGGGGGGGGNATATATATATATATATGTTAAAATTAAAGAGGAAAAAAGGACACCCCCTTTAAAATTTTGTGTTGTTCATAAATGATGCCAACATTTGTTTATTGATGGGTAAATTCATTGTTACATTCTTTGTTGTGGGTAAAGAAAATGTTGCTGTTATTATTGTTTCCTGTAGAGGGCGTTTAGCGCTGTTTAACTAAGGTACTGCACCGGGCGTTCAGAGTTCATTAAACTTTGCCAGAGCTTACAGCCAGTACTCCTGTCTCACAGCGTTTTATTTATCATTCTACAGGTGAGCAAAAACAATTCTAAAACTGGTCGAAATTGGTGTTAAAAGCTGTGTTTCAAACATGTATAGGTCGATTTTTGTTAAGTTACTGAGAAAGACTGTTAGTTTTGTTCATATGTATGCCGTAGTAATGAGTCGAATATCAGCTCACACACGAGTGACAAATATGTGAATTTAAAGCGAAATGAGAGAAAATGCTAATTTGGGAAGATTTTAGGAATGTTTCTAAAGTGTTTTATAGGTTGATTGTAAGTGGATGATAAAGTCTAAGCAAGTTAAATGTACATTTGCTACTGGAGTTATCTCGAGCCAAAATGGCAGTGCATGTATTTGTGAACTAGAGCCAAAATGGCGTCTTTCATATAAGACATGAGTTTACTGTGAAGCTAAATGCAAGAATTATTTATGTGACAGTGTGAAAATGGAATGAGTGTTCATGAGGATGTGAAAACAGTAGCAGGTCAATGTATTGTGACTGATTATAATGTGTTGCATAATAACTGAATATAGACAAAAGTAATTTAGGAAAAAGTCTTTATTGAAAAGTTATTTTCTTCAATGGAATGTGTTACAAAGAAAAAAAAGTAATTGTTCTGAAAAGTTAAACCTGTGAATTTTGTGAATACATTGTGAACTAAGAAAAATGACAGAGTTAATTAAACTTTGCTGGAGCTTACAGCCAGAGTTCCTGTCTCACAGTGTTTTATTTATCATTCTACAGAGCCAGCAGAAGTGGTTAATTCACCTCACCCATTCAGGCTTCCCAGCCCTGATACAGGTAACAATTTGGGGGCTCGTCCGGGATCAGCGCCACCTGGTGGTCGGGTGCTGATCATCAAAGAACCACAGTGGTTAAACGTCATTCGTCCCAGACCAGCGAGTTGAAAGGCAGACACCAGCAGTCCAGTCATGGCTACTCTTCGAGAACTACTGGTCAGCTCTTCTAACTGCAAAGCACTCTACAAGGTAGCCCTGTGTTGCACGGAGGAGGGAGAAAAGGGGGTCCCAGACGGGGATGCAACAGAAGTGGAACTAAAATTAGAAATATGATGTCGTTACAGGATGCAGAAAAACTAGTTCATGCTTTTGTTACTTCTAGATTGGACTACTGTAACGCTTTACTGTCTGGGTGTGCGAGTAAGTGCATAAACTGCAGGGTCTAGAGGACCAAGGAATGTCTAACTCAACTGAGAGAGAGAGAGAGAGAGAGAGAGAGAGAGAGGGGATGGGTGACAGAAAAAGAAGGATAAGGATTATTATGTGTCCTTATTGTTGTATAAAGGGATCTCTGGGATAAGAGTGAACGTGTGAGAGAGAGGGGACGACAGAATACAAATATCCCAGTTCACCAAACACTCAATATCCATGATCCCTCCAGGTCTGCTCCTTTACCAAAGAAAAGCAAGCATCCAACAATCATAGCTGTCAGTCATGTCTGTCAAATCATGTTTCACCTTTAATGTAAGCACCAATCCAATTGTGGTTTAGCTGGATCTAAATGCCCCACCTTAAAATTTAAAATGCGATACATTACTAACGTAGAGAATTTAGTTTGCAAAAAGGGAAATATTTATGAGTAAATTACAAGGGGTTATAATTACTCATAAATATTTAAATTAAGTTGTTAAATTAACGGTCATGAAATGAACGTTACAATTATTTGGTCTGTTCTTCCACCAAATGGACAGTATAATCTTTTATTAATTCTATAAAAGGGGTATCTCCCCGGCCAACCCAGGTTAAAAAGAAATATACTTAAGTTGCAATTTTTTAGATGCACTTATTATATTTTTATTATACTATACTAGATGCGTATTAAATGTGTTATTTTGGAACAACTTCAAGTATATTAAGTGATAATTAATCTATGATTAAGATTTTAAAGTATTTGCAATATATTTAAATATACTTAGTTGTTTTAAAATGGAACAACTTTATGTATATTTAGTGTAATTTCAGTATACTTCTTTAAATTATATTCATAATATACTTTATTTCTATACTTGAAGTACAGGTGAAATATATTATAAGCTTCAAATTAATGTGTTCCCAGTATATTTACATCATAACTAGGATTGTATTAGCAGAACAGTTTTGATAAAATCTGATAAAATTGATTTGATAAAATGTATAAAAAAATACAGTGCAATATACACCTTTAATACAAATATAGTCAAAATTGTATCGAATGCACACAGTCTTATTATTTTTTTTTATAAAACTAATACAACTAATTTAGTAATCTGCACAAATAGCTAAAATGTACTAAAAAACTAAGTGCAGAAGCAAAGTGCATTTTCAGAAAACAAGCAAATAACAAAAACACAAAAAAAAAAAAAAAAAAACAGTGGTTGAGCAGACACTATTTAAAACAAACATAAATCAAACATATCCTCACGGTGCAGGGCCACTTTTCTTTGAACAGGCCTCATTGTTACATTTTCTCTGAATGAGGGCTCGCACCTCAGACACTGTGGTACTTGGAAATTATTTTATTACAGTGTCTGTGAAAAGATAAAAATAAACCTTTTAAATACAAAAGCAAAGTTTACCACTTTTTTATTTACTTTGTATTGCAATACAATATGAAGTAATGATATTTCTATGAATTTTCTAATTTTTCAAGACGATAAAGTGAAATGTTCTACATTGCACCCAATATAATACATTTTCAAAACATGATTAGACATGAAAATAAAAATATTCATGTACATTTAGAATAGGAGTTTACACAGAAAATATGTAAAAAAAAAAAAAAAAAAAAAAAGCAAAATCATTAAGTCTTGCTGAACCATTATGGGGTCTACACAGCATTTCACAGTATGAAACCAAAGCTGATGAACTGTGTTTAGGTACAAGTACCCAGTACACAAGTACACAAATGTTAAATGTTTTAATTTGTATCATTAATATTAATTACATTACATGTAGGTAGATCAATAATAAAAAAAGGCATGATGTACTGGAACTAAACATACCTATGAGCACATTGACCTTGTGAGGGTCCAACTGGTCCTTTGAGGTTTGAATACCACATTTCCCAGTGAGTGTGCTTCTTGCTAAAGTTTCTTTTCCAAAAATTAATGTAAGCAGGTCTTGGGTAAAAAGAGAAACTCGTGATTTGTCTTTCATACATCCTTCTTGGGACTGCAACATCAGCATCAGCGAGGAAACTCTGAGTAGAATAAGAAAGAATTAAGACTATTATGAAAATGATTCACAAAAATCTAACACTATGCTAACAATAAATTCTTAAGTGGTCATGGATACACAATGAGACAGCTAAAATAAATTATTGCAACTTTTAAATTTTGCTAATTTTTTTTTTTCTAACAATTTCTGGGGATGCAGGAAGACACAGCTCTCCAGAACTCGGGCTTAAACTTGAGCTGTAAGAGGAGCCTTGTTTCATGGCCTCTAGCACATTTTTAAGAGATGATACAATCCCAGGAAGCTCTACAAGAAAAAAAAAAGTCAATTTACAAGCAATTTAGGGCATTACACAGTTTGGGTTGTTCTTCATTTTCAGTTAATAATCTCTTAATAAAATGCTTACTTTTTTTTTTTGGTGCTTTTAGGTCTTCTAGCTAAATCTGCAAATTGGTTGCAGTTGGTACAGGTTTAAAAAAAGTAAATAACTAAAGACAAACAAATGCTCAATACAAAAGAAAAATCATATAGATGTATGGTATGGAAAATAAAGTTAATAAATGTTTAATTAAAACAGCATGCTATTGTAACATAGCTGTTGTTACAGATATGATGTCATCATGGATCATACAGATCCATGATGACTTTAAAAAATTAAAAACCAAAATACTTAAATAGTCTTAACTGGCCAAACAGACACAATGTAACCTACAATTGTTACAATGTAGAGCTATTTCTACCTGATACTACCCTTAGTTGGTGTAACCCAGGGGTGATCGCTAGCTTCTGGTCTGCTATCATTAAGAAAGCGGACTTTAGAGGTGAATCACTGACGCCACGTGCTGTTTGTTTTTAAACAAGATGCTGCACAAAGAGTGCTATATATTATTTAAAATGTATTATTTATATAATTATATTTATTAATTGATATATTCATATTTACTTTCTTTAGCACATTTTTAATATAAAGTTTAGTAGCTATTATTTTACATGGCCAATTTTGGTTTGTTTTTATCCAGTATCCAAAACTATCAGTTAATAAATCGGCTATCAGGAAGTATGATCCAACCTAGCGATCGGTATCCATAAAATCCACTGTTGGTCGACCTTTAGTTATTTAAATATTATTTTTTTTAGGTTACCAGTTTCTCTGTGCATTTACTTTAGGCCTCATACCAGCTTCAGTTAAATATTTTTGTCTCCTATCACAATAGTCAAAATTAAATTTGGAAGGAATTGTTACAGTGACCAATGACTTACTTATTGTTACTTACTTATAGGCATAAGCATAAGTGTACAATCTTAAATATTGTAAACCTATGCTTTAACAAATGAACAACAATTTTATAAAAAAAATTACTTACACTTAACATAACTCACAGGTTGGATTACCAATACAAAGCTAGAATGAGTGGATTAATAATTTTGTAATAAAAATAAGAGAATAATTTTGTAACACAAAAAAAAATCACTGTTGGTTGACCAGCTTGAAAAATTAAATATGTATGTTTCAGGTTTACTCTAATAATTCCTGTCAACTTACCTTTCAAAGCTTTGACAACATCGTCATCAAGCACTACATGGGTTTTCTGGGGAGATGTCCCCTGCAGCAGGCTGTTCTCAAATTCCGTTCTTCCATCGTTGTTGTCGTTGTCATCGTTGTCTTCTTGTTCGCTTTCACTCTCCAGCACAGCCTGTGTGAGTTACATTGGATAAAAGGTTAGAATACCAGTACACCACCGATTACAGTGCATCAGGAAAGTTTTGACAGCAGGGCTGTAATGATTCCTCGAGTAATTTGATTACAAAGATTAATTTGCCTCAATGCTTCATTTAGTCCATTTAACTAAACACAGAGCACTGTGTTCCCATGGACCATTACTACTGACTCACCACCTGCTAAACTCTGGAGCGCTCTGGACAGGTAATACAGCAGACGTTACAAGATAAAAAAAGAAAAAACAGCGAGAAGACTATTGCCAAAGAACATGACAAAAAGTCTACAAAGTTTGGGATCATTTCAAACTTAAACAAAGGAAACACAGAATTGTGGTGCAACAGATAAAACTCATGGCTCTATGATAAAACAAAACTCATGGTTCGGATCACATTATGGTTTTTGAGTTTTTGGTTCAGCCAAAAATTGAAGGAGACAGCTCTAATTTGCTTGCAATTTATAATAAGAAAAGTTACAGCAAGAAAATGCTCCCATACATGTGATTTGAATGATGCAGGAAGATTTTCAAGTTCTTCTGCTTCTCCACTAGCTGCTGTTGTTGACTTATTAACAAGTCCCATTCACATGAACACATGACTGCTCTGTGTAATTCATTAAAAAGCAATATCGTCAGAAAAAAAGTATTTTATTCTGCGATCGTCAAAAATGTGTGATCCATACAGATCATGAATCAACTGTTAGCCGTTACACCACGATTAGTTATATACCTGAGGAGAACCTGGAGGCCCGACGTCATCCTCGGAGGGACCTGGAGGCCTGACTTCGCCCTGCGGGGAACCTGGAGGCCCGACTTCGCCCTGCAGGGAACCTGGAGGCGAGCCGTTGCCCTGAGGAGAACTTGGGGGCGAGCCTTCACCCTGAGGAGAACTTGGGGGCGAGCCTTCGCCCTGAGGAGAACTTGTTAAAAAAGAGAGAAGTGGAGAAGGACTTCAGTCTGGAAGGTGACCAAGAAACGGATGTTCACTCTAAAAGAGTCCCAGTGTTTCTCTGTGGAGAGAGGAGAACCTTGCAGAAGAACAACCATCTCTGCAGCACTTCATCAATCAGGCTTGTATGCTAGAGTGGACAAACCATAACCACTCCTCAGTAAAAGGCACATGACAGCCCACCTAAGGTTTGCCAAAAGGCACCTGAAGGGCTCTTAGACCATGAAAAACAAAGATTGAACTCTTTGGCCTAAATGGCAAGCGTCATGTCTGGAGGAAATCAGGCAGTGCTCATCACCTGGCCAATACCATTCTTACAGTAAAGCATGATGAAAACCTGCTCTCTGGACCTTTGGGGCAATGTTTTTTGTTCCAACAGGACAACAACCCTAAGCACAGAGCCAAGATAACAAAGTAACTAAAGGAAACTCTGTGAATGTTTTTGAGAGGCCCAGACAGAGCACAGACTTGAACATGATTGAAGATCTGGAGAGATATGAAAATAGCTGTGCTCCCCATCCAACCTGATGGAGCTTGAGAGGCAAATAAGAATGGGAGAAACTGCCCAAAAATAGATGCGCCAAGCATGTAGCATCAAAGTCAAAAAGACTTGAGGCCGTTATTGTTGCTAAAAGTACTTCAACAAAGTATTGTGCAAAGGCTGCCAGTACTTACGTACATGTGATTTTTTTTTATTTATTTAATCTTTTTTGGAATGAGGCTGTAACATAACAAAATTTGAAAAAGTGAAGTGCTGTGAATACTTTCCAGATGCACTGTACATTGTATTTGTTTTATATTATTAAACAATAAAGAAACCAAAGGGAATTAAAAAGAATGTATGTTGATCAATCTGGTTTATTTCAAAATATGGTATTTCTAATTGAACTGTCTACTTCGACTCTATGGGTCATGCAAAATTTGTAATATTTACCTCTTTGGCAATGACTTAGGAAAACCATATGTTCATCAATACATGATCAGCAAACAGCAAATATCAGGGTGACAAGCCCACTACATGAATTTAAAGAGGTCATATGAGGCGATATTGTGTTCGGACAAATCACAACACATTGGATCACCAGACAATCAGCGCACACTGCACTTTTTGGAAAAAGGGGCTTTTTAGAAATCAACATTGACCCTTGCCGGTCATGATTACCGACAGCTGTGGCTCGTTATGGACTCTATGGACTATATAAACTCAGGTTCTCGAGTCACAGGCTGTCGGTTCTTGAATTGTCATGCTGGTCATCTCATGGTCCCACGACCACCAGCCTGCCCGCTGGTTCTGTCGCCAAAACTCTGTTTCCTATGGGCGAATTGCTCTTTGCCATTCCAGCTTTGCTTTCGTTTTGGATTACTCTTCTTGCGAAAATTCTTTGGTTGTTTTCTCGCCACGGCAACTGTGAGTGTTTCTTTTGTTGAACTGATCAAATAAACTATGATTGAGTTATTTCCGCTTCCGCGTCCTGTCCATCAGCCTGACACTAATACACATAATAATGATCCTTGTAAATAGCATCATATGGCCACTTTAAACCTTTGTTTCCACTCTTTATTAAAAATCTGAAATTTAGAAATCTCCTTGACAGCTAACCTTGCTCTATTAGGTCAGATTTTAAAATCTCTAAAATAGTGGTGGAGGAATCCAAAGTTAGCTTGCCTATAACTTTATAAATAAATCAGAGAAATATACCTTTCACATTATTTTATGTGAAATTAAAATAATGCTTACTGCTCTCTTCCTTGATCTTCTCTGTTGTGATTCGAAGTCGAGAAAAGGAGAAAAAGGAGAAAATACGCAAACAAAATAATGCTGTTAAATATTACAATAATCCTGAATGGAAGATAAACGTAAACATTTACAGCCTCAATAGGTTTTTTTCCACGCTGTGTACTGGTCTTCCAGATGTCTTCTCCTCTTTTTAAAAGCATCCCTTTTTACAATTAAATCTTTGTACACATCTGCAATTACAAATATATATATAAAAAAAGGCATTATTGTTGTCAGACTGGGCTGAATGAACATAAACACCAATTAAAAGTATATTCCACCCAAAAGAAGATTTCGTCATCCTTTATTTGCCCTCATGTCAATACAACCTGTATGCATTTATTTATTCTCATGAACACAATCAATATATTTAGAAAAAAGTTTTTTTTTTTGTCTAAACAATTCAATTTAATTGAAGCTAAGAGGTTACAAAACGACTTGACATGAAATGAGAGGCATCCAATTTTTTTGGAAAATGTACATTTAAAAATCCCTGAATGTTATATTGTACATTCCATAAAACAGATCTCAACATTAATGTTTAACCAGGACATGTAAATTTGAAATGGCAACTGAAAGAGTACTCATGACTTGCCTGATTAAAAGGTTTTTATGTAATTATATTTTGTGTAAATTATTATACATAATTGTAATGTATTCATAATGGTTTTCACGCTAACAAGGCCGTGTCCATTTAGCCTAAATCTGCCCTGGTAAAATTTAAACAAATGAGCTCAACAGCACCCACAAAAAATAAAAAAAATAAATAAAAATAAAAAAGTTCCTTTTTTTTTGTTTTTTTTTTTTAATGATATAGTTAAGCAACATTACACGAGCAACAATGGTGGTTAGTTATGCTATATAGCAATGTTATAGCCGTTAACGTAAAATAAAATAAAAATGCACACATGCACTATACACATAGAAATTCTTTTTCCTAAAACCAGCGTGAACTTTTAAGTTGGATTTACTAATGTTTATCAATCATAAACCTACCACCAAGAAGGAGTATTTTTGCTGGCAGTATCTTTGCCTGTCCATGTCTGCTTCGACTTGGCAGAGGAACCTCTATGTAGCCATCTTCAGTGCTAAGTTGCTTGCGGAATTTGACCTGGTATTCCACTGGTATTCCACTCGTCCAGGTAAGATGATCCAAGATGGCGGCGCGGCAGTAGCTCGCAGCGGCCTCTCCGGATCCAAAAATGGTGCTTTCACCATATTTAGCCCGACCTTCCACAATACATGGACACCAGAGTCAGCTGTGTTCATGTGTACGACCACCAGACACTGTTACAGTACAGGCATCATGCAACCAACAATCTGCATGATGATCCTATCAACAACCTTCGTGACCTCGGCTTGCTGCAACCTCGGCCACAAAGACCAGGCCCCCAGCCCTTGGTGTTACCTGATGCCGGTGGCCAGGAGAGGAGACCTCGAAAGTGCTGTTCGAGAAAGCGGAAGCGCGACAAGTGGGGCGGGTGTCCGTGCTAGGCTAAATGCTAACCCTAGCCGGCAGGCTATCCCATCCATTTTTCTTTCAAACGTCTGCTCCATGGATAATAAACTGGACTACATCCGACTCCAGCAAACCACACGGCGAGAGTTTAGAGACTGTTTATAGACGCCGCCATCCAGCTAGACGGGCTAACCGTGTTTCGAGCCGACAGAAACACAGCTCTGTGCAGTAAGACTCGCGGTGGTGGCGTGTATGTTTATATCAACACGGAATGGTGTAAGAACTCTGTGCTTGTTTCATGCTACTGCTCATCGCTTGTGGAGTTTGTGACTGTTAGATGCAGACCTTTTTATTTACCACGGGAATTCACCACTGTTTACATTGTCGGAGTGTACATTCCTCCCAGTGCTAACGCTAAGGAGGCACTGAACGAACTCTACGGCGCTATTAGCGACCTGCAGAATGCTCACCCCGACGGATTGTTTATTATCGCCGGAGATTTCAACCATGCGAATCTGAGACTGTGCTTCCTAAACTCCATCAGCATGTGGACTTTGCAACGAGAGGAGCGAACACGCTGGATCTTGTTTACACAAACATCCCCGGCGCTTATCGTGCGGAGCCCCGCCCCCATCTCGGATACTCAGACCACAGCTCTGTTATGTTGATTCCAGCATACAGACCGCTCATCAGACGCTCTAAACCGGTTCTGAAACAGGTGAAAACCTGGCCAGAAGGAGCTACTTCTGCTCTTCAGGACTGTTTTGAGTGCACTGACTGGGACATGTTTAGAGAGGCTGCAACTTACGGCGATTCCATCAACTTGGAGGAGTACACGTCATCAGTGACCTGCTACATCAGCAAGTGCGTTGAAGATGTGACCATCTCCAAGACCATCACTACACGCTCCAACCAGAAGCCGTGGATGACTGCAAATGTGCGTGCGCTGTTAAAACAAAGAGACTCTGCCTTCAGATCAGGGGACAAGGCGGCCTTAAAAACAGCAAGGGCCAAACTGTCCCGTGCTATCAGAGAGGCGAAGCGCGCACACGCGAAGAAAATCCACGACCACTTCCAGGACAGTGGAGACACTCGGCGCATGTGGCAGGGCATTCAGGCGATCACGAATTACAAGACCACATCACCTGCTTGTGACCGTGACGCCTCCCTCCCAGATGCGCTGAACGACTTCTACGCCCGGTTTGAGGTACAGAACAATGTGGTGGCGAGGAAGACCATCCCTCCTCCCACTGACCAGGTGCTCTGTCTAACCACAGCTGAAGTGAGAAAAACTCTATGCAGAGTTAACCCACGGAAGTCTGCTGGACCTGACAACATTCCTGGCAGAGTGCTCAGGGAGTGTGCAGAACAACTAGCAGATGTCTTCACTGACATCTTCAACATCTCCCTGAGCAGTAACATTGTTCCCACGTGCCTCAAGACAACGACCATCGTTCCTGTGCCAAAGAAATCGACTGTCTCCTGCCTCAATGACTATCGTCCCGTCGCGCTCACACCCATTGTGATGAAGTGCTTCGAGAGGCTTGTCATGAGGCACATCAAGACACAGCTTCCACCCTCCCTGGACCCCATGCAGTTTGCGTATCGTCCAAACCGTTCCACGGACGATGCCATCTCCACAACCCTCCACCTGGCCCTCACCCACCTGGACAACAAGGACTCATATGTACGAATGCTGTTCATTGATTTCAGTTCAGCATTCAACACAATCATTCCCCAGCACCTGATCGAGAAGCTGAACCTTCTGGGCCTGAACACCTCTCTCTGCAACTGGATCCTGGATTTCCTGACTGGGAGACCTCAGGCAGTCCGGATCGGGAACAGCATCTCCAGCACCACCACACTGAGCACTGGAGCCCCTCAAGGCTGTGTGCTCAGTCCACTGCTGTTCACTCTGCTGACTCACGACTGTGCACCAACGCACAGCTCGAATCATATCATCAAGTTCGCTGATGACACGACCGTGGTGGGTCTAATCAGCAGGAACGACGAGTCAGCATACAGAGAGGAGGTGCAACGGCTAACAGCCTGGTGTGGAGCAAACAACCTGTCTCTGAACGTGGACAAAACGAAAGAGATGGTTGTGGACTTCAGGAGAGCACAGAGCGACCTATCTCCAGTGATTATCGATGGATCCTCTGTGGAGATTGTCAAGAGCACCAAATTCCTTGGTGTTCATCTGGCAGACAACCTCACCTGGTCACTTAACACCAGCTCCATCACCAAGAAAGCCCAGCAGCGTCTCTACTTCCTGAGAAGGCTGAGGAGACCCCACCTCCCTCCCCCCATCCTGTCCATGTTCTACAGAGGGACCATTGAGAGCATCCTGAGCAGCTGCATCACTGCCTGGTTTGGGAATTGCACCGTCTCGGATCGCAAGACCCTACAGAGGATAGTGAGGACAGCTGAGAAGATCATCGGAGTCTCTCTCCCCTCTATCATGGACATTTACACCACACGCTGCATCCGCAAAGCACACAGCATTGTGGCCACACGCTGCATCCGCAAAAGCACACAGCATTGTGGACGATCACACACACCCCTCACACACATACTTCACCCTCCTACCATCAGGAAAACGGTTCCGAAGCATTCGGGCCGTCACAACAAGACTGTGTAACAGTTTCTTTCCACAAGCCATCAGGCTTCTCAACACAAAGAACTGAACAGAACTCACACACACTCACTTACACACGCACACACACACACTCACTGTGTGTTACTGTTACTGAACTGTACAACCTGGACTAAACACAATCATCACTCATCTCAACCCACTCCACCACCATTTATATATTTATTATTATTTATACTGTGTTATTTACTATGTTTACATGCTGTTTTTGCACCTTTAATACCAAATAGAATGTTTACATGCTGTCTTTGCACCTCCTTGCTGCTGTTTTTTGCACTACATTGCTCTGTTCTGTTGTACTTTTTCCTGGGTATAGTTTTTTACATTCACCTCACACAGTACTATATACTTAAGTATACAGTAGGTTTACTAATCGGCGCTATACTTGGTTATTGTCTTTTGTCTGGTCTTGTGTTGTCTGTCTGCACTCTGTCTGTCTGTACTGTTCTTTTGTTTGCACTGTTTGCACCAGGCTGCACTCGATGCACTTTATGTTGTTTTGTTGTTTAGTGTAGCACCAGGGTTCTGGAGGAACGTTGTTTTGTTTTTACTGTGTACTGTGTACCACTGTGTATAGTAAAAATGACAATAAAAGCCACTTGACTTGACTTGACTTTACTTGACTTGACTTGTCTGTGCACTCTTAAAATTGTATCGGTGCTGTCCACCTTTAAATGTTCCGGGTCAGGGAAATAAAACAAAGCAAATTTGGGAAATGACATGATTTCTGCTCAAATATCGAATTTGATGCCCGCTCAATATTGCCCTTTTCACTTATTAAACCTTGAGTTTTGTGGGCGGGGCTAAGGTGGAGGAAAAAAAGTACCTCACTACACATCAAGAGCTGCCCTTCAGGTTGCCTGTTAACATGGCAAACGTTAGTAAATGCACATACTTGTACACAGACCCGACACATAACATGACTCTGTTCACTGCTACCTTTCTGTTTATACTGTTGCACTTATAACAGCTGCAGAAAAGAAGACGACACAGTTTTAATTATTTTTAGTGTCTGGTCATTAGCTAGCAGTTAGCTAAATTACACGCTAACACGTTAGCTTTAAATGATATACCAATTCTGTTGTTGCCCAATTTCTGAGTAGGTATGCATGCATGATAATTTTTAGACACTTAAGCAAACCTATCAAAAAAAAATAGTTTTCATAACTTTACCTGATATAAATAGTGCGCTGCAAACGCAAGCATTTTTTATGATCGTTTCAGTCCCGTCCACTTGTTTTCCTTGTGTTAAAGCACAAGCTGTCATCGTTTTTTTTTTTTTTTTTCGTCTGGCAGTGGAAGCAGGTTACGATAACATTTAAAATGAGATCCTGTACTCCATCGATTCAGGCACCAACGTGATGACATCTGCATTCCTTGTGAATCAACTCTGTGCTGGTTTGTATTGGCCGCCGTCAGCACTAAAAGGGTCAATAACAGGTAGTTTCATATGCCAGCGTGTGATTGGACAATTACCTGCCGATTTGAAAAGCTTGGCTCTGATTGGTGAATTCATTGAATGAACCGCGACAGTTACAGTAGTTTGAACTAAAAAAGAAGTATGAATATGTCATGATTGCCATTGTGACAAAATGAATAAATACAAATTTTATCTGGAGTCAAAACATAGTGAGATTCAAAGAACTACAAAACATCAATGCTTCAAGATGCTGAATAAACATAATGAGGTAATACTTAATTTTCTTTTTCTTTTTTAAAGGCAAAATTAAGCAAAATGTGTTTTTCCCAGTGTTTAAAGACTGTAGCCACCTGTTAATCTGCAGTAAATACTACATATCACTACTTCTTGACTGTGTATAATCCTGCCATGTATTTCAACATAATGCACTTGCACTGCTATACACAGGATGTGAAAAATGTTTGTCATCTTCTTTCTTTGCAGAATTCTGTCCGAGATGGTTACAAAAACTTTATTTTGTAACAATGATTCTGAGGTCCCAGGAACAAGTGAATTCAGGAGAAGGAAAACACTGGTAAATTACTGAATATTCACTGTTACAGTAAATTGATGATTATTGGAACATATTTGTGTTGTGTAACACTTGTTTTTTCACAATTTTACCATTTTAGTATTTAATGGCCTAGTGAAAAATAGCAAAAGGAAGATTAATACCCAATATTTTGTATACAGCCTCAATTTTACTTCACCTAATTTTCTAAGGAGATGATAAGAACACCTTGATATGTTTTAGCTTCCTGTTAATTACACAAAAAATGAGGCCTTCATGGAAAATCAGTGTCCAGTATTCTCAGTGCCTGAGACCAGCAAA
The DNA here is from genome assembly GCA_024362625.1 of Silurus asotus. NCBI lineage: Eukaryota > Metazoa > Chordata > Actinopteri > Siluriformes > Siluridae > Silurus > Silurus asotus. Next base: position 112,721 of record MU551712.1, read on the forward strand.
AAGATACAAAATGGAAAACCAAGTGCAGGTAATAGCTGATTGAGTAAGTCATTATATATATATTTAACCCGGTAGGTTGTAATGCACAGATGAGTTGTGCTTTGGTTAAGGAGCTCTGCCGATCTGGTAGAGAATATTTTAAGGTCAGAATCCCTACAAAGCTGTCTAAGTTTAATAAAGAGGTTAAATAATCCAACACTATCTATGCAGTGCATCCACAGTCTTTAAAAAGAAAATGTGTGATGATTGAGTTTACAGAAAAAATTTATGTCATAGCCCTGCCAAATAATATTGAAACAGACTGATATGGTTACAATTCCTTTTCCATGCAATACTTGAATTGCAAATAAAATTGCAATTGTAAATGTTCTGGTATTTTTCAATGGTTAAACTGAATTGTTCACACTTACTGTATTGTCCATTAGTAAACTAGAATATATTAAAAGATGTTAGGTGAAGATATTGTCTTAAGTGTAAAAATTACACAATTTAAGTGTATTTTTGGCAAATTGACTTGTCAATGTTATATCATTAAGTTAAGTGCTTATCAGGAGTTAATTGTTCAAAATATGTTTAATATTATAAGTTGGTACATTTGTATATTTTATATTTATAATTTATTTATGTGTGAGTAAATTAATACAGTTTTTGTAACAAAGTTTGTTTTTCAAGATCCTTCTTTTTAAAAAGCAGGCTTGAGCGTGTTTTCATCAAGTGAATATCTAATATATATAAAATAAGAGACATATTGCAATATACAGTCATGTAAAAAAATTTGAACACTTAATATTTAATATAAATTTTAATAATACTGAGAGATTCAAACTAAAATAAAAGTAAACAATTAAATTAAGAGATTTTTTTTTTTACTTTCTGTAAAATGTACCTTAAAAAAACAATTTCTGGTGAGGAATAAATTGGAACATCTCCACATTAATTTTACACTTAAAATAGCTAAAATCACACAGGTTTATTACACCTGGACACATGTTTAGAACATCGATTTTAAATTTTATTGAAGGAGGCTTGCCCTATTTGACACTCGGACATTTCGTTTGTTGTGCTCCTGATTTTTAAAGTGAAACTGAACACCATGGTGAAATTGAAAGAGCTGTCTGAGGCCTTTAGAAAACATTGGTACGGCTTATGAGTCTGTGAAGTGATTTAAAATGATCTCCAAAGAATTTTTAATCAGCCATTCCACTGTCAGGAAAATAGTCTACAAGTGGTGGACATTCAAAACAACTGCCAACATGCCCAGGTCTGGCCGTTCAAGGAAGTTCATCCCGAGAGCAGACCTAAAAGTAGTCACCGAAAACATTAAAAATATCAACATGGGATCGTACTACTCTGGATATGAAAGTGCATATAAAAGCATATTTTAAGTAAGAGTAAAATATGTTTGTTTTCTGTAAATACACTAAAGTGTCTTTTAAAGTATGAGTCTTTTAGCATATTTCTTAAAAGTGCAACTAAGTATATATTTACTACCCAAGAACTTCTAGTATACTTTTTAATAGTACATTCAAATGCAAAACTGTACATTTTAACACACTTGAAGTAAGCATGTTAGGAGTACAATTGTGCTATAAATATACTATCTGAATTTTAAGTATATTTGTAATACATTAAAGAGTACTTCTTTTTCACCTGGGAAGAAAGATGCAAACACCCAGCTCCCCCAACCCCCCCCCCCCCCCCCCCCCCCCCCTTAACTTTATACCGTACAAGTAATAGAGCATGTATCATGATCAAATATTGAAGTGACTTTGAAATGTGAGCGTCACTCAGAGACAATCACTTATGAACAATATGGTGTTTAATGAATGAGATAAACACAACATAGAACTAACTACACAAACATACATAAAAGAGGAAAAGAAGTTAAGAATATGTAAAAGAAGGAAGAGAAAAAAAAACAAAAAGGAAGAAAGAGAGAGAAAGGAAAAAGCTTAATCTTTAAAATAACCACAACCTAAATGAGAATCATCAAGAAATTCAAATTCACCTTAATAAAGGGGCTCATGCTTAATCATTCATTTAAATGGTCTTTAAAACGGTAACTTGCATTGGCTTTTCCTGAACAAGAGTAGACAAAGGAAATTTTAGGAGGCAGTTAGAAGTTCTTCCAGGTTCTCCTGAGGATCAGAGTAGGAGAGGTTCTTGCCGAAAGATCTGCCTCAAAGGGTTTGAGTCCTGTCTCGAAGAAGAGTTCTTGAGCCACGATTGGTGGAGTTCAGGATATTTTAAGGGTCCCGGGCCACACCCATCTTTGGTGGAATGGCCAATGCCAGGCTTGAACTTTGAGGGCAAAACTTTCTTGCATTTGTGGGGATTACCTGTTTATGCTTCATTTAGAGAACTCAAAGTTTTATCCACAGTGTATGAAAACAGTATGGTACACTTCATGATCATCTAACGTGCACAATTATTTGTCAAATAGAGAGCAGATCATTTTGATATTAAGCAGGAAAGAAGAGACAGCAATAAAGCAGAGATACATTAACGTACCTGGACATAAGACTTTAAGGTATAACTTGTGTTAATACAATGTTATATTCTGGTATATAATTTGCACCCTGGTTTGGAAAATAAAGAACAGACAATTTCGAGATCATTTTGATATCAACCGTTAAATGAGAAGACAGCATTAAAGCAGAGGTACATTAATATAGGGAGGAAATACATACAAGATATGTCATATGGTCATAAGGCATTTGGAACACTATTTATTATTTAATTAATGAAAATGCTCCCTTTTGGCACGTGTGTGTGTGTGTGTGTGTGTGTGTGTGTGTGTGTGTGTGTGTGTGTGTGTGCGCGCGCGCCCTGGTGTGTGTTAGCACCCAGATGTATAGGACCCGAGTTTAGAAACTGGCTTGCGCTATCATTTAAATGCTCATTTGAAGTCCGCTAGAGAGATTATCCTGTTTTGTATCTTTTGTGTGGGGTTTGGCACTGTGGATTCAAAATCCCCCAATAGAGGTGTAAACCATGGTGCTTATCCTGTGACAAGCTACATGTTAACAGATGTTAAGGGTTAAAAGGAATGCCTGAGACATGAAGTCTAAATGACCCTTACCCAGATGTTACAGCAGGGCAAAACACATTTTATATTCATTCAAGGAGATGAAGCCAATTTAGCAATAATGAATTATGACATTACATTCCTGATGCTGTTCAGCTTTCAGAACCCGACCTGTGATGCCATCTGGTCGTGCTGCCTTCCTGGTATTCACTCTCTTGAATGCCCTACTCACGTCATGCTCCGAGATGGTGAACATGTTTACCTCTCCGGCTCTATCAGCGTGCATGCTGTTTGTGCCACTAGTGCCATTAGCATGTTAAGCTGTGGCCTCGAAACGAGCGCAAAAGATGTTTAGCACGTCTGCCAGAGAATCGTCCGCATTCCCAATTCTAGAAGATGGTGTTTTATAGTCTGTGATGTTTCTTAGTCCCTGCCACAGGCTCCTAGAGCCACCATGTTGGAACTGTGACTCTATTTTCCTCCCGTATCACCGCTTTGTATCCTTCATCGCTCTGCGAACACTTTAAGCGAAGCCTTGTACTCGTCCATGTCCCCGGTGGCAAGCCCCACGTTGTAGGCAGCAGAGTGGGATCTCAGAGTGTCCACCCACGGCTTCTGGTTGGGAAACGTTCTGATGGTGTTTTTTTTGCACCGTATCATCCGCTAGTTTCCTGATGAACCCCACAACCGCTTCCATAAACATCTTGATATCATCAGAATATGATATTATATCTTTGAATATACATGATCAAATCAGGTTGGTTAAACAAAAATAATGTGTAATGTGATTCATCCATGTCTACACAATGTTCACAATTCACTTAAGTGAATTAAATTACTGCTTCCAATGTACAGAACAACCAACTTCTGAAATACCTGTGCTCCTGATCCCTTATCTGGATAAGCCTGATACAATTAATATGCATAGATCTATTAAGATGGAAGCCAGCCATTAGGGTTGCACAAGCCAGTGCACTCTTAGTGCCAGTCCCAAGCCCGGATAAATGGGGAGGGTTGCGTTAGGAAGGGCATCCAGCGTAAAACATGTGCCAAATCAAATATGCGGATCAGGAATCAGAAATTCATACCGGATCGGTCGAGGCCCGGGTTACCAATGACTGCCATAGGTATTGTTAGCCAACAGGGTACTGGTGGAAATTGGGCTACTGTTGGCAATAGTTCACCTCTTTGCACCTTCCTCCACTCTTATACATCACCCTATGATCCTTCACCACTGCCATTTTCATCCTTTTAGCGAAATCTACCACCATCTGCCCTTCCACATTCCTCTCCTCAAAACCATACCTACCCATCACCTCTGTTCCCTTCACCTACATGCCTATTGAAGTCTGCCCCAATCACCAATTTTTCCTTCCTAGGTACACCATCTACCACTTCATCTAATTCACTCCAGAATCTTTATTCTCCTCCATCTCACAGCCCACTTGTGGAGCATAGGCACTGATGACATTTATCATCATCCCTTCAACGTCCATCTTCACATTCATCAACCTATCAGAAACTCCCTTCACCTTCACTACACTCTTACTGTACTCTTCCTTCAGAATCCCCCATACACCATTTCTCTTTCCATCCACACCATAATAGAACAGTTTAAACCCACCACTGTTCCTGGTCTTACTCCCTTTCCTGGTCTTCTGCCCTTCCTGAACACACAACATTTCTACCTTTTTCCTCTCCATCATATCAGCTACCTCTCTCACTTAACCAGTGGTAGTACCAACATTTAAAGTACCAACCTGAACCTCCACTTTTCTACACTTCTCCTTTCCCTGCTATCTCTTTAGATGTCTTCCTCCTCTCCTTCTCCCTCAACAATACAATTTCCACCTGTACCCTTGTTGGCCAACAATACCTGTGGCAGTCGTTGGTAACCCGGGCCTTGACCGATCTAGTATGAAATTCTAGGGCTTGGGACCAGCATTAAGAGTGCACTGGCTTGTGCCTCTCTAATAGCTGGGTTCGCAGAATACACAATGGTGATCCAAAATTATAGTCCATCAAACACGGACTGGCAAACAGGGCAATACAGGGCATGAGCAAAAACACAGTTCAAAAAAGTCCTTAATCATATACTGGGAAAACTGGGAAATACTGGAAAAACTGGGAAAATAATGCAGGGAAGACAAAATAAATTAAGCCGGAAAAATAGTCTTAGATCTGAGAGCAGGCAGCCAGAACAATGCAGGAAGAACTAAAATCATAAACCAAAAACAGTCAAAGAATCAGGCATGGCAAACAGAGTAATATAGGCAAAGCAAAAACAAAAAGCAAAATTAAAACCAAAGTCTAAAGCCCAACCGGGTAACCAGGGAGGCAGGGCAGAAACAGGGATCAGAGACAGGGTAAGGAACTGGAACCAGGCAGGATATCAAGATAGATCTCAGGCACTAAGCCAGTGAGATAATCTGGTTTTGAGTTAATGTTTTTGGTGTCTTTAAATACTGAGTAGCATGGTAAAAATCTGGAAAAAAAATCTGAAAAAAAAAAAAAAAAAAAAAAAAAAAAAAAAAAAAACGGAAATGCACACTTTGAACCTGTAGGATTCTTACAGGTGCAGTGGTAGAGTTAGTCATTGTGCGATACGGTGGAGAATATGTGCCGGGTTCTACCCAGCGACTGCCTCTGAATACTGGGGGGCATGGTATGCCACAATGCCGGACACGTAGACCTTTAGGGTGAAAAGAGCCAACCCTTTTGGGAACTATTCCTGAAGGAATTCCAGCACTGAACCAACCAGGCATTTAACCGGATCCAATTGGTGCAGATCGAATCATGCTGTAAACAGGCTCCACCTCACGGTGTACGACTTCCATGTGGAGGAATGGTCTCTACCACCTCGTAGAGACCGGAGGCTAGGAGCTGTGCCCACTCAGGGGCCACAGCCACAGCTTTCATAGCTATGGCCGTGGGTGATATAATGCGCCCTCTGCCTGAGAGAGAAAATCCCACCTGAGAGGAATTTCCCATGGAGGGTGTTCGAAAAGGGCTGCCAGGGCCGCAAACCATGGCCTGCCCAGCCCCTGTGGGTCCACCAGAAAAAGAAAGACTCTCTCCAAAACTCCCAGGAGCAGCACATCACTGGGAAAGGTGTCCAGACCTAGAGGGGCTGGGGGTTTCATAGAGAACCAAAGGGGGACAGTGTGATGTCACTTGAGTTGCAAGCAAGTCTACCTGAGCTCTCCTGCAAATTTGCTCCACCACCTCAGGTTGGCCCTTGTTTAGAAAGGTCGTTTGCGCCATCATTTAAGTCACCTTGGATATATGCTGCAAGAAGAACAGCTTCCCCTGGGCCCACAGGAGGATTTGATGTGCCAGCTTGTATAGGAGGTGAGATCGCAGACCCCCCTGATGGTTTATGTAAAAAAACACCTTTTGTCCATTTGGACAACACATGGTAGCCCTTGAGGTCTGAAAGTAAATGCTTTAATGCTTGAAGCACGGCCAGCATCTTCAGGCAATTTATATTTGACAGAGGTTTTTATATTCAACAGGGAGACTGGGGCAAAAAATAAAAAAGGACAAGGGCATAATGGAGACAAACAAAAAAGATAGATAGCATGGGTTTGGTCTAGTCTGAGACGTTCAAGACGTGGTGACGCAGTGCAAGACGCAGTGCAAGACGCAGTGCAAGACGCAGTGTTCCGGATGCTGCCATTCAGCTGGACGGGTTAGCACATTTCGTGCTGACAGAAATGCAGCTCTGTGCTGTAAGACTCGCACCGGCGGTCTGTGTGTTTACATCAACACAATCTGTCCTTGTCCACCTACTGCTCATCGCTGTTGGAGTTAATGGTTGTGAGATGTAGACCTTTTTAATTACCCTGGGAATTCACCACCACTATTGTGCTTTTAGTGTACATACCACCTAGCGCTAATGCTAAGAAAGCGCTCAGCATACTCTATGGGGCATTTAGTGAACTACAAAGCACACACCATGATGGATTGTTTATTGTCACCGGAGATTTTACCCATGCAAATCTCAGGACTGTGCTTCGCAACCAGAGGAGAAAACACGCTGGATGCTGTTTACACAAACATCTGGGGCGCATACCGGGCAAACCCCCGCCCCCACCTCAGGTACTCAGACCACATCTCTGTTATGCTGATCCCAGCATACAGACCACTCAGCAGGCATTCAAGACCAGCTTAAAAGCAGGTGAAAACCTGGCCAGCAGGATCCATGTCCGCTCTTCAAGACTGCTTTGAATGCACTGACTGGGACATGTTTAGGGAAGCTGCAATCAATGGCGATTTCATTAACTTGGAGGAGTACACGTCAACAGTGACCAGCTACATCTGCAAGTGCATTGATGATGTGACCATCTCCATCACCACCACACTGAGCCACTGAGTCCACTGCTGTTCACGACTGTGTAGCAATGCACAGCTCAAATCACATCATTTAATTTGCAAATGATACAACCGTGGGGGGGTCTCATCAGCAAGAACAATGAGTCAGCATACAGAGAGGAGGTGCAACAGCCTGGTGTGGAGCCAACAACCTGTCTCTGAACATTGACAAAACGAAAGAAATATTTGTTGACTTCAGAAGAACACATCAAGATGGAGATGGAGATCGGTGGAAATCGTCAAGAGCAACAAATTCCTTTGTGTTCACTAGGCGGATAATCTCACTTAGTCACTTAACACCAGCTCCATCACCAGAAAAGCCCAGCAGCGTCTCCACTTCCTGAAGAAGGCTCAGAAAAGCCCATCTCCCTCCCCACATCCTGACAACATTCTACAGAGGGACCACTGAGAGCATGTGTGGCTGATCTGTAGATCCCAGACTCAACACACACTCGCACACCCATGACTTCAGTACCACTCAAATGACATCACTTAATTACCATAAACTGTTTACATGCCGTTTTTGGACATCTTTCCTAAACTGCTGCTATATTGGCTTTTTGCACAACATTTTGTTTACATTTTGGCTACTGTTCACTTTGTCTTGTTACAACAGGTTTACTGGCAGAGCTATTTTGTGTTTTGTGGTTTGTCCTGCACTGCCCTGTGTTGTCTCTGCACGGTTTGCACCAGGGTGCACACATGCACTTTATGTGGCGAGGACTGAGCAAGAGGCTGAGCGAGAGTGTTGAGCTTTGGAGGGAGGCATTTAAACCAAACCACATTTCTCTCAAACACATTACATTAAACTCCTGGTCAGTAATAATTTTGTTTATTGACAGCACTTTTGACATGAGAGCTCTAACATTTAACAATGCAATTTTTAGATCAGGGTGCTGGCTGTGCATTCAGTCTTATTTAATTGAATGTTAATCAAGATACTTGAACAGACCTTCTGATAATTTCTACATGGTTTCGCTCAGGAGACAGATAGTCACAAAGTTGGTGGACCTTTTGTGATGACTCAGTTTAGCTAGCAGATAGTCGGTTTAGCCTGTTTGTCTGCTCCCTGGCTCTGGACAGTCACTGGTTAACTAGTGCTGTTCTGAGACTATGACCTATACTACAAGAAATGAAAGCAGCACTTTACCGAGTGGGATGGATACCGTCCCACTCTAACAGGCCACCCTTGCCTTTAATATTGCTCCAATTATTATTGAAGCCCACATTGTTTTTGGAGCACCATTTGGACATCCAGCAGTCCAGTGTCCATAAACTGCTGTAAGCTACATCGCCATGCCGCATTGGGATGGGTCCAGGGCGTATTACAGCATCGGACATTATTTAAACACCTCTAAAATGTTACTCTTCGTAACCTCTGACCATTGAATGCGTATATCATTAGCTCCTGTGTGAAAAACTTCTTAAGGAAACCTATGCTTTCCTAAAAAACTGGTGCACTGGCTCCTGGTATACACCTAGCCTGTGCTGCTGGTGCCCCTAGCTTAAGGTCTAGCTAATATCACATGCTTCAGAATAGAGTCTCCTATAACCAGAGCTCTTTCTCTTGAATAGAGCAAACCTGTTAAACACATGAAGCAGAGAGGCATGGTGCTCCAATGGGTGATCCTTAGCTTTGTGAGTATGTGGCTTGTTTGGAATGAAAAGCCGCACCCACACTGGGACTTTGTGGAAAAGATTGGACACCCTTACCCTAAATTACATGCCATAGGGTCATTCTTGAGATGTTGGTGTAAATCCAGCTTTCCTGAATGAAAATGCCTGACTTGATGACATTGAAGACTTTTCTGATGAGTCTTCTAAAGAGAAAACCCAGACCCAGTCCAATAGATTGCATAACATGGGTTTTCCTTGAGTGAGCACCCCCCACTCAAACAGAACAAGAAGCTACAACATCTTGAGGAGCTGCCCAGGACTTGCCCCCAGTTCAACAGCTATTTCACTTAAAGATGCCTGGAATCTATTAAACAGTGACATAATTAAATCATTTCTGAAATGTACCAAATTAGAAGGAGGTAGAGTAGCAGCAGCAAAAGAGAAAAAGTGGAGAAATGTTGACAAAAACTAAATCATGTCCTTTATTGGTTTAACCCTTCTTGCAGGCATGGACAAGAGCTAAGATTTGCTTTTGCAGGAGCTATTTCTGCTGCAATCTGACCGTTGTTCTTTGCTAGAACAAACTGTACAAATCGCCTGTCATAAAGCCATCCAAATTAATGGAGAGGTAATAGAATTTAGATTCGATGGCAACATGACCATGGTATGCTATTTGCAGAAGAAGGAAAAGTTGTCCTGTCTGTTGTCCTAAGCACCATGCATGATCACAAATCAGTGGATGACACCAATGTTAATAAGAAACCAAAAATGATCCAGTACTATAATAGAACCAAAGAAAGCGTGAACACATTGGATCAGATGGTTTGCATCTACTTATGTAAGCAGACAACTTGGGGGTGACCAATGGTGCTGATGATGCAGTCTAGACCTTTCAACATTTTGGTACATCATTAAATAAATAATAAAACAAAAAAGAAGACCCAGAACTGTAGAGCAGCTACAATCCTGTATCAAACATGAATTGGGTGACATTTAAAAAATAAATAATAATAATAATAATAATAATAATAATAATCGTGAACACATTGGATCAGATGGTTTGCATCTACTTATGTAAGCAGACAACTTGGGGGTGACCAATGGTGCTGATGATGCAGTCTAGACCTTTCAACATTTTGGTACATCATTAAATAAATAATAAAACAAAAAAGAAGACCCAGAACTGTAGAGCAGCTACAATCCTGTATCAAACATGAATTGGGTGACATTTAAAAAATAAATAATAATAATAATAATAATAATAATAATAATATGGATTTTTTTACACTCAGTTTCTCAGATTTTGCTCTCTGCTTTTGCTGATGTTTTGTTTCAGAAATAAAAGAAAAAAAATATATATATAGCTGATGATATTAAATTGGAATTTAAAAGCTAAATGTTGCTCTTCATAAAGCAGATAAATATTTAACAAGACTCGTTTAGGAGGCAAGAGATATTTTCTAGTGTTGAGTAGGACAACATGGTCAATCAATATTGACTATTTGTTTAATTATCTTGCCGGCACCTCTGATTCTATAGACATAAAGAAATTAGTGCTGTCCTCTAAGATGTCCCAATACTTGCACATTCAGTGTGGTGTTTGACCAGTGAGTGGCATTTCAGACATGCCCATTGTAAATATCTAATTCATGCTAATTCATTCAAACAGGCCCAGGGTGTCATGCGAACGGAGGCCGAAGATGGAGCACAATTCGCTTTTTTTAATGAAACACATAGAGCTGAACACAAAAACACACAGATATACGGCAGTCCATAGAATCCCAACGAACGAGAGCGAGATGTCCGTACGCCCTGGAGGGGCGAGGTCCACATAATCCAGGAGCGAACGCACAGGAGGGAAAGGGGTAATCCGGGGGGCGCTTTGGGTGGAAGCGCGGCCGTGGAGAGAGCGTGGAGTCCGAAATAGAAGGAACGCATAAGAATATGTATAGCAATGAAACACATAAACATGCACCAACAAACAATAACGGACCAGAAGTGCGGGTGAATGAGGGGTTAATGTAGGAGCTGGGGATGAGTGAATAATGAGTCCCAGGTGTGCACAATTAAAGCCGGGCGCTTCAGGGAAAGTGGAGGCATGACAGCCGCCAAAGGGGCGTGGCAGGTGGATTCCTGAAACGGGGTAATAGCTCCAATATAATTTTTTCATAGTAATGCATGATGGGTACAAACGGTGTCAATTTGACAGTGGAGTTTTTACAATAATAGAATTTAGAAATCAGCATTTCAGTTCTTTTCATGGTGTTCAATACAGTTAAGGACAGAGCTCTATAGCAGGCCACTTAAGATCTTCCATTCAAACCCATATAAAACATATTTTCATTCAGCTGAATTTGTGAAAGGGGCACCGGCACGCTAGAACAGGTTTGGGTCTCAGTTCAAGTGAAGGGAAAATATAAAGTTACCACATCCAAAAACATCCCAAACAAAAACAATTGTGTGCCTCCAACTCTGAGATCAGGGCTCTGATCACATCCAGACTCTTCTCTAGTGGAACTAGTTTGTAGTTCTTAATGAGACTGGCTACATTTGGGTTTGTTTTCTTGCTGCAGAATACATTTGAGGCCCGTCAGACACCTCCTTGATGGTACTGCATGACGGACAGTATCTGCCTGTATTTCTCAGCATTGAGGACACCATTAATCCTGACCAAATCTCCAACTCCTTCTGCAGAAATGCAGCCCCAAACCTGTGAAGAAACCTACACCAGGTTTTACTGTTACCTGCAGACACTCATTATCATACCATTCTCCAGCTCTTCAGTAAACAACTTGTCTCCTGTGACAGCTGTATATTTCAGATTTTGACTCATATTGTCACAGCACCAGCTGCCATTTTTCTGCACTACAGTTCCTATGTTTTTGTGCATGGTTGAGTTGCTTAGCCTTGTTTGCATGTTAGAAAAGAGCTGGAACAGCACATCTTAAACCCCCAGCCTGCCGTTAAATCTTTGCCTCAGAGAGACCTTGCTGATGCAGTAGAACTACCTTGTGTTGTGGTGCTGTATTCAGTCTTGCCATGTTGTATGATTCATGTCATGAACAACCTCACATTAGTAGCAGAGTTTGGTGGTTCCTCACCCAGGTTTAAACCTTCTAGGCAGCTGTTTCTGTTTCAATCTACATATGAAATTGATGATTATTAGAACCTACAATTGGTCAATCATACACCTGAATCCAATCCCTACAAAATATAGTGTGTTTTCACATACTGTAATAAAATTGGCAACACAGCACAGTCCTTCTTTCTAGCTCTGTTCTCTTAGCTCATATGGAAAAAGGGAACATTTTAGACAGCATACTTTGCACTGACTCAGCACAGCTATCCCCTATAAGACAGACGGCAAAACCAAGGCCTGCGTGTCTCCATCAGATTTCATAAAGACAGCACAAGTGTCACAGGCTCGGAATCATATGGACAGAAATACCTTTCTCCTACCTGCTTTAGTTCAGAGTGCTCCAGCAGCAACAAAGCTGTTATGAACAGCTACGAGTGTCAAACATGAAAGAAAAACTGTATTTTTTCTCCTGAAAGTCTGTAATTTTTGTAGCGTATATGTGGTTAACACGTCAAGGGAGAGCTCGCTAACTCCAGTTGCAACAGAAATCATATAAGCACAGACAGGTTTCCAAAACTCGTGCTTTTTTATTTTTTTTGTTAGTCAAAGAAACATAGAAATGAGCATCAGAAAATAATAAGGACATATTCCTCGGTCTTGCACACATGCAGTAATAACGGAAAAAAAATGCGGCGACAGGCTGTTCCCAAAATGCTGCTCTGCTCTTAAAGGAGCCACAACATATTTCAACTGTGTAACAGGCACTGTCATTAAAGTCTGTGTAAAGTTTATTTGGGTGCGCTTAATAGCCCGGAAATTACGGTAATAAAGCGCCATTGTGTATTTTTGCTGTGAAAAATTACATTTTGAATATTTAAATAATACTTTTCCTGTTTAGGAAAGTGAGCAACATGGACACCAAACCAGACACAACCAGACAGGTAAATTCAACCCCACCTCATTTCCCTACTTCATAAAGACAGAGAAGATAAATCGCTGTATTTATTTACATGTTAGCATTTAGGTAGATAAAATGAGTAAGATTCAAACCCTGAGATTATGTGCTTGCACATTTTACCACATGTAGAGTATGGCTCAGAGCTCTTCCCAAACTCATTTTTTTTGAGGGGAAAGGGCAAATCTCAATGAGGTGTTTTGTAAGATTCTGTAAGATTCTGTAAAACAGCCATGGGGAAAATAATCCTGAGTGAATTACAAGTCAAGTAATAAAAAAATAAAAAAAACTTCTTGAAGTATACCAATAAGCATTAAACGATACCAATACGCATTAAAACAAGAGGTTGAGTTACAAATTTATTTACCTCTCAGCATTGATGGAGCCTTTCCAAAAGGGAATGCTGCCTATTCTACAGGCACTTATGCACTCCCATAACATTTAGAACTGCAGCTTTATTATTATTATTATTATTATTATTATTATATTATATATATTATATTATATTGTAATTAAATAACTGAATTGTTTGCTTTGCAAGGTTTGTGTGAAGGTTCTCTGAAAGTACCTCAAAGTTTAACAACGAAAAAAATATCCCAAATGTAGCACCTATGGCACTGATTCCATGGCAGTAAAGTAAAGATGCTAACATCTACCTAGGTTTGATGTAAGGTAAGTTAGGCCAATTAACAAGAGAACAGCTTGCCTCCTCAACAACAGCAAAATAAATGCCACCATAAACAATATTCACACAAGAGTTCCAAAAACATGTGTATGTAAGTAAGCATTCAATTCTTTGTCCTCGAGTGCATTTGTTGTAACACTACTGTGTGTTAACCATGTTGTATTCGGTCATATTGCATAACCAGCAACTACAATATAGTTGGCATGAAATTTTACATGCTATCCAGAAATATTCTTTTTCACTTACATGCTAGCACACCGATGCTAATAACCTCACTTTTCTGCTTTCTGCTGCTTTTTCCAGAAGTTTTATTTTTGTTGGCAGTCACCGAGGAGAAGAACCACAAATGGGGAGAAAATGCTGGTAACCATAGGCTCTAATCAACTCAGTCCCACAGTGCCCCTATGATGTGAGTGAAACTATAGTATTAGTAGCCCTTATTTCTCCATGGTTTACACAAATGAATAACTAAAATCTGTTAATATAGCTGTAATAGCCTGGGGTAACCGCACAAGTGTATAAAAGTAGCAAAAAATGTTCCCTACTCTAATTTAAGTCTTGCATAGGCCTTACTAAGTAGATGTGAAGCTACAATAACCTTGAGAAGTACTAAAAGCACAAATGGCAATTTTAGAAAAGATACTGAATACATTAAAGGAAGTAAGGATTGAGGAAATATAAGCCTGAGTGAGGGAAAAAGGAAAATTCTTTTATTGTCAAAGATTCTTATAGCTTCCTAGAAAGAAAGAAAATTAAAAAAAAGATGTAACCTGATAAAAAAAAAACAATACAGGGCAGAGTAGAATGATTAGTGGTACTGGAAAATGTATTATTAATATTATTATTATTATGATTATTATTATTATTATTATTGTTGTTGTTGTAACCGAGCATTCGTGTAGGGTTCACCTAAACACTTTTTATTAAATAAAACAATAAATGAGGTTTTCCAAACTCTTCACAACTTTATTACACACCAGAACCTTCAGGCAAAAAAAAAACACTGACACTCTAGCACCCCAATTTTAAAAAGTGCGCATGTCCCTTGCCTATCTATGGCAAGCCCCGAGGGAAAAAATCGCTTACACACATACAATGAGCACCAGTGACAGCATAACAAAATTAAATAATGTCTGTTAAAGCTCTTAACCATGCTGTCTGATTTCGGGTGGTAAGGTGTGGTGCGAGTCTTTTTAATGTTTAAAAGATGGGAGAGTGTCTGAATCGCCTTTCACCTCAAACTGACAACCTGATCTGAGTGTGAAGTCTCTGGTATGCCATGAAGCAGAACATAGTCCTACAACAGACATTATGCAGACTAGTCAGGTAAAGCATACAAATTGACATTTGGTTAAGTAGTCCTCGACAACCAGCACATACCGGTTACCTTTTGAGCAGCTCCAAGATGTCCACAGCCACTCTTTCAAATGGCCACACTGACTGAGAACCACCCATCGGTGCATGGTGAGCTGGAACAGGACTACGCCGCATCTGACACGCTTTGCACTGTTCACACCATGCTTTGATATCCCTGTAAAATGTCTCGCCCATTCCCACACCCGCTCAGAAGAGAAATATGCAGAAGCTGGTGCACCATGCAACTGTAAAAGAATGTAAGATACCAGAGCAGAGGGAACAATCATTTGGATCACCGAATAACCCATGAGTGGGCAGAAAACCAAACGGCTCAACAGTCCAGCAACAATAAAAAGATGGTTAAATTCAGTCCAGAACTTACGTAAGCGCTAAGAAGCTCCCTGTAACCTCCGCCTGGGCAGTCTTATGGATTGAGCCACCCAGCCTAACACAGTCGAAATATCAGGGTCAGCATGCTGCATAGCCCTAATGTCTGATACAGAGTATGAAAAGTATTAGTATGAGACCCGCTGTTCGAATTACTTAGTAAACCCACGGCAGCCCTGTCACCAGTAGAATCAGAGACATCAGAGGAACATGGAATGTCAATGTCTGTTCGAGCAAAACTTACCACGTTCACATCCAGTACTCCCTTACCACTTGGCTCTGCCTCACTCGGGCTGACTGACCCAATTTAAAGGGTCATACTCCAGGATCCATCTACCCCTTTTGCCTGTTGGATCGTCATCAATGGACATAGGCAGAATCGCTAAGAGCGGACGGTGGATTGGAATAATGGTAAATGCAGTAATTCCAATGTAATGCTAAAACGTCCCTACTGCCCACACAACAACCCACAGCTCACAATCAAAGGTGGACCGACGCCTCTGCGTGTAAGTCAGTGCACAGCTGGCATATGCGACCACATGTTCCAGTCCATCTTTGTCCTGGGCAAGAACTGCACCGACTGCTAAGTTGGACGCATCGGTGTAAATTTTAAAAGGTACACTGAAGTCAGGCAATATCACTACAGGGTCAGATGACAACACACTTTTCAAAAGGTTAAATGGCATGTTACATTCAGGAGTCCACACAAAGGGGACATTCTTTCCAACTAATTGGGTAAGCGGGGCAGCAAGTTTAGAAAAGCTCTTTACAAAGTGTCTGTAATAGGAACAAAGGCTCTCACCTCAGATGGAGAATGGGAAACTGGCAAGACTTTCTCAGTGTTTTTAGGGTCAGGCTGGAGACCCTTTTGAGAGACTTCATGGCCCAGAAAAACCACATGATCTCTGGCAAGGTGGCAATTGCCTGGATTCAGTCTCTACCCAGCAGACTGGATTCTTGAAAACACATACTTGAGGCTCAACAGATGTTCTGCAAATGTTTTGTTATGAATCAAAATGTCATCAAGATATACCATGCAGATGTGCCACGGGAGCCCTCTGAGAACTAGCTCCATCAAACAATGAAATGTGGCATGAGCATTGCAAAGACCCATTGGCATTGGCCGCCACTGATAGAGCCCTTGTCCCATAGTAAGGGCCGTCTTCTTTTGATCCTCCTCTGCGAATTCCACCTGCCAGTAACCGTTAGAGAAGTCCACCGTGCTAAACCACACTGTGCCTGCCAACGCGTCCAAAGTGTCATCGACATGAGGCAGGGGATGCGAGTCTTTAATAGTCACACTGTTTAAGCGTCTATACTTCACACAAAAATGCCAGGCACCACAATTCTTCCTCAATAAAACAACTGCCTATGCCCATGGGCTACAGCTTTCCTTAATAACACCAAATACTGCCATCCCGGCTGGACAAGCTGAAGATATCATTGTACTCCAACAGTAATGACGAAAGTAAAGCTTTCTCAGACACAGAAATAGATGACTCATCCAGTGACACTGGAGGGATATCACTGGGCGAAGGACACTGTCGCTATATCCACTGGAGCATGGAATAGCTGAACATCGGAGACATCAACTGGGTAAAATTCACCCAGGTGCATGTCCTCTTCCAAAAAAAAGGCCTAGGCTTTAAGATCTAAGCTTTAGTAAGTACATGTGAACTGTGCCTACCGTGTGGGCAACAACTAGGCTGGAAGAATCTGCCACATTAAGGTCCAGATATCCAACAAAGTCACTCGCTAAGCGAGCTGTATTAGGCAAACATACTTTAACAGGCACAACAGACTCACTGAGTGGAGGTAAGATCATAGCAGTGGTTAGCAAAACATTGCAGCACCCAGGAACAATGTCATTGCTGGTAAGGAGAGGAACTGAGATGTACCACAGTTGTAGATTAGCCTTACAGTCTAATCACAGCTGAGGTCCAATAAAGCATGATTTCTCAATGAAAAAGTCCCAGCCTAGCAATACAGTTTGTGTGGTCTCTCTCAGCACATGAAATACATCCTGCCCTGACTCAGTGCCCAGCTGAAACATTATTGAGATAGTACCTAATGTATCTAGCATTTGTCCATTCACCGCACGAGCCAACACATAGTCCCTTTTTAGCGGCCGATTACAAAGTGTTGAAATTGACATACGAAAGTCAGTGCTCATGTGCACTGGAACCAGAGTCCACTAACATTTGTACCTCAACACCTTTAATAACTCCTCTCACATATGACACTAGCAGCTCCAGGCCAGTGTTGTGAATAACATTCACATCTTCAGGGACTAAGTAGCCATCGTTAACTCTGTCCTTCTGAGGGCCCTAAGGTAGTACAGCTTGTGTTTGGGCCGCAACATCAGCTACTGTCTATTTCCCGACACACTGCGACGTTCTGCTCTGCCAAATGACATGACTCGCACTCCTCTTTCCCTTGAATTATCCTCATTACTGCTCCATCTACGAGCAGGGCTGGGGCTGTGCCTAGCAGGGAAGCGAGCAGCGTACGAGTTGTTATAATCCCGAACATCCATACATGATGTATGTTCATCACTGCGTTGGAACATTTTATTCTCAGTCTCAGGTGAACAGCCCCTCCGTGCGCTGTCAAAAACACGGCATCCACAAACACTGGCATCCACGGCCCCCGCAGACACACTGGCACATACCAATCAAACTGAGAGCAGTCTCCACTCACTTATTCGTCGCTCTCGAACTCGCACCGGTTTTCAATCTTTTTTTTCTCACCTAAAGGTCTTAGCTCCATCCTCATATCTCTCATTTCTCCTGTCAGCTGATCCACTGCGATATAAAGTCCTCCATTATCAGTCACAGTGTGAACAGCAGAAACTCCATCCATATTGCCATAGGCATTATTACCAGGCATGCAATCAGTCTTTATCATGTTCCTAGACATTTTACACCTGCCTGCAATTATCACAGCTTTCTCCAAGTCTCCTCCAGCTCCTTATTCGTGGCATTTAGCTCTGAGTACAGGATCCAGACCAGCCACGAAAGGCCAAAACTTTTCCTCTTTTTGCACCTTGTACCCATATTCTGGAAAAGCCTTGTCCACTAACCTGCTGATCTCTGCTGCATACACCTCAAAACTTTCCCAGGGAGCACGAGGGCGGGCTGATAGGCTGGCTCTGAAACGGTCTATGAACTGTCGCTGCCCGAAAGCCTCCTTGAGTCTCTCTTTCACCGCTGTATAATCCGCTTGAAGGCCGCAAGAAGACTGTCCCACAGGAGAAATGCCGCGTTGCTCAAACGTGTCGGCAGAATTTTCATTAGTTCATAATTATAGGATACGCTGCCACCAATGATAGATAGATAGATAGATAGATAGATAGATAGATAGATAGATAGATAGATAGATAGATAGATAGATAGATAGGTCGATAGGTCGATAGATCGATATTTATTGTCATTGCACTGTACACAGCAACAAAATGCAGTTTGGCATTTACCAGAAGTGCAAAATGTAGCAATCGTGCAAAAGTGCAGATAAATATGTAGCATATTTACAGCTGGTGATATATATGTAAGCATATGTACAGTGAATAAATATAAAGATAAGAGTGCAGAGATGTGTGGACATCATTAAGAAGTACATAAATGGTTCTAAGGCTATGGCATTGAAGAGGAATGTGCAGACGTGAAGGTTACAAGATTATGAAATTTAAGAAGTTAGCAAACTGAATAAACAGTCTAATATATATACGATTGTAGTGAGGTCCTTTATGGGGCGCTTTATTTTAAAATGTACTTTTGTTTTAAAAGCATAAAGAAAAGCGTAGCCCCTTTAAGAGGTAGGCCTCAGTGAGTGCATTGCCCCTTTAAGAGGAAGTGTCCCGATTAGCGTGAGCGAATGAACAAACGCTTCGGATTCCGTACTCTTATAAAGTGTCTGAGCAGCTGTGAGGAATGGTTGCTGCTTGATTGTCTGTTTGTTTCATCGGCAGATTTCTTCTCTAATCAGGCTGCGTTTATCCTTCGTGTGCAAGTGTTGTGCATTTAGTAAGAGGGTGATCAGATCTGCTCTTTGGCGGCTGGACTGTGGATGTGCTAATTGTTTGCCATTTGAGTGTGGTATTGCTTTGCAGGCCTGGTTAAACGGAGGGGAACTGCATTTGGTCACTGCTGTCCTTCTTTAACCTTTATTTTTGGGTTTTGTGATTTAATGTTTGTTTGGTTTTCTTTTTTTAAGGCACCCATCATGTTGTATGGATGCCGTGTTTAGCTGATTGTTAAAAAGACTAGGGGATTGTTTGCAGATATTTTATGGTATAATAACCAACTGATTTTGTGCATCTGTTCCTTTCCAGTGGATCATCTGGGAGCACTAGTTGGATTGTGGGTGTTGGTCCTTTGATGGTGGAATCTGTGCTACGGTTTACACTGCATGCTGTGTGAATCTTATGAATTTACGGTGTGTGGCACTTTGCGTGTGTGTGGGTGTGCGTGTGCGCGTGCGTGTGTGTGTTGATGTGTTTTCCTTTACAGGCACCATTTTGGGTGAACCTTTTTGGGGTTAAAGTGGGCCTGCACCCGTGGCCTGTCAGTCTTCCTTTGTATCCACTGGAATGTTTGGTGTTAATTGGTAATTGTAACAGTTGGTATCCTTTTAATATGATTCATGTTGTAGTTTTAATAAAATAAGGTATAAATAAGGGTTTATATTTTAACTGATTCTGGAAGTGTTGAGGAGGTTAATAAAAATCCAACACTAAAATAAGAAATCTGTCTCTGTTCCTTTTTATTTGGTACACACCGAACCTGTTTAATTTAAATTATTTCCCATGGGTAGATCCCAGGGTGGCGTAGTTGGGTAACCAGTACATGTTGGGGTCTTTTGGGCCCCACACGCTACACACTGGAGATCAAATTAGAGAACAATTTATAAACAATTGAACAATTCTGAAATAATGTAATCTTTACTGCTTAACAGTTAAAGGAGTTTTTCTCCTGTCTTTACCATGCTACCAGAACACCTTTTCCTCAAAATAACTTAAAAAAAACATTATTTTGCAGAAATCACACTGATCAAAATGAGAGAATACTTTCAGATACCTCCCAGTTATTGGTGTTAATCTGGCACCTGGTGCTAATTTCCTTGATTATCTGTCAACCCCAGTTCTCCTAATACAGTACTGTATAATCAGAGTATACAGTAGGTTTACTAGTCGACGCTATCTCAGGTTTTGTCTCTTGTCTTGTGTTTTCTGTCTGCACTGTCTGTCTGTATTGTTTTTTTGTCTGCACTGTTTGCACTAGGTTGCACTCGATGCACTTTATGTAGCTTGTTGTTGTTTAGTGTAGCACCAGGGTTCCGGAGGTCTCGTTTTTACTGTGTACTGTGTACCACTGTGTATAGTAGAAATGACAATAAAAGCCTCTTGACTTGTCTTGACTTGAGTGTGATAGGGTGGGGGGAGAAGGTGTTAAATTGATATTAAATTTCAATAACACATTTCCCTAGGTCTTCTGGAGAACAAGCAATTATGGGTTAAATTAGATTGGTAACATATGCTTGGTGACTCGCAAATCACTTACCCATCAAACAGACTCATTATTGGCAGCAAGCGAATGAATGTTTGTGCTCCCCTACCTCTGAGGATGCAGATTGTGTGTATTATCGCAAACACAACTGGGGTATTTAAATTTAAGTTTTTCTTTAATATATTCTGACATGTCTCATTTCCTTCTGGGGAAGCACCAGAGACCCGATGAAGTACATGTTGCTAAAAATTCATGAAGGCAGAATATTAAAATGACATTAAATACAAATTTTGTAAGTACAATGCAGAAACTATTTGCTCCCCTCAGCTGCTGCCCAACCCTCTAAATTAATTATTAAAAGGTTTATATTTCTCATCACTACTTTTACCTTCATTTTGGGTACCTCAAATTTCATCTCAGCATTTTCAAATGCAAAACTGTCAAGAAAATTAAAGCGAGTTAATCTTTTTCTTGGCTTTCATTTTCAAAGAAATAGACACAAAACAGTCATATATCCATTGTGATTTGTTATTGTGATGTATACTTTACACAATGATTTATAATTTCAGTACATTATCAAGGATTCCTTATAGATTTTGGTATTCTGTGGGTATTATTTTGAGACCAATACCATCCTGGTAACCCACCAGCTGTCACAAATTACCCACTAATGGATTTACAAGCTGTAAAAGTTTCTCTGTGCAAATTGTTTTAATTTTGCATAGAAGATGCTTCTGTGGTTTTGCTAATATGTGGTATTATGCCTGGTATTTAAATTCATGTGAAAGATTGAAACTGGAGACATGCATGGCACAAAGCGCCCCTCTTTTTCAGACAGCTGATAGATGTAAGAAGGTCATCTGGCATTAGCTACAGAAGTGCATTAGCATTTGTGCTAAGCATCTCTTGCTGGACCATGCACATATTTGAAGGCACATGAAAAAGCAGGTCCTTTCACAGTGATGAATGGCTTTTTTAAGAGTTCTGCTTTCTTGTTATGAGAAGGTCGACCTGGTCACTGGACAGTTTTATGAAGTTATAAAAAATGTATGTCCGTCTGCAGCGTGTACTGCCATCCTTAAAGCAAGAAGAGTGCCATGTGTTTGTGTGGGTGTGTTTAGGTAGAAGCAAGAGATAATGTTAAAAAAGTCATTTACAAGGTCTCAAAATAAGTCACTCACTGTCCTTCTACCCTTATCTGACAATATAATTTTCATTAAAACATTTATTTATTTATTTGTTTGTTTGTTTGTTTATTTATTTATTTATTTATTTATTTATTTATTTATTTATTTATTTATTAATGTATTTGTTTGTTTTTAATTGCAAGTTCATATTAAACAATTAGTGTTATCTAATGTGTTATTAATGAAACCAACCAATTGTATGCCAAAAAATCATTGAAACAATTACAAAATAAGACAAGACTTGTATGAAGATGGTTGCTTGTGAAAGAAAGCATCTCTAAATATTTTGTTATACAAATACATTTGTAATTATTTTCACATTTGTTTCACTGTTTTCTCTGAAATCTTCACAGAGCTGGAAGGTTAGTGAAATAGTTTTCTGTTTTTTTTTTTTAACTGTGCACAGACAGATGAAGTGAAAGCGATTAGTTACTATCAGAGGAGTTTAAAGCAGTTGAAATTTTGGTGGGCAAATTGAATGCCTCAATTTTTTATGTTTAAATCAATAATGGACTTTTCCTAGGTCACTGCGATTATGGCTTTAATCTGTGATTTCTGTCACCAGAGAAGATTGCAAAATCTATTACCATAACTGTCATCCCAAATCAGTAAAATAATCTCATTACACCAGACAGATGTGGTTCCCTTGCAATTTTGGTCATTATGGACAGAGAGTGAATAGTAGGAGTTCTGTTTAACAAGAGAGATTGATAAGGTTCATGAAAATTAATGAGGGAGAAAGGTACTTCTAGAAAGTGACAAATGGGTTGTTCAGAAAATAAGGAAACCCTTCACTCGCTGATAATTATTCACCTAATACATTACCCTATGCACTCACAAGTGCTTTCTCAGGCACCAAGGATTTGACACTTAACATTAATTTACCTTTAAACGTCAAAAAATTGCTTAAAATTAAAATAAAAAAATATATATATACTCTGTATAATATTTGTATAAAACTATATAGACTACATGCTTACAATAGCTTAAAACACTTCAAACCAAATATAATATAGTATGACCTGTATTAATATTTACAGTGGTAAACTGGTCTCAGGTATGCAAATAAGACAAAGAGTTCTAAAATTCACAAATGTATATAAAAGATTTTTTAGAAAAATCAATGTTATATCCTGAGATGGGTACTTTTGATAGTGCCACGACCAGGTGCTCAAGGCAGTTGCTGAGAGCAAATCCATAGCTATCAAGGGACACAACAAGCCAAAGACCACCAAGTTTCTCAGAGCAAGACATAAGGCCCACCCACAACCGAAAGTAAAGTCTGCTCACTCCTGCTACTGGCTTTCAATTGAATGTGGATATGTGCAACTTGAGTAACAGCAAAAAATTCCTACAAGATTAAAACAAATGCCTTTTGGGTGTTGGTATTTCTGCTGGAGCATTGCAATGGTGATTAGCTAGATTTTACTAAGTACTCAGAGGTAAAGGCATTCTGGATCTGGTAGCTTCGTTGAGCCTGTGATATAGAGCATTCCCTAAAGGAAACTGCTGACCCATTAGGATTCTTGACATCTTGTTGAATTGTTCTTAATGCTAAATCCTCTATCCATCATATAAATAAAACTTCTTTTTTCTTCTCCTTACCCCATATGTAAACAAAACAAAAATTTACCCGATCGGTCACCCGATCATTATTTATCGTGAATTGAGCCTCTAGAGAATTACTTTGGCATTATCAGAGCAAAAGTATTACCGCCTATGGATCTGTGGGCACCCGTTCTCTTGTTCTGAGTCAAAGGCAATCAAATTTTCTTCCTATGTAGAACATGCTGTCAGCAATAACAGCAAAAGCTTTGCAACCACACTGATCAGGAGAGAGTGCTTACAGAAATTTGAAATAGAAAAAGTCATCGAAAAAGGTTACAAAATCCTAATGTTTGAAGTGTGGCATTTTCCCAATAGGCCTGACAATCTTTTTATTAACTTTAAAATGTTTCGTTAAACAAAACAGTAAATTTGTAGGTGTCCATCTCGGGTCTGATAAAACCACTAAACATGAGTACTTTAAAAAATACAAGGAAAACGAAGGGTTCAAGTTGGATCCAATTAAAATTAAGGTTAATTCCACCAAAAGGTCTATAGAATAGAATAGCCTTTATTTGTCACATATACATTACAGCACAGTGAAATTTTTTCTTCGCATATCCCAGCTTGCTTAGAAGCTGGGGTCAAAGCGCAGGGTCGGCCATGATACGGCGCCCCTGGAGCAAAGAGGGTTAAGGGCCTTGCTCAAGGGCCCAAGAGTGGCAGCTTGGGGCTTGAACGCCCGACCTTCCGATCGGTAGCACAACGCCTTAACTGCTGGAGCTACCACTCCCCTGTGGCTAAACGCACTAAACTCACTAAACGCACTAAACTCACTAAACGCACTAAACTCGTTGTTAGGTAAAATGTGTCAAAGACTAGACAGAACCAACACAACTCTGATCAATTACCCCGCTTGATATTTATAGTTAATGTTTTATGATATTTACATTAGCCAGTTCAGTTTTTTGGATGATGAGGTTGCAATTGTCCAGTGGTGTTATGCCAATGACAGACTGATCAAACCTGCCAATGCTAATGTATTCATAGGTATCTTTACTACCGCTTATGCAAGGTTTGAACTGTACAATTTAATGGAACGATTAAATAAGCACTGCTTGTACACAGACACCATATGGCTATGAAACTTTAAAAGGAAAAACAACGTTGAAACTTGAAGTCGCTGACAGAGCTGGTGGACAAACAGGTGAAAACGCAGATCAATCTGGTCATCTTATAATGACACATAACCAAAGGATGGGGGTTCATTTAAAAAAAAAAACACACATTTACAGTTAAAAAGGTTTAGGGTTGTGTACGACAAGTTTGTTTTTTTACCCGATTTCACAACTATTTCTTACCGAAATTAAGATTGTTCATATTTAAATGTGTATATAGTATGTATATTGATATTATGTTCTTGTGTGTTTCTGATGTTTTAAACGAGTTGAAACGGTTTTGCAGGATATTGAGTACAGTCTACATACCGTGCTACAAACTCTGTATTGTACGATTTAAAATTAAATGTTTTTTTATTGTACAACCCTTTGTCTACCATTTTAAAAATTAAGATTTTAGTTGACAGCCCGAGGAAAAAATTCTCTTGTGCGCAAATATGGCTCCCCGCAGCTATACAGAAGGTTGCAAACGCTTGACTGCAAACTCTTTTGATAGGATACTTGGCTGGGGTGTTAAGAAGCGCTTGCACATGACCTAGTTTATAGGCTGTGAGACAGATTCATAAAAAAAAAAAAAGTTGACGATTTTCAAAATGAAATCGGTGTTTCGTTCTTTAATCAAGCAAAATTCATCTTTTCTAAAGACAATTTTAATCATTAAATTAACACAGTTCAGTAAATGTTTATCCTAAAAATATATATATCTGAGGGAAAATGTCCAATCAGGTCAAGTGTTGCACTGAATCTGGACCTTTGTTTAATGTCATTTTGTCTATCAGAATCAGTGGCATCCATATGCCTTGCGTGTCTTTGTAGAATAATCGGGTGCAAAATTGTGTTCAAGAGTATCTTTGTTATAGTTGAGGAAAATTTTAAGGACTCTTCTCTTAAAGCTCTGTAAGGATAAGTACTGCCTAGCATGACATCCATTAAAAAAAAACAAAATCTTTGCATCATTTACTATGTTGATACCATCAGCTTTAACAATTTTGCAGGTAAGGTGTAAAAAAGTTTTGATCAAGTTGATGTAATCCTCACAGTTTCCAGCCACAACTTTCTCGAGGGGTCTGTCAAAGCAGAATGCAAAGGTATTTTGACATAAGTATACTTTCCGATACTTGTTTGAGTATACCGTAGTGTAAAAAAATACATTTTAATCAAATCAATTGGTTTGGCAAATTAATAGTATAGTTAGAGAACTTATAATTTTGGTAAATGTCTGCTGATGCTTTGCCTGACTGGTCACAAAGGCTCTTCTGTATGGTTTAATGATAATAGATTTAAGTTACAATCGTGATGATCCTTTTTATTTTCTAGTATGGGATGTCTACATGACTACATCATTGGCTGGAACCCAGAAATAAAATTTCGTCAGAGTGAGAGTATTCTGTAAAGAGATTCAAACATCATGGTACAGAGTATTGCCCTGACTTTATTATCTGTACAGAAGTAGCATGTTAAATGCCAGTGTTGTAAGATCAAGACTAATGCCGTAAAAGATGAAAATGTACTGTTATGTGGAACACTGATGGAAACACTCTGTTTTGATGTCCATTAACATGCATTTACAGTCAGACTGCATCCAGACCAAGTTTTAAAGTGAATGTTAACACGCTGTATTATTTCAAACCATTTGATGTTCAAATAAAATATGGTGCAACAGATTCTGCACTGCATATATTGCCCTATTGGCATTTTATGCAGTTGTGATGTTTTTTTTGTCCATGTATTAAAGCCTGACATTGTTTTAATAAATATTTTAAATGGTATGTTGTACATTTTCTGTTCTGTTCTATTTTATGTATTCAATATAAAATAAATGGTTAAGTTTACTTTGCATTGTAGCAGAGCAAATTAGTCAAAACCCACAGAGTGAAAAATTGACACTTACTAGAGTTATTTGATCACCAAATGGGTTTTAAAATTGTACTCACTGAGTCGGATTTTTTTTACTAATAAAAATTTAAATAAACTCTACAAAAATGAAATATTAATACAAATTGCGGTCAATTTTTCCTTAGCGTTAAATGTTGGTAACAACAATCAGAATTAATGTTTCTCAGTGTTAAATTGTGGTGACACTATTAAGATTTAATTTCCTTTAGTGTTGAATGTTTACTCCACACAAGTTAATTTTACTCTGAAAATTGAACACCTTCTCAAAAAAGGTTTTGCAAAGCTTTTATTAATTTGAATATACAAGTGTTTATGATGATTTGGGTATTTAAAAAATTTGGCAAAACACTAAGAGAAGCATTCTGTAGCCAGAACTTTCCACACAGTCTCTGTGTGTCTCTATTGCCAGGTACAATGACTCTTTACCAATTCTTTTGCTAAACCATTTTGTTTTATGCTGATCATGTCAATGATTATTGCCTGGCAAATAAATGTAGAATTATTTATTATCTCTGAAATTTCCTGAAGTAATTTTAATCTAGTTGATTATGTAGCCTTCTGTTACCGCAAATATATCAGCAGCATAGTACATACAGCAGGCTCATGAACGGATGGAGCTGAGAACACAACGTCTGGGACCTTCCGATATCTGACTATCACTGGCCTAGCAAGTTATTACAAAGTGGCTAAATACATTATTCTTTATGCATGAGCAAGCATTGAGCGGCCTACCTAAAATAGTAGTTTACCATTATACCCTCTGACTAAGATTCGGATTAACCAATTTGCCTCCGTGAGCAGGTATCGTTAGCCAAGTACAAGGCTCTAAGCAACTCCGGGTCCATAATGAATAATGAATTGAAAAAAATGAATGTTTGAAATAATCTATTAAAATGAAAGAAGGAATACAACCAATAAGTCAAGTCAAGTTTATTTCTATAGCGCTTTTCACAACAGACATTGTCTCAAAGCAGATTTACAATATTTAACAGTTAAGGTGAATGGTGTGCATTTATTCCTGATGAGCAACCCGTTGCGATTGTGGCAAGGAAAAACTCTCTTAGATGTTATTAGGAAGAAACCTTGAGAGGAACCAGACTCAAATGGGAACCAATCCTCATTTGGGTGACATCAGGAGTGTGATTATAAATCTTTATACATTACAGAACACTGGAGAGTGAGAACTAGCATGAGCACTGGAATGTAAGATTATGAGTAATGATCTTTCTACTGTCTTTTACAGTCATTTGTGGTTATAAAACTAGGAGATACTTAGCAACTCAAAATAGCTCAACACCACCTTATAACAATAAGGTGATCAACTTGAATAATATGTATTCAGGTGAAAGTTGTATTATAAATTGAAGTCAGATTAGGTTTAAATCAGGTTTAAATTTGGAATTATATAACAAATTGCAATCCATTTGAGTAATCTTTTACAGCAGTGCAAAAAAGACTAACACACAGCATACCTTCACCCACACCAGTGGATTCCGTAGTTGACCCATTGGTTGGGCAACCCTACAATGGCTTTGGAGGTGGAGAAAAAGAGGAGAAGATTGAGGACTGCAAAAAGAACAAGATAGTGGAAAAACTAGGAGGAAGGAGGAAGACTAGTCCGTGAGATTTGGGAAAGCGGCTTGGTGGTGGTGGTGCTTGCATGTCTATCTGGTCGATCAGCTCACAGAGAGTGCTCGTTGAGGAGGGGCTCTCCCTCGCGGCTCTAGCTCCGCTGTTACTGAGGCAGGCGGCGTCAGATCGTGGGGCTCGCAGGCAGATCTGCCAGACGACTTTGAGACAGGCTTGTCCCTTTCTCCCACCTCACCTGCTGGGTCCAGCTCTCGCTCTCTGGTTTGCCTGATTTGCACACTGAGGTGTCCAGATCCTGGGACATCCCATATGTGGCCCACCCCCTTCACCCCACATGTTATTGGGCAATGACTCGGGTTAAAGCGACGCTGTCCGGCTATCTCCCCTTGAGTGCAGCATCGTCCCTTGAGGCCCCGGCTCTGCCCACCAAGCCGTTGCGATCAACTTCAGCTCTGGTATGCAAGAGAGCGGCACTCTTTGAGGAGAGCTAAGGTGGAGGTTTGTAAAACATTGGCACTGGTGGGTAAGGGGGAGCTGCACAGGGGCACAGTCCCAACCTCACCTGCACCTTCCATTGGATGCAGAAACAAAGCTTCACGATGCGCTCCCCCTCTGTAAGGGGATCAAGCATGGCACTCTGGTCCAAAGCCCCATGAGAGGACAGATCTGAAGACTGTCATTTTCAATAAGAGAGCTTTGACCAAAAGTTCTTGACTGGACATCCCTCAGGGACCTGGTTCATTAACCCTGCCATGAAATGTGCTTCAGGCCACAGCCAGCTCCATCGAGCTCCCTCCTCGGTTTCCACCCGGCATCGTTGCAGACAAGGGGGACTCGCCGTCTCTCTCAAGGCCACTAGAGCTGCACCAGAGTGTAGCTCCAGCTCTAGGTGTACCAGAGGTAAGTCTCAAGACACTAATACCCTTAAGAGACTACCTGGCAGCCTGAAAGCTCTGCCAGACATGTCTCAGTGGGTCCTGCGCACTGTAAACTGAGGCTATTTAATTAAATTTGGGTCTTGTCCGCCCCGTTTTGACGGAGTCCTTCCCACTATGGTGGGAACTGAGCAGGCTCTGGTCATGGAACAGAGAATAAGCACACTCCTGAGGAAAGAGGCCATTAAAGTGGTCCCTCCATCAGAACAAGAGTCCGGGTTCTACAGCTGGTACTTCAAAGTTCCCAAAAAGGATGGTGGGTTGCATCCTTTTTTTATGGATCTACGTAAGCTGAACCACTCACTTTTGCGACTCAGGTTCAGGATGCTGACCCTCAAGCAGGTTGTGTTTCATATCAGATCCAAGGACTGGTTTGTCACAGTAAATCTAAAGAATGCAAACTTTCATGTATTCATCCTTTCTCCTCACAGGACGTTCCTGAGGTTCACTTTTGTGCTTCTAGTACTAAAGCATTCTCTCCCAGACCTCAGAGATCACCACCTCATAATCCATTCGGATTAACACTTTGGTGGTCTCGTATATCAACCATCAAGGAGGTCTGCGCTCACACCCCCTGTACAAGCTGGTGCACCAGATCCTCCTGGTAAAAGCGGCTAACATCCCGGGCTGGTTGAACGAGGCAGCACACACACTGTAGAGGCAGGGGTTAAGACCCGGGGAATGGTGCATCTTCGTATCCCGAGAGATGTCACACTGTCTCCTCTGGTCCCCGCTGGGCTAAGCAGACCTTAAGCAGATGAATAATTGATGTCTCTGGAGTACCCCGTCAAGACATCTGCAACACTGCAGGCTGGTCCACCCCGCTGACCTATGTCCGGTTTTACAACCTGGACTTCAGTGGCACTCCTAGTCCCTCCTTTGACCTACAGTGCCCTCCACAATTATTGGCACCCCTGTTTAAAATGTGGTCGTGGACTTCTAAAAATTCTCGTTTTTTTTAAAACAACATAGAACCCAAATGCAAAAAAGAGAAAAATCCAACCTTTTATTTAAGTACATTACTTTGGTGGTAAATAAATCACACATTTAGAAAAAAAAAAAAAAAACTTGAAATCATGTGTGCCACAATTATTGGCACCCCTGATGTTAATACTTTGTACAACCTCCTTTTGCCAACAAGACAGCACTTAATCTCCTCCTATAACATTTCACAAGCTTGGAAAACACAGAGAGAGGGATTTTTGACCATTCTTCTTTCTAGATCATCCAGTGTCCTGGGTCCTCTCTTATGCACTCTTCTCTTTAGCTCGCCCCACAGGTTTTTGTTTTTGCATTTGGGTTCTATGTTGTTTTAAAAAAAAGGAGAATTTTTAGAAGTCCACGACCACATCTTAAACAGGGGTGCCAATAATTGTGGAGGGCACTGTAGCTGTGCCCATGCACAATAGTCAGGGTTATGTATGTAACCCTAGTTCCCTGAGGGAATGAGAAGCTGCATCTCTATGCCACACTGCCAGCATCCCTGTAGCGCTTCCTCTCTTTTATAGAAGCTGGCGCCGGCTTCACTCCATGTGCATTTTATACTTCATGGTCATGACGTCACCCCACCGGAGTTTTATTTTAGAGCTTGGACAACGCAGTCACATTCTCAAAGCATTGTGACACAGCATCTCGTACTCTCAGGAAACTAGGCTTACATATGTAACCTAGAGACAATGATGTGGAGATGGTGAATCATGAAGTGGATATGTTTAGTAATGAGGAAGTGAGAGCAGATGAAGAGTGGAAAGTCGGTTGGCCCAGATGACTTAATAGTAGAAGCATGTTTCGCAGAGATAGCAGTGGAGTATTTAACAAGATTGTTTAACATGATTCTGAAAGGGGGAGAATGACTGAGGAATGAAAAAGGAGTGTGCTGGCACAAATTTTTTTAAGAATTTGAGAGATGTGCACACCTGCAGTAACTACAGGTGATTAAAGTTTATCTGTCACACAATGAAGTTATGGGAAAAAAATAGTGGAAGCTAGGCTGAGAAAAGAGGTGAGCAACAGTATGGTTTCATGTCGAGAAAGAGCACTACAGATGCAATATTTACTTTGAGGATGTTGAAGCAGAAATATAAAGAAGGTCAAAAGGAGTTGCATTGTGCATTTGTGGAACTTAAGAAAGCATACGGCAGGGTGCCAAGAGGATGAGGAAGTCAGGTGTGGTAAAGAAGTGGTTAAGAAGTGCCTGGAGAGGTGTAGGTACATGCTCAAGTCAAGTCAAGTCAAGTCAAGAAGCTTTTATTGTCATTTTAACCACATATAGCTGACGCAGTACACAGTGAAATTAAACAATGTTCCTCCAGAACCCTGATGCTACATCCAACAACAATCACAGAAACAGAAAACACAGGGCTAAGGACTAGTAAGTGTCGTTGCCGCATGTGTGCAACCTGGTACAAACAGTGCAAGGACAACACAATACACAAAACACAAAATAGCCTTGCCAGTAAACCCGTTGTAAAGAGAAAGTTGAACAGTAGCAAAAATGTAAACAAAATGTTGTGCAAAAAAGCAAATAGCAGCAATCCAGCAGCGTGTGGTGTAAATGTCCATGATAGTAGGGAGAGAGAGACTCTGATGATCTTCTCAGCTCATTTACATTTACATTTGTGGCATTTGGCAGACGCCCTTATCCAGAGCGACTTACAACTGAGCAGGGGAGGGTTTTAGGGCTTTGTTCAAGGGCCCAGCAGTGGCAGCTTGGTGGTGGTGGGATTTGAACCTGTTATCTTCTGATCCAAAGCCCAATGCCTTAACCACTGAGCTACCACCTCCCTCCCCTCACTATCCTCTGTAAGGTTTTGTGATCCAAGACAGTGCAGTCCCCAAAACAGGCAGTGATGCAGCTGCTCAAGATGCTCTCAATGGTCTGTCAGTAGAATGTGGTCAGAATGGGGGAAGGATGAGGGGCTTTTCTCAGACTTCTCAGGAAGTATAGATGCTGCTGGGCTTTTTTGGTTATTGTAGCGTTTGGCACATGTCATTTAGACTTCATGTCTCAGGAATTTCCTTTTAAACCTTGACATCTGCTTTTCGATCAAAGGATGAGCACCACGGCTTACACTTTTATTGAGAGCTTGTATACCACAGTGTCACACCCCCCCAGAAGACTGATAACACAAGCCAGTCTCTATACCTTACACATACACACACACACACACACACACACACACACACACACACATCACCCCGAAAACCAGATAACCCCCTGGCCTCTCTGGTTGAATTCACAGGGACCCTTAAACCATAAAACAATTTACTCTCGGAACTGTGTGTGTGTTTGTGACACACACACACACACGCACACCAAAAGGGAGCATTCTTTTATTAATTAAATAATAAATGGAATGTCCCACTTCACATGACACAAACATACATCTTGTTTGTATCTTCTACTATAAATAAAGCAAGTGTTTAACTCTATGTCAATAATAGTTACACTTTAAAAGGTTTAGTAATATACCTCTGTTTTAATATTGTCTCTTCTTTTTGATTTCAAAGTTGATTTGAAATTATCTTCCCTTTATTCTTTTTTTTTCTAAAAAGGGTACATTGTATGCACCAGAATATAATGTGTCAGAAAGTTCAGTGTCAGAGCCGAGCCGGAAACTGGAGCACATCCAGCGCGAGCAGAGCAGAGCCGAATCGGAAACCAGGGAGCAGGCCTGAACGGGTCGAACCCTAGATACATGAAACGTAGGGTGGACCCGGAGCGCCCTGGGGAGCCTGAGCCGGAGGCCCACGGGATTGATGACTTTGGAAATGGGGAAGGGGCCGATGAAGCGCAGGGCGAGCTTCCGACAGGTGGCCTTAAAGGGGAAGGTCCTGAGTAGAGAGCCACACGCGTTGCCTGGCATGGTAGCGGGGGGCTAGGCACCGCCTACGGTTGGCCTCCTGGCAAAGCCTTATGCCATTCTTGTGCAGGGCTGCTTGGGCTGTTCTCCAACCTCGACGGCAGCGTCGGAAAAAAAGGGCAGCAGGCGGAAAATGTGCTGGAGGGCCAGCTTGGCGGTTTCCTTGGCAGAAGGCAGCTTGGGTAGAGTGATAAAGTGGCCGATCTTAGAAAACCGATCAATGACCGTCATGACAACCGTGTTGCCACTGGAAATGGGCAGCCCGGTAACGAAGTCCATGGCAATGTGCAACCACGGGCGTTTCGGGATAGGAAGGGGCTGAAGTAGACCTTGGGGGCAGCCACGAGGGTTCTTGTGTTGGGCACAGTCAGGGCAGGCTGCGACAAAGTCCCGGGTGTCCTTTACCACGGAAGGCCACCAGAAGCGTGCCTTGACCAGAGACAAGGTGCAAGGCTGACCGGGGTGACAGAAGAACTAGGAGTTGTGACACCACTAAAAAACTCCAGGGCGGAGACCCTCGGGGAAGAACAGGAGACCAGTGGGGCAACCCTCGGGGACAGGGCCCCTGTCTTGGGCATTCTTGACCCGCTCCTCCAAAGCGAGACTAAGGGTGTGGACCGACACAGACTTGGCAAGGATGGTCTCTGGGCATGGCTCCTCCTCCTCCAGGGCATGAACCCTAGAGAGCGCATCAGGCTTGACATTCCGGCTCCCAGGCCGTTACGAAAGAGAGAACTGGAAGCAGCCAAAGAAAAGGCCCCATCTATCCTGTCGGGGGTTGAGTCGTTTAGCCGATTGGAGGTACTCAAGGTTGCGATGATCCGTCCAGACCAGAAAGGGGACCTCCGCACCCTCCAACCAATGGCGCCATTCCTTCAAGGCCAGTTTGACAGCCAGGAGCTCCCTCTCACCCACCGGGTAGTTATGTTCAGAGGAGCTAAGGCGCCTGGAAAAAAAAGCGCAAGGATGCAGGCGGTTATCTACTCCCAAACCGGAGGCGTCAACTTCAACAACGAAATGCCGAGCGGGGTCAGGAAAAATGAGGATGGGCGCCTCCGTGAATCACAGCTTAAGCTTCAGAAATGCCTCCTCAGCCTCAGGGCCCCAGAAAAATGAGCGGAGGGAAGACGTCAGGAGGTGGAGAGGTGCCGCCACCGAACAATAGCCCTTTACAAAGCGGCGATAGAAATTGGCGAAGCCCAGGAACCTTTGTAAATGGCAGCGGGAGCAAGGGTCGGCCAGTCCCGGATTGCCGGGACACTGGCAGGGTCCATCCGGATATTACTGGCTGAAAGCAGGTATCCCAGGAACGAGGTTTGACATTTCTCAGGTTTTACGTAGAGCTCGTTTTTGGGAAGTCTCTCCAAGACCCGACACACCTGCCGGACGTGTTCATCCATGGAATGGGAGAAGATGAGGATATCATCTAGGTAGACAAACACAAATGTATTGAGCATGTCATGGAGGACCTCGTTGACCAGAGCCTGAAAGACGGCCGGAGCGTTGGTTAGGCCGAACAACATGAAGATGTACTCGTAATGACCCCCTGGGGTATTGAAGGCGGTCTTCCATTCATCCCCCTCCCTGATATGCACCAGGTGGTACGCGTTGCGTAGATCCAGCTTAGTGAAGATCGTAGTACCATGCAGGAGCTCGAACGCTGAGGCCATAAGCGGCAAGGGGTAACGTTCCGGATAGTGATCGCATTAAGACCCCGGTAGTCAATACATTGGTGTAGGGACTTATCCTTCTTTTCGACAAAGAAGAAACCCGCCCCAGCTGGGGAGGAGGATGGTCGAATGATACCTGCTGCCAGGGACTCCTGGATATACTGGTCCATGGCAGTCCTCTCCGGGGCTGACAACTGATACAGGCGCGGCTCCGGGATGCAGTTTGATGGCATAGTCGAAGTGCCGGTGGGGAGGCAGGGAGGTAGCCAAGGCCTTATTGAACACGCGCGCAAGGCCATGATAGACCTCAGGAACCGACGCTAAATCGGAGTGCTCGGGAGTGACAGCTGGCATTGGTTTGGGTGGAGGAAGAGCAGTGGCCGTAGCAATGCACACCCCAATCAAGAATACGCCCTGTCATCCAATCAACACGTGGGTTGTGTTTCTGAAGCCAAGGGAACCCGAGCATAATGGGGGCTTGGGGAGAGGAGATGACCAGGACGGAAAGCCACTCCCGATGTCGTTTCCACACTGACATGAGCAGAGGCTTAGTGCGGTGCCTGGCCCGGCCCAAAAGGCTGCCGTCCAGGGCTCTGATCAGCAGAGCTTCAGGTAGGGGTTCCATGGGAACCAGCAGTTGCTGGGCAAGCTTGAGGTCAATGAATTTGGCATCAGCCCCGGAGTCGACGAAGGCAGGCAATTCCGTGCCCTCGGGGCCAACCTGGAGGTGGACCAAGATAGTGGGTTTGGAGGGAGCGGGGAAAGCGTGGCTCGTGGGTACTCCCTCCTTTACCAACGAGCCTTGCCTTTTACTGGGCAGAACACGGCCAGGTGCCCTTTACCACCGCAGTAGAGGCATAGACCTAGAGACCGACGTTTCTCCTTCTTAGCAGGGGTCAGGTGGTGGCGTCCTATCTCCATGGCTTGCGGCGGAGAGAAAGAACAGGTGCCAGAACCCGAAACACGAGGTGGGGAACCGCTCGCAGTTAAAGGACTGTGAGGATCTAGGCTCCGAGCGGGGTAACCACGCTCCCGGCGGCGTTCCTTTATGCGCCGATCGATGCGTGTAGCCAGTGAGATCAGTGAATCCAGATCCTGGGGTGGATCATGAGCGGCAAGTTCGTCCTTAACAGCAGAGGAGAGGCCCTGGAGGCAAGTGTCATAAAGGGCGATGCGATCCCATCCGCTGTCAGTGGCCTGGGTCCGGAACTCAGCCGCGAACTCTGCAACAGAGCGATACCCCTGTGCGGCCAAAACCAGGGAGCGGGCAGCATCTTGCCATGGCGTAGACGTGCCGAAGACATTTTGGAGTTCGTCAGAAAAGGCGCCGAATGATCTGCAGTTGGGTGATTGGCTTTCCCACTCCACAGTGGCCCACCTTAGGGCTCGGCCTGACAGGAGGGAAATGACGTAGGCCACCTTGGAGCGCTCCATACTGAATAGGGAGGGTTGCATGCTAAAAATCAGGTCGCACTGAATAATAAACAATCGGCAGAAGTCAGGATCGCCTGAAAACCGGGCTGGCTGCGCGAGCTGAGGCTCACGCATAGCTGAAGGGGCGGTAGGAGGAGCAGGGGCCTGCCGGGCCGGAGCAGCAGATGATGATGGCGGCGAAGCACCTGTGATGAGCCGGTCACCAAAACGTGTGGGCAAAAATCCTATGATTTCCTGCACGCCAGTAGAGAGGTTCTGGATTTGTTGCTTCTGCGCCGCTTGTCGGCGAGACAAGGCCGTTAAAGCGGCGCTAGAGGCAGGTACATCCACGGGATCCATGTTGGCCAGATTGTTCTGTCAGAAAGTTCAGGTTATAGGATCCAAGGCAGATGCAAAAGGAGCAGGGGAGAAAAGCTGTGCAAAGCTGAATCGGGAAGCCGATTCAGGGAGTCGATTCAGGGAGTCGATTCCGGGAGTCGATTCCGGGAGCCGATTCAGAAAGCCGATTCAGAGAGCCGATTTTGAAAACCGATGTGCCGGAGGGTAAGGTTTCCGAGCCGGAAACCGAAACGCGCGTTCGGCGCGAGCAGAGCCGAGCCGGAAACCGGAGCACGTTCAGCGCGAGCAGAGCAGAGCCGAGGCGGAAACCGGAGCGCGTTCAGCGCGAGCAGAGCAGAGCCGAACCGGAAACCGGAGCGCGTTCAGCGCGAGCAGAGCAGAGCCGAGTCGGAAACCAAAGCGCGTTCAGCGCGAGCAGAGCCGAGTCGGAAACCGGAGCACGTTCAGCGCGAGCAGAGCAGAGCCAAGTCGGAAACCGGAGGACAGAATGGTCAGGTCAGAAACAAAGAACAAACAAAAGAACAAACAAAACAGGGAATACGCTGAAGAGTGATCAGGGCAAGCCTAAAGACAATCTGGCACTGACTGGAGGATTCAGGCGTCCTTATAAGTGCCAGAAAATCATACGCCATATCTGTGCAGCTGGTTGGGAGTGGGCGTTTCCTCGGTGATTGAGGCAGTAATGCCTAAAGTGCTCAAGCGGGCTGACATAATGTTGTATTAACATAAGTTATACCTTAAATACTGGTCCCGGTACATTGTACATCTGTTTTAATGCTGTCTTTTCTATTAAGGCTTGATGTCAAAGTTAACATAAAATTATTCTCTTTATTTTCCTAACAGGGGGGCATCTTATATACCTAAATATAACATTGTATTAACAAAGTTATACCTTAAATACTGGTATGTTAATAGTATGTTAAATGTTAACTGGTATGTAATGTACCTCTGTGTTAATGCTTTCCTAGCTTTCCATGTCTAATATCAAAACGATCACCAATATTATCTGTTCCTTATTTTGCAAACAATGGTGTATTTTATTTGATCATGAAATTTAACATACTGTCTTGATACACTTTGAATAAAACTTTAAGTTCTCCAAAGCAAGTATAACCCCTAAAACCATGCCCACAAAGGAGTTTCTCCCTCCAAAATTTCAGGCCATAGCATTGGCCATTCCCCCAAAGATGGGTGGGGTTCAGGACCTTTAAAACATCTTGAACCCAACTAACAGTCAGTCTAATAAAGCAAGTTTGCTCACTCGGCTCGACCGGAAAGGCTCAGACCCCTTGGGCCCGAAGGCCCGGGGGCCTGAAGGCCTGGAGATTCTGACGCTTAGAACAGCCCGGCAGCGACTCTTCAGGACAAGATCTCAAATCCTTTTTGACTCCATCCTAACTGACTCTTCAAAGATCTCTTCATCGCATCTGGACTCTTGTGCAACAAGCCAATGCAAGTAACCGGTTTACCAACCAATTTAGATCTGTATTTAAGTGTGAACCCCTTTATTGAATCTTAAGGTGAATTAAAATTCCTGTGACGATTTCTCAGTTAGAGTGTGATTAATTTTGAAGATCAGGCTTGCCATTCCTTTCCTTTCTTTCTCTTCTTTCTTCTTTTCCCCTCTCTTACTCCTTTACCTATTTTAATTTTTATTTAATTTATTTCCTTTTGTCTGTTTGTGTAGTTAGTTTTATGTTGTGTTTGTCTCATTCATTAAACGCCGTATTTTTCATAAGTGATTGTCTTGGAGTACCGCCCACATTTTTTAAGGTTCCTGCAACATTCGATCTGAACAACATGCTCTAGTAATTGTACGGTATAAAGTAAAGGGGGGGGTTGCATCTTTCTTGGCCGGGGAGATACCTCTTTTATAGAATTAATAAAGATTATACTGTCTGTTCACCGGACGAACAGACCAAATAAGTGTAACGTTAATTCCATTACCATCAATTTCAACCTAATTTAAATTAGGAGGAACTATAACCCATTATAATTGCTTATAAATATTCTCTGTTAAACATTGCACCTCCTCTATGTATGTTGACTCATCGTTTTTGCTGATGAGGCTCACCACGGTCGTGTCATCCGCAAACTTGATGTGATTCGAGCTGTGTATTGCTACACAGTTGGAAGTCAGCAGAGTGAACAGCAGTGGACTGAGCACACAGCCATGAGGTGCCCAAGTTCTCAGTGTGGTGGTGCTGGAGATGTTGTTTCCAATCCGGACTGACTGAAGTCTCCCAGTCAGGAAGTCCAGGATCCAGTTACAGAGGGAGGTGTTCTGGCCAAGTAAGCTCAGCTTCTCAATCAGGTGCTGAGAAATGATCGTGTTGAATGCTGAGCTAAAGTCTATGAACAGCATCCGTAGATAAGAGCCCTTGTTGTATAGGTGGGTAAGGGCCAGATAAAGGGTTGCGATATGACATCATCCATGTAGCATTTTGGATGATACGCAAACTGCAGGGGGTCCAGTGCGGGTGGAAGCTGGGTCTCGACATGCCTCATGAAGAGCCTCTCAAAGCACTTGATGTTGAAGATGTCGGTGAAGACATCCGCTAGCTGTTGTGCACATTCCCTGAGCACTCTGCCAGGAATGTTTTCTGAATCAGCAGACTTCCGTGGGTTATCTCTGCATAGAGTTTTTCTCATTTCAGCCTTGGTTAGACCACCTGGTCAATGGGATGAGGGGTGGTCTTCCTCGCCGCCATGTTGTTCTGCACCTGGAAACAGGCATAGAAGTCGTTCAGCGCATCTGGGAGAGTCACAAGCACGTGATGTCGTCTTGTAGTTCACCTGGATGCCCTGCCACATGCGCCGGATGTCTCAGCTGTCCTGGAAGTGGCCATGTATTCTCTTGGTGTGTGTCTTTGCCTCTCTGATGGCACGGGACAGTTTGGCCCTTGCTGTCTTTAAGGCCATCTTGCCCCCTGTTTTGAAGGCAGAGTCTGTTATGTCTTCTTCACCTGGAATGCACCCTGGGAGATTGTGTAAACAACATCCAGCATGTTTTCTCCTCTGGTTGCAAACTCCATATTCTGATGAAATTTAGAAAGCACAGTCCTGAGATTTGCATGGTTGAAATCTCTGGTGACAAACAATCCATCAGGGTGTGTGTTTTGTAGTTTGCTAATCATCTCGTAGAGTTCGCTGAGCACTTCCTTAGCATTACCGCTAGGTGGTTTTTACACTCCGAGCACAATACCGGTGGTGAATTCCCAGGGTTCTACATCTCACAACCATAAACTTCAACAGCGATGAGCAGTAGCTGAAAACGTGGACAGAGTTCTTACACCATCTGCGAGTCTTACTGCACAGAGCTGCATTTCTGTCGGCATGAAGCACGGCTAACCCGTCCAGCTGAGTTCATCCTGAACTCTGTTGCTTAACCACGTTTTAGTAAACACAAAGACGCAGCAGTGTCTGTATTCACACCGAGTAGCTTGTTGGACTCTAATGTATTACAATTTGTTGTCCAGGAAGCAGACATTTGCCAGCAGGCCATCTATGGTTAGCTTTTAGCCTAGCACTAGCCCCCGCTCGCTTTCCGCGCTTCCGCTTCCTCACACAGCGCTTTCGATTCCCCCTCCTCCGTCCACCTGCCGCAGGCGACACCAAGGTCTGGAGGCCTGGTTTTTGAAGGACGCCAAGGTCATTTAATTTCTTCCATAGATCATTATTTATTGTGTTGTTGGGGTTGTTTCTTAGTTCCTTGAGTGTTAGCTGGGGTGTTACATGGGAACACCGGTTGCACCGATGTAAGGCAGGCTACAAAGTGAAAATACCACTATTTTGGGTCCATAGCAGCTGCTGCGAGCTACTGCCACGCCACCATTTTGGACATGCTGGACAGAAAGGGAAGGAAAGTCAGTAAGTGCAAAACAGTGTACATGTGTTTGAATGTGAGAGAAGGCAGTGGAGTGGTGTGGTTGCAGGAAGCAGGGGTGGAGTTGGAGTTGGCAGAGTTAAAGATGCTTAGATTTTCATTGGTAGTGATGAAGATAGACAGGATTAGATTTATATTTTATCAGAGGTACCATGCATGTAGGACGTTTTGGAGACAAGGTGAGGGAGGCTAGATTGAGATTATTTGGACATGTGCAGAGAAGGGACATCTGGTATGTTGGTAGAAAAATGCTGAGAATGGAGCTGCCAGAAAGGAAGAAAAGAGAAAGGAAAAGGAGGAGGTTTATAGATGTGGTGAGGGAAGACATGCAGGTAGTTGGTTTAAAAGAGGCAGATGAGGAGAACAGGGTAGTATGAAGACAGATTATTCGCTGTGGTAACCCCTAACAGGAGCAACTAAAATAATAAGAAGTAGACTCATATATGATAGTACAATGATAAATGTAGGTAATCTAGTTTCAGGGAGTTAAGCTTTAACAAATGTAGCCGATCACTTGTCGGAACTCAGACCTTATGTCCGAGAAAACACATCAGATGTGTGGCTCAAGGTTCAAATTGATTTTAGCTATTCACCAATTAAATACAAATAAGATTTCATCAGCTGATTTACTCATTTTCATTCCTTCCCTTGACTGGAATATCTCTTTATTTGTTTGTTTATGTATTAATTGAAGTTTTAAAACTTATTGGTATTTAATCCCAAGAGCATTTAATTCATGCATTTAATTCAGCCTTGTTCCAGAGAGCTCTTTGGATTAGGCCTTCAGCATCCCATTGCTGACATCCCAGGCTGATATCCCATTGTTTGCAGGTGTTAATTTTTTAGTAATAAATTAAGTGAATGTTGACAAAAAAACCCATGACAAACTAAAAATCATTCCAAGCCCAAATCATAGATTTTAGATCACTGGTTTTCAATGGAAAATGTATAATGAATGCATTTGCTGAATTTGTGTAAGGGGTACACACCAACACCATGCATAAAAAAATTACAAATGTACACTATTATTGTAAAAACGGTTAGATATAGTAGTAAATATAGTATGAATGACCAGTTTTGCAGGTGGCTCTCAAACAGGGAAAGTTAGAAAAGGATCAGACATAGTATCACATACATGTTTGTAGGAATCTTATTTTTAAAGATATCTTAATTCAATTTAAAATATAAAATATAAAGAAAAAAAAAACGTTTAATGCAGGAAATTTGTATTCAAGGTATTTTATCATCTATAACTTATCTTTTTGAGCAATGTCAACTTTGAAAAATGAACAATAAATCTCAATGTGTCTTCTTTTCAAAGATATTCAAATTGTGTATTGTTAGTTTTTTATAATGCCCAAACAAAACTTAATTCTTGGAGAGGTTTTCCATATGAACTGCAATGCTCGGAGATCTGTGGGCCCAGATAAAGGCTTCCTGTATACCTTACGTACTGACAACGTAAATATTCTATAGACACTGTACAGACAAAGGAATGTGTGTGAACCAGTGTGAGAAACAGCTTAACACTAACAATGGCCACTTTAAATCATTTATGATTTAGCATCAAACACCAATAAAATAGGATGTTCTTCCTGGGAACAGAATCAGTGACAAACTGCAAATGAAAAGATGAAGACAAAACAAAAACAACAGATTTTATTTCATTCTGTCCCTACATGCATATAATCCATCATTACCACTTCAATCGAGGCCTTTATGGCCTGTCTTAATCTTCTCAAAAAACTTTGTTTCGCAGTTGTTTTACCATCTCTAAGACATCATGAGACTATTGTTTATCAGTGCTTGTTTAACACCATAAGCTTACTTAGAATGTGTATATAGTCACTACTTTACCTTCAGACAACTGACATGCTCTTGTAAGTGCCACCAACTCTGCAGCTTGTGCAGATGAGTATGGTAATGATTTAGCTTCAACTATTTAATCAGGTAATCTTACAACCGCATATTCACATAAATACACATCAGAGAGTTTTGAACACAATCTATGTACATATAGTTAATCCCACTCTTTTAGGTCGTATCTAAAAGACCAGGCCTACAAGAGGTCTCTTGTTCGATGTGTTCAAGGCAATCATGTGCATTGTCAAAACTATCTAAGTCAATATCTTTTAGCAGATCACGCAGTGCCACTACAGCGAAATGCGGCTGAGAAGAAGGCTTAATGGTCAAGTTTTCTGTCACCAAGCATGTGGTTTCATAACTAGATCTATGCTGTGCTGTCGCATGTTGTGTGTTGAGGTTGTGTGAAATAGCTGTTACCTGATGTGAGGGGTACAGTATAAAAGAATGTGACAGCACCATTTTCTCAGCATCCCGGACCATCAGAGCCCCATAAGCCACTGCACGCAAGCACAAGGGAAAGGGCAACCCTTGTGTTCTGTTATCTAAAAAAATTTAAAGATACGCAACAGGGCGATATCTGTCACCATGTTCCTGGGCTAGAATCCCCGCAGCCGTACCACCACGTTCGTGCACTAGAGCTGCAGCTAACGATAATTTTTTCTGTCGACTAATCTAGCGATTTTTTCGATTAGTCGACAACTCTAACTATTATTTCAATTCTGCCTAACTGTTAGGCGCGGCACAGAGGCGGAAGCCGGAGTAGCGGCAAACAGAAACTTTAATAGAACAAATGGCAGAGCCAACACAAAACACCCGTGCAGTTCGGGATAAACCGGAAAACGGCAGTTCAATTATAGTACCCACGGAGCGTTATGGGTGAGGCGCGGCATGGAGGGAAGCGACGGAGAAGCGTCGGGAGTCCGGGGTGCGCCGGGGAAGCCAAACGCGGCCGTGGAGTGACCGAGGAGTCCGGGTGAAGACGCCACGCAGCGGGAGAAGCACACAGCACAAACCTGCACAACCACGCACGAACGCACAATAACAGACCTGGAATGTGGGTGAGTGAGTGGTATATATGGTGGCAGGAAATGAGAGGATGATGTGCTTCAGCTGTGTGTGATTTGTGCTGCGCGTTTGGGAGCGCGCAGCGGCAAAGGCAGCCTCTGAAGGAGGCGTGGCAGGCGGATTCCTGACACCACCCCCACCCAAAGGGGCGGCACCAGACGCCCCCAAGCTGCCAACAGCCCGGCGGGCCCGGGCACTCGGAGGAGGGCCCCTCCAGTCCTCCAGGGTCGAAGGGGACCCGGCCGGAACCGTCACGGAGCCAGGACGGAACACAGCCCCACGCGGAGGCCAGAAACGGGGTGAAGTCCACGGCGCGAACCCGGGGCGGAGAGACATCCCCCACGTCGACCCGGAGCAGAGCTGTGCCCTCAGCGAAGGCTGCAGGCGGCGCGACGAAGCCCCTGGAGACACGGGGCGTAATGACGTCCTTGGCGGAGACAGGAGGCGGATAGACGCCCTCGGCGGAGTCAGGAGGCGGAGAGACGCCCTCGGCGGAGT
Source organism: Silurus asotus (assembly GCA_024362625.1). Taxonomy (NCBI): domain Eukaryota; kingdom Metazoa; phylum Chordata; class Actinopteri; order Siluriformes; family Siluridae; genus Silurus; species Silurus asotus. The sequence continues at coordinate 156,658 of MU551712.1, forward strand.
CAGGAGGCGGAGAGACGACCCCTGTGAAGACAGGAGGCGAAGAGACGCCCTCGGCGGAGACAGGAGGCGGAGAGACGACCCCTGCGGAGACCCGGAGCGGAACGACGCCCTCGGAGAAGACAGGAGGCGGAGGGACGACCCCTGCGGAGACCCGGAGCGGAACGACGCCCTCGGAGGAGACAGGAGGCGGAGGGACGACCCCTGCGGAGACCCGGAGCGGAACAACGCCCTCGGCGGAGACAGGAGGCGGAGAGACGACCCCTGCAGAGACCCGGAGCGGAGCGGCGTCCTCGGCGGAGACTGAAGTCGGCTGTAGGTCCTCGGCGGAAACCTGGAGCTGGGAGACAGCCACAGCAGAGACCCGGAACGGGGTGACTCCTACGGTGGGGACCTGGAACCGAACAACGCCCTCAGCAGAGACAGGAGGCGGAGAGGTGACCCCCACGGAGGCCAGGAGCGGAGCCAAGCCCTCTGCGGAAAGCTAAGGCGGAGAGACCCCATCCACGTAGCTCTGGAGCAGGCTGACACCCTCGGCGGAGACTGGAGGCGGAGAGATGCCTACAGCGGGGACCAGAGGTGGAGAGCTGCCCCCAGCGGAGCCCAGGAGCGGAGCCATGCCCTCAGCGAAACCCGGCAGCTGAGCGACCTCCCCTGCGGTGGTCTGGAGCTGAGAGGTGGTAGCCCTGGAGACCTGACGCGACCTGACGTCCCTGGCAGCAACCTGGAACGGACCGGCGTTACCCAGGAAGGACAGGAACGGCACCTCATCACCCACGGGGACCTGGGGTGGAGAGACAACCTCGGTGATTACTGGGAGCAAGGCAGGGTTCTCGACGGGGCTTACCAGCTGGACGCCCTTCTGGACGGAGCCCGGAGATGGGGCGATATCCCTGACCGAGTACATCGGTTGAGTCCTGGCCTCGTCAGGAACCCTCGGTGCGACGTCAACCTTCTCGGGGCTCAGGAGTGACCTGCCTTCGTCCAGGGAACTTGGAGACAGGATGTCACCGTGAGAAAGGTCCTGCGGCGAGCCGTCACCTTTTGAGAGACTGTGGGGCGAGCCGTCGCCTTTGGATGAAGCCTGGGGCAGCGGTTCGACATCCCTTTCGAAGTCCTGGAACCGAGGTGAGAGCTCTGGGAGTCTCTTGGGAAGATCGACGGTCTGTGACGTAGCTTCGCCTACAGAGTGCTCGTGGGGCGAGCCGTCACTGCTTGGGAGACTGTGGGGTGAGCTGTCGCCTTCGGATGTAGTCCGGGGCAGCGGCTCGACGTCCCTTTCGCAGTCTCGGAGCGGAGTTGAGAGTTTTGGGGAGCGAGAGATGGCATCGCCCTCAGGGAGACTGTGGGGCGAACCGTTGCCTTCGGTGGAGTCCGGGGCCAACAGGACGACTTCCCTTTCGCAGTCTGGGAGTGGAGTTATGTGCTCCGAAATCCAATCAGTTGGAGAGGTGCATGGGCATGGAGCCGAGCTCTCCTTGAGACTTGGGAGCACAGAGGAGCTCATGTCAGGAACCGGGAGCGGAGAGGAGTTCGCCTGGAGACCCTGGGATACAGCTGAGCTCTCGGGGACTCTCTGCGGCGGAACCGAGCTCTCGGGGACTCTCTGCGGCGGAACCGAGCTCTCGGGGACTCTCTGCGGCGGAACCGAGCTCTCGGGGACTCTCTGCGGCAGAACCGAGCTCCCGGGTTCGCTCGGGGACAGAGAGGAGCTCACGGGTTCGCTCGGGGACAGAGAGGAGCTCACGGGGTCGCTCGGGGACAGAGAGGAGCTCATGGGGTCGCTCGGAGACAGAGAGGAGCTCTCTTCGGTGACCTGGAGCGGAATGGGACTCTCTTCGCCGACCTGGAGCGGAACGGGGCTCTCTTCGGCGACCTGGAGCGGAACGGGGCTCTCGTCGGCGACCTGGAGCGGAACAGGGCTCTCTTTGGCGACCTGGAGCGGAATGGGGCTCTCTTCGGCGACCTGGAGCGGAACGCAGCAAAGCCCTCTGGGAGGTCCAGGTACAGAGTCGAGCACTTATGGAGGTCCAGGTACGGAGCCGAGCATTCATGGAGGTCCAGGGACGGAGCCGAGCATTCATCGAGGTCCAGGGACGGAGCCGAGCATTCATCGAGGTCCAGGGACGGAGCCGAGCATTTATCGAGGTCCAGGGACGGAGCTGAGCCTTCATGGAGGTCCAGGGACGGAACGGAGCTCTCCTCGGGACCCAGGAACGGAGCTGGACCCACCGGAAGGTTTTGGAGCAGAACGGAGAGCACCTGGAGGTCCTGGAAGGAAACAGAACCAGCCTGGATCTCCTGGAGCACAGCGGGGATCCTTTGGAGGACCTCTGGTGGAGCAGAGCTGACCTGGAGGGCCTGGAGCAGCGTGGTAATCTCCTGGAAGCTCTGAGGAGGAACGGCGTTCTCAGAAGCGGGGGAGAGGAGATGGAGATCAGCCGTGGTTATCCCGAGTTCCCTGGTGAGAAGCTGGAGGAACCGGGTGCAGGAGCTGATCTTGCCCGCCAGCGTGCTCCACAGCTCTCTGGCAAGGGAGAGAGATTCCTTGGGTAGGAGAGACATGTGGAGGGCGATTTTTTGCCTCTTCGGTGGGGAAACTGGCTGCGTTTAGCTCCACATATCGATCCACGCTTTTTAAAAAATCCCTCCATTCAGCTCTGTTGCCGGAGAAGCGAGCCGGGAGTCCAGTGACGTCACGAAGGGGGCGTGGCGCTGCCGAGCATGCCCGAGAAGCGGCTGCGAGCTTCCGGGTTTTCCCGGGGGCGGAGCTTGACTGCCGCTTGGTCGCGGCTGAACGAACCCGACCTCCGAGACACGGCTCGCATCGGGACCACGGCGTTAACCTGATCATGTCCTTTTCCTTTCTTTTTTTTTTCCTCTTTCTTTTGTCCTTTCTTTTGCGTTTGTAAATTCCTTTTCAGGGGTCCGTTATTCTGTTAGGCGCGGCACAGAGGCTGAAGCCGGAGTAGAGGCAAACAGAAACTTTAATAGAACAAATGGCAGAGCCAACACAAAACACCCGTGCAGTTCGGGATAAACCGGAAAACGGCAGTTTAATTATAGTACCCACGGGTACTATATGGGTGAGGCGCGGCATGGAGGGAAGCGACGGAGAAGCGTCGGGAGTCCGGGGTGCGCCGGGGAAGCCAAACGCGGCCGTGGAGTGAGCGAGGAGTCCGGGTGAAGACGGCACGCAGCGGGAGAAGCACACAGCACGAACCTGCACAACCACGCACGAACGCACAATAACGGACCTGGAATGTGGGTGAGTGAGTGGTATATATGGTGGCAGGAAATGAGAGGATGATGTGCTTCAGCTGTATGTGATTTGTGCTGCGCGTTTGGGAGCGCGCAGCGGCAAAGGCAGCCTCTGAAGGAGGCGTGGCAGGCGGATTCCTGACACTAACACTTTGCAAGAGATGCATTCTGAAGGCATTATGTGGTTTAAAGGAGCCAAGTTCAAGAAAAACACAGCTCAACACTGTGCAAAAATAATGGCCAATACAGTGCAAAGATTACCTGAAGGCATATTGTAGTTTAAAGAAGTCCAACATAAATACGGCACAACATAAACAGTGCAAAAGTTGGGGGCCTGTGTTACTAATTATATAGCATTGCAATGTAGGGTTAGCATATCAACATGCTCTGAAGTTAGGCTTGCTCTTTTTTTAGTCACAATGTTGCCAGTAACTGAGAAAAGCCTTTCAGATGGGGTTGATGTTGCAGGCACAGACAAGTAACCCCACTTCATTTTCCACCATTTCAGCAGATTTTCTTCCTTTGGAATAGCCTGCTCACTAAAGTACATGTGTATCTCATTCCTCACAACTTCACTGTGAGTTTCTTGATCTTGGATGTGACCAGTGTCATCCTCACCATTACTGTGGTCATCTAAATCTGAACCGAGCAAAATGTCCAACAGAGACTGAACCTGTTCCTCTCATTGATGTTGATGTTTTTGCTCCTCATATCTTTTTTTCCTTTTAAGAGCAAGAGCTTGGACTTTGGGGTGAACTTTTAAACTGTCCTCTGCTGGCAGGAATTTTAGTTTGCGGAATCTGTGGTCCAGGGCTGCTGCAAAAAGATATATATTTTCTCCATCATCTCTGAATTTAGTTTCCCGCTCCCATCTTGATGTCATCTCCTGTGCAGCCACACTTTGGAAAGCCTTGACTCCTGCTGTCTCAAAAATTGTGCTCTGTATGGATTTCTGGAGGTTCTTTACCAGAGGAGGTAGAGCAGAACCAGTCACATAAAACTCTCCACTCAAGAAAACAGTAGCATGCTCAAAAGGCCTCAGGACTTGTTCCACTTCCTCAAGTAAGCTCCACTGATCATGTTTTAAATCCAGGAAGCTCTACCCTCGTGGTGTGACACATCAGGATCGAAAAGTGTTGCAGTCACAGGCCACCTCTATTCAAGCAGGCGGCTGATCATGTATAAAGTACTGTTCTATCTTACGGATACATAATTTATTAGTGCATGCTCAGGGGTACCCATTTGTTGCTGCTTTGCTTTAAGCTTTGTAGTGGTCAGCTCACATTTAAAAAAAAAATTACACAAGGCACTTTGCAGCCCTCAGTGTCTTGCTGATCTGGCGATCCCTCAGGGCATGGTTGACAACTAACTGCAATGTATGACAAGCCAAGCCCCGGTCGAAGATGTCTCCCATGCCACCACTACGGGCCTTCGAGATCTCGACCGAGAACCGCTTCGCCCCTCTCCGCGAGACAGAACGCGACACTGTGATTCTCGGAGATTCTATCGTCCAGCATGTCCGCGCTACCGGAGCTACAGGTAAGGTGCACACTCGCTGTTTTCCTGGTGCTCGTGTTCTCGATCTTGCTGCACAGGTACCCGCGATCCTGAAGGAGAACTTCGGAGCGGTTGTTCTTCATGCTGGAATGAACGACACAAGGCTGAGGCAAACGGAGATCTTAAAGAGGGACTTCAGGATCCTGGTGGAGAGGGTACGCAGCACATCACCCACAACGAGGATCATAGTGTCAGGACCTCTTCCCACTTACCAGCGAGGGGCTGAGGCTTTAGTAGACTTTTAGCTCTAAATGAATGGTTACAGTCATGGTGTTGAGAACATAAACTTCTCTTTGTTAATAACTGGAACTGTTTCTGGGAGCGTCCTAGGTTCTTCCGCCCTGATGGCCTGCACCCCAGCAGAGTTGGAGCAGCAGTGCTATCAGATAACATCTCTAGGATACTTCACACCATCTGACTGGTAAGACATCAGAAAATCTTCAACTATAAGAACACGCATACTACAAACTGAATAGTTACAAGTTCACACACAGCCCAGTTTATAGAAACCGTATCTATTCCTTGTGTAGTAAAACCAAGAATTAAATACATAAGCAACCATTTATAGTGCCTCTCTTAATGTTAGTCAGAGATTAGGATGTAGCTTTAAATCATTTGAAGGGCTCATTCTTAAAGTTGTACTTTCAGACATACATAGAAAACTCGCGCTGGTAACCCTGTACAGACCCCCAGGGCCCTATGCTGATTTTCTTTAAGAGTTTGCTTGTTTTCTATCAGATCTCTTAATCAATTTTGATAAAGTGCTGCTTGTAGGAGATTTTAATATTCATGTACATGATGGAAACAATGCTCTAGGATTATCATTTGTTGACTTATTAAACTCTTTTGGGGTTAAACAAAAACGTCACCAGACCAACTCATCATTTTAACCACACACTAGACTTAATAATATCCCCCAGAGCAGACATCACTGATATAGATATCTTACTTCAGAGTGATGACATCACAGACCATTACCTTATACTGTACACACTACCGGTAGAGCAGATTAGCCGTGTTGCACCACGTTATCAACCTGGTAGGACTATTGTTCCAACCACTAAAGACAGATTCATAAATAACCTGCCTGATTTATCTCAATTTCTCACTAAACCCATAACTGATAATAATCTTGATGAAATAACTAACAACATAAATCTTATCCTCACTAGCACATTAGACACTGTTGCACCCATCCGGTTAAAAAAGGTTAGAGAACAAACACCTGCACCTTGGTATAATAATCATACGCATGCCCTCAAGAGAACAGCACGTAATCTGGAGAGAAAATGGAGGAAAACTAAATTGGAGGTATTTAGAATTGCGTATAAAGACAGAATGCTCAGCTACAGACAGGCATTAAAATCTGCTAGAGCTGAACACCTGAGCAAACTCATAGAAAACAACAAAAACAATCCCAGCTTCTTTTTTACTACAGTAGCTAAATTAACTACAAATCAGGGCTATAAAAATTGTGTTCAATCACAGTTTAGTAGTAAGGACTTTATGAATTTCTTCACTGAGAAAAAAAAAACATTAGAAAAACAATTGGGGCAGTTCAACCTCTGACACCTTCTCCTGAGACAGTGTTACCTCCAACTCCACAACTCCACTGTTTTACATGTATACGACAGGAAGAGCTTTATAATGTTATTGCCAAAGCTAAATCGACAACATGTCAGTTAGATCCAATTCCTACTAAATTAATGAAGGAAGCGTTATATACAACTGGTAAACCTCTTCTGAATATTATGAAATCTTCACTATCATTAGGACATGTCCCTAAATCCCTCAAGTTAGCAGTTATTAAGCCCCTCATTAAAAAACTTAATTTGGATCCAAACACGCTATCGAATGACTGACCAATTTCAAATCTCCCATTAAGATTTTAGAAAAGATTGCCGCTGCCCAGTTATGTTCCTACCTGCAAGAGAACAATATCTTTGAAGAATTTCAGTCAGGTTTTAGGCCCCATCATAGCACAGAAACTGCTCTAGTTAAAATCACTAATGACCTGTTTTTAGCTTAGACCAAGGCTTCATCTCGCTGTTGGTTCTACTAGATCTTAGTGCTGCATTCGACACTATAGACCATGATCTCCTCCTAGATCGCTTACAAAATTACATCGGCTTTCAGGGACAGGCATTAAGCTGGTTTAAATCCTACCTGTCCGATCGTTACCATTTAGTAGATTTGAATGGAGAGCTATCCAGGCTAATGCTAGTAAATTATGGCGTGCTGCAAGGTTCAGTTCTAGGACCCCTGCTCTTCACAATGTACATGCTTCCGTTAGGAAATATTATTAGAAGGCATGGAATTAGCTTCCATTGTTATGCTGATGATACTCAGCTATATATTTCATCTAAACCAGGCGATACAGCTCAATTAACCCGGATAACTGAGTGTGTTAAGGAAATAAGAGATTGGATGACCCATAACTTTTTACTTTTAAATTCCGATAAGACTGAGATTTTGCTCATCGGCCCAGCATCTCGGCCCAGCATACAGAAGCTCCAGCATCTCAACCTGCATTGAGATGAATGTTCTGTAACCACTAGTTCAACGGTAAAAGACCTGGGAGTTATTTTAGACAGCAACTTGTCTTTCATATATCATATCAACCAAGTTACAAAAATAGCCTTCTTTCACCTTAGAAATATTTCTAAGTTAAGAAACATGTTGTCTATATCCGATGCAGAGAAGCTCGTCCATGCGTTTATGACTTCCAGAATAGACTACTGTAATGCATTACTAGGTGGATGTCCTGCGTCATTAATAAACAAACTTCAGTTAGTCCAGAATGCAGCAGCCAGAGTTCTTACAAGGTCAAGAAAATATGATCACATAACCCCGATCTTATCATCCCTACATTGGCTTCCTGTTAAGTTTCGAATAGACTACAAACTATTACTTCTCATTATAAAGCACTAAATGGTTCGGCTCCCATGTATCTATCCAGTCTTTTAACTCACTACAATCCACCACGCTCCCTGAGATCTCAAAACTCTGGGCTTCTAGTAGTTCGTAGAATAGCAAAGTCCACTAGGCGGTAGAGCATTTTTTTAATTTTTTACATTTAGCTCCTAAACTCTGGAATAGTCTTCCTGACAGTGTTCGGGGCTCAGACACACTCACCCAGTTTAAGTGTGGATTAAAAACATATCTTTTTTAACAAAGCCTACACATAACACACATCACATATCATAACCTTGTGCTCCAGAACATCTGATCACATGCACATTATCAACTTGTGCTGTTAATATCATGAACAGCAGCTACACTAATTTTATCTCCACTGCTTCTCTTTTTCTCCCCATCCCGAGACACCCTGAGGTTTGGCCAGCTCCAGTCACCTCGCACCATCTTGATGATTACGGACCTTTGAAGAAGTAGATGCCGAATTTGCAAACATCCCGAACCATCTAGAGACGTACCAGTGCCATTTGGATCCCGCTACATGTGTGGAGTTTGACATTGGACCTCCTGGAGTGTTTAAAGGCTCTGGCATGGAGAAGCTGATTTTGGATGTTCTGTATTGTTGAAAGATTTATGATCAAACTCTTGATGTCACCCAAATGAGGATGGGTTCCACTTTTGAGTCTGGTTCCTCTCAAGATTTCTTCCTCATAACATCTAAGGGAGTTTTTCCCTGCCACAATCACAGCTTGCTCATCAGGGACAAATTCACACTATTCACCTTAACTGTTGATTTGTGTAAAGCTGCTTTGAGACAGTGTCTGTTGTGAAAAGCGCTATACAAATAAACTTGACTTGACTTGACTTGACTTGACTTGACACCTGACAGAAGAGATGCCATGCTTTTCTTCCAAAATATGCAGAGCAGCGACAACATTTGCGGCATTATCATGGACAACTACAATTACATTGGCCATGAATATCTTAAACTTCTTAGCTGCTTTTTCCACCCAGTTAGCAGTGTTTTCAGCTGTGAGCCGATTTTCAAATGGCATGGTGGTCAGATTGTACAATGTAAGCACCCAGTCTTCATTAATGAAGTGGAACACAGCAGGTAACACAACAATTACTCCCAAAATATATTGTAATAATAAATACTTACAAGGATAGCTCGTCCTTTTGAGGTCGGAGAGCGCCTGGATGTTTTCTTCTGAGGTGCTTGTGAATCGCAATTGTCCTGCCGTGGTATGCAATTTCAGTTTTGCAAATGGAACAAAGGACTATTTTATTTGGCCTCTGTTTAAAGTATTCCCATACTTTTGATAATCGTGGTCTAGCTTTTTGTGATAGACTGGAACTTTCTCCATTCCCAGGAGCAGAAGCGGCCATTACAACAGATGAATGTAAACAGTGTGACGCGTCGACGCATTTCACGCATGTCGTCGTATTTTCGTAGTCGACGTAATCGATGACGTTGACGCGTCACTGCAGCACTATCATGCACATAAAGGTGAAAAGGCAAAGCATAATTTAGAAGAACTAAAGCTGGAGCAGACTGTATAGCCTTTTTGACTATACTCTGCATCTGTTTTACAGTCTAAGGTCTTGAAAACCTAGCCACACAAAGAACAAAGATCAATCACAGTAAAAAAATTTGTGAGTTGCTGGGATAGAGTTAACAATGGTAGCTACAGTGGGCACCAAAGGAGCTAACGAAATACCTATATTTATTAATCTCTCGTAAATCTTGTGTTAGCCTCCAGTATTTTTTATCTGCCTTCAAGACAGGATTAATCGTTGTGTTATAAGGTGAATGTGTCTCGATCAAAACACCTTGTGACAATAAATTGTCATTAACTGGAGCAATGCCAACATTCTTTTCTTTTGACAATGGATATTGTTTAACAAAACCTGGATAGTGTGTTTTTTATGAGTGCATGATATGGTTTTACCTGGATTAAACCTGCCTCGTCTTGGTGAGAGGCCCATAATTTAGGGTTAACTTAACCCAAAATTTGGCTCATCAGGCAGGACTTCTGTACTACTATGGAAGAAATCTTTCGGATGTGGCTGTGGCTCAGTTGAGAGCATGAGGACAGAAAGAAAAGACAGTGAATCATTGGTTTCAAAAAACTGAATATCCATTCCCATTTGATGCATCATATCTCTATCTAAAAGATTTAAAGGTGAGTTTGGAATTATTGTAAAGCTATAATAATAATTTGTAGTAGGTGGTGTCACTACAGGCAAAAGGTAAGTTACAGGACATGAAATTGGAACTCTATTGATTCCCTAATAGATGAACTTCTCCTTTCTCCTAGCACCTACTCCATGAGTTTTGTGCTGAGGCTGGAATGCCTGTTGCAGTGAAGAGCATAACAGGTTAACCAAACCTGGAGCATAGTAGAAACCTCTAGCAGCATCTAAATCTCTAGGAAAAAGTATCTGGATGTGACACAATTTCACTCTATCATGCCAAATGATCTAAATAAGGATTAGTCTAATAACCGGCACAATTCCTATACATCCAATCTTGGACAATAAGCGAGAGATGTCATGACCCATCTTCTTTACATAGAACAAAGAACAGACACACAACACAGGGGGATTGTAGTCTTCATACAAAAAAGTTACCGGTAAAACAATATCTCCAATTGGATCACAAATTTTGTATAGACTATAAAGCCAAAACAAAATTTAGGTCTTTCCAATATTTCCCTTTTTTTCTCGCTTTCCTCTTCTCTTTTTTTTCTTTTTTATTAAATGAATTAATGAATTTTATTTATCTTTTTTTTGGGGGGCTATAAAAATTATCGTTTATTCTTTTGGATACTTCAGACAATATCGCCTATATTAGACAGACAATAAAGAAACGTCATCTAATCTTGCATTTTAACGTCTAAAGTGAGGAAAACATGTCGCGACAGATTCATCCCACCAAAAGAAATTATCATTAATTAAACAATTAATGCATAACCAAGACACAAACACACATGCAGCCCTATAGGCTGGGAAATGGGACAATCCCCACAAGCAAGGAAGTATCCTAAAACTTACCTTGATGTGTGATTTCCCTTCGGATATTGCTGGAAAGTATCTCAGTTCTGACACCAAAATTGTTAGCTTTTTATCATGCCCAAACGAAACTTAATTCCCGGAGAGGTTTTCAATACAAACTGCGATGCTTGTGGTGCCTTTTCAGATATCAGGGAAGAATCACACAGCACACAGAATGGCTTGTGTTCTTCTTCGGTTTATTGCAGGCAACAGAAGTATATGTGCACATTGGAATGAAAGCCTGACCTAAAGCTGTTTCCGGTTTGTATAAGAAGATATACTAGCCAGAGATGTGTGAGCCCAGAGAAAGACTTCCTGTATACCTTAGGTACTAACACCGTAAATATTCTATAGACACTCAACAGACAGAGGAATGTGTGTGAACCAGTGTAAGAAACATCTTAACACTAACATGTATGTAGCCCACTTATTTCAGGAACTGTTAACATGTAAATTTATGTAGAGAATTTTCAGCTGTAAGTCCCAAAAGCTGTTGCGAAGGCCAACATGTTAAACTGACATGCAAGTGCTTAAAATTCACTTGAAGTTCCTTCGTCAAAGTTACTAAGTGCTTTCTTCTGTCAAGTTAAGCAAAGATGTTTAGCTATCTGGTGTGCTTCACCATGTTCACTAATTTCAAATGCCATAATATTCATTAAAGCTATAAATGTAGCTGCTTTGAACAATCTAAAATATAATCCATATTCTGGGTTGTTTAACAGGTTTACTACATTATTCTATACATGTTGTAGCAAACTCGCTGCCTATACTGTGGAAGAAAGAGGAGATCGGCAATGTGTACACTTTTGCATTCCACTTTCCCTTTCAATTTTACTTTCCACTTTCAATTAGCAACCAATACGCACATGCATAGACTCTGGATTTACACCAACTTTCATTGGGCTAAACCGAAACACCATACATAGGCATACTCAGCATTTACTCCTAATTTTCAGTAGACAACACTGCTACCCATAAACACACATGCCCATGCTCAGTTTCCTTCTCTGGGGATATTTTTTTTACCCCTTTTTTTCTCCTCATTAGTGCGGCAACAGACGTACGACCCACACATATAAAATGGCAAACGCTCCAACCACAACTGTCCGCTTCTCCCTTTCTCCTTTCACTTCATGAACACTGTAAATAAATATCACGATTATTGACAGAGCACACTGATCAGTCCAATCAGCCACAGGTGTAATTCTTACCGCTTGATTCCTTAGGCTTCACCCTCCAATCACACATCGGCCCAAAGTAAAAGGAATCTGCATGGGGTCTTAACCTCTTAGCTTTCACCACAGATTTTGGGACTCACAGCTGAAAATGCCTACCTAAACTTAAATGTCCCTGATGAGCAAGGCGTTGGCAAATGTGGCAAGGAAAAACATCCCGAGATGGCAAAAGGAAGAAACCTTGAGAGAAACCAGACCAAAGAGGGAATCAATCCTCATCTGGGTTGCGTCAAATATCCATTTATTGCAGATATACACTGTTGCGGGGTACAGTGATAGTGATCAGAAGCAAACTGTAGTCCTGAGTCAGTGTAGCAGACTGTTGACAATAACTACAGTCCAAATCCATCCTAAATGGTCATGTTCTTACTCTGAAATTTCATGAAACCACTCAAGGCATTGATAAGAGATCATCCCCAGCTGCACAGAGTGGCCTCTAATTGAAAAATAACACTATCCAGAGGCAGCCCTGGATGAAATGGGAAGATTCACAAAGGGAAGAGGGGCAGAAACAGTGGTCACTGGAATCTTAAGAGCATATTTAACTCAAACATTCATACATTTGGAAATATAAATGAATGGCTGACCATTTAAGGCTATTGTTTCCTGTATGTCAGAATAGCAGACATTTCTGGTCCCTACCATCAAAAATGACCTGAGATTATCATCGGACAAGTTTGTTCTCAAATTGTTCTTCACATATTTCATTCTTGAAAGTGTTTGTTCACACAGGTATGTTGTTCCAAAGATTGAAAGTAACCTTGATGCAAAAGTTTAAACATTAGGAAAGTCTTCCTTGGGCAAAAACTGGTAAAAACCCACCAGTCCTGCTTTGAACTTGTCCCTAAGGAGGTAATTTGCTTGCAACTAAATGACCTCCAGCTGCAGTGTAAATATATCCGCTTATGGTAGAGAGATTGTTGCTTTTTCCTCTTCAGTATATTCGAAAAATTCTCACTGAACTAATCACATTCCCAATACTTTAAACACACTGATAAGTAATTATGCAAAGGAAATTATCACTAAATAAAATAGAGTGCAACATGTTTCGCAATCAGACGCTAACTGACTCCAACACCTCCTCATCGCAGCAGTCAACTGCAACTGGCAAACTGTGATCAAAATAATCAAGTCTTGAACAAGCAGCAAACCATTTAAAAACTCAGCCACTAGCGTTATATGGCCTTATATCATCTCATTGACTGTAAATGGAAGTAGAAAAAGTAAGCAGCGAATAAGGTTTTGCAATGTAGTGATTGGTTGGAAAACATAATGCACTACTGCGCGCCTCTATTTTAATTCGGTAAAAACATAACATCAACGTAAGCTGCGGCTAATCTTGGAATTAGATGTGGACCACGAACGGAAATCAGAACACCATTGTAACCTATCTTGGTTCTTGTGTAAGATTCTCCCAAAAAAGACCACTTTCACACCATTTTTTAGAGTTCATTCACTCATTGTGTTTACCGAGGGTAAACATAAAGACACACAGGTTGCATAAATACAGCTCATCCGGTCACAAAAAATACACCTCAACAGCTCAGCTAGAACTGACCGGTCATAACCAATAAATTGTTACATATTTATGAACTCTTAATTATTTTCTGGTTTTATAAACACAACAATATTAACAATAATAATAATAATAATAATAATAATAATAATAATAATAACAATACACTACACATGAGGGTAAACATAAAGACACGTAGGTTGCATAAATACAGCTCATCTGTTCAAAAAACTGTTGAAAATCATACAAATAAAAAGAAACAAAATAAATACACAAAAATAAAAGAAATAACACAAATTGCATAGACCTACCATGGAACATGTGTAACTTAATTACAAGCTAATTTGAGAATATCAACTGTTCCAAGTTGTTGAAACACTTTACTAAAATCATATATCATCTTGTAAAAAAATATATTTATTAACAGTAAATGTATAAATAATACAGAAATAATACAAATAATAACAGTTCAGCTGGAACTGACGAGAGGATGGCTGATGCAATTTACGCTTTATTCTTTACTCGCATCACCTATAGGTGTCACTAATTCCCCTCTTTTCTAAAATAATAATTACAAATATGAAGTACACAAACAATATGTATATAATACAAAGAACTATTTCACAGATAGAAAAGTATTTTGGCACTATTTAAAATAAACAATTCTTTCTGTTACAAAGGCATGATGTTATGAGCAAAACAGGTAGCCTGTAAACATTTTGCATGAATTAAAAAAAAATACACGTTGTGATACAGTATGTTGTACTTTAGATTATTGTCAGGGATCCACCTGCCACGCCCCCTTTGGTAGCTCTCTATGCCTCCACTCTCCATAGAGCTCCAGGTTTAACCACGCACACCTGGAGCTCATCATCACTCATGCCTCCACTCTCTCTGAAGCTCCAGGTTTAACGAGGCACACCTGGGGTTCATCATCACTCCACCCTGCTTCTATATAAGCTCCTCATTCACTCCCAACCCCTGTTCGTTATTGAATGTGTTGGACACTACATACTGTTCATGTTAGACTTCCCGTACTGTATGTTTTGGTGTTCCGGTTCTCTTACCGAACTCTACTTGTCTGTTCCATCCGGACTCCACTATCCCATCTCCGCTGCGCTTCACCTCCCCGTGCATCTCGGGTCAGCTAGCGCACCTCGGACTTTCTCAACCGTAGGACTGCCGTGTGCTTGTGCTTGTGTATGTGTGTGTGTTCGCGTATGCGCGTCTGTGTGTGTGTGTGCTCGTGTCTCTTTCGCTCCCTCACCCTTGCTTTAAAACTCAAGCGAGCTGTACTCCGGCTTCCGCCTTCAGTTTCGCCCGCACCCTGACAGAATAACGAACCTCCTGAAAAGGAAAAAAAAAAAAAAAAAAAAGAAAAAAAAGATGATCGGGTTGCTGCCGTGGTCCCGGCGCGATCCCAACCTTGGATGGAGGATTCGCTGTGCCGCGATGAAACGACGGTCGAGCTCCGCCTCGGGAAAAACCCAAAAGCCCGCTGCCGTTTCACGCGGATCCAGCTCGGCAGCGCCACGCCCCCGTGATGACGTCAGGGATTTCCCAGCTTGCTTCTCCGGCGACAGGGCTGAGTGGGGCGGATTTCTACGGTGCGTTGGTGGATATATGGACTTTTATTCGTCCTCTTACACCACGGAAGCAGAAAAGATCGCTCTCGACATTTCTTTGCTGTCTGGGGAACCCCTTTCTCTAGCCAGTGAGTTGTGGAGCGCCTCTGGTGGTAAATTCGGCTCGTGCGCCCGGTTTATCCGGCTTCTCACTAGGGATGGTCACCGCAGATCTCCACCATCTCTCTCCCGCTACCAAAAGCACGATTTCGCTTCAGTGTATCCCGAAGAGCTCCGTTCCGCACCAGAGTTTCCCGGAGAGCGCCGCTTCATCCCAGGACCTCCGGGGGATTTCCACCGTGCTCCAGGCCCTACACCAGGCCATCCAAAATGGCTCTGCTCCATCCCAGGACCTCCATGGGATCTCCGCCCTGCTCCAGGCCCTTCAGGAGGACTTCACTCCGCCCAGGGTCTCCAGGAGATCCTCAGCCTGCTCCAAGACCTTCAAGAGAGCACAACTCCGCCCCAGGACGTCCAGGAGAGCGTAGCTCCGCCCCAGGACCTCCAGGAGAACTTGGCTCCGTTCCAGGTCGTCCAGGAAAGCGCGGTTCCGCCCCAGGACCTCCAGGAGAGCTTAGCTCTGCCCCAGGACCTCCTGGAGAAAACAGCTTCGCTTCAGGGTTTCCGGGACAGCTCCTTCCCGCTCCAGGTCCCCACAGAGAGCTCGGCTCCTTTCCAGGTCATCCAGAAGAGCTTAGCTTCGTTCCCGGTCGTCCAGAAGAGCTCAGTTTCGCTCCAGGACCTCCACGAGAACTTAGCTCTGCTCCAGTGTGTCCCCGAGAGCACCTTTTCGCTCCAGTGTGTCCCTGAGAGCACCTCTCCACTCCAGTGTGTCCCCCTCAGCTCCAAGGTCTCCAGGCGAGCTCAGTTCTACGCCAAGGTCTCCAGGCGAGCTCTGTTCTGCTTCAGGACCTCCAGGACAGCTCCGTTCCGCCCCGGAGCTTCCCAGTGCGTTCAGCTCCGCCCCAAGGCTGTGAAAAGGACGTCGCGCCGTCATCTGGCCGCGAAAAGGATGTCGCGCCGCCGTCTGGCCGCGAAAAGGACGTCGTACCACCGCCTGGACGCGAAAGGGACATCGTACCGCCGCCTCACGGTCTCCCCGAAGATGATGACTTGCCTCACGGTCACCTAGAAGGCGACAGCTCACCACACTGTCGCCCTGGAGTTGGGGCCACGTCACAGGGTTCCTCTCCAGGTGAAGCCACGTCCGAGAGCTCCTCTCCGCTCCACAGAGTCTCCGAAAGCTCTTCTCCACTCCACAGAGTCTCCGAGAGCTCTTCTCCGCTCCACAAAGTCTCCGAGAGCTCCTCTCTGCTCCACAGAGTCTCCGAGAGCTCCTCTCTGCTCCACAGAGTCTCCGAGAGCTCCTCTCCACTCCAGCACGTGCCGCCTCCGAGCTCCTCTGATGGCGACGTCTTGCCTCTGTGTGACTCCGATGGCGACGTCTTGCCTCCGTGCGGCTCCGATGGCGACGTCACGCCTTTGAGTTCCCCCTTTGACGACGTCTCGCTCCTGAGCTTCCTGGAAGGCGACGTCTCGCCCCAGAGCTCCTCCTTCGGTGACGTCTCGCCCCAGAGCTCCTCCTTCGGCGACGTCTCGCCCCAGAGCTCCTCCTTTGGCGACGTCTCGCCCCAGAGCTCCTCCTTCGGCGACGTCTCGCCCCAGAGCTCCTCCCTGGGCGACGTCTCGCCCCAGAGCTCCTCCTTCAGGGACGTCTCGCCCCAGAGCTCCTCCTTCGGCGACGTCTCGCTCCCGAGCTTCCTGGAAGGCGACGTCTCACCCCAGAGCTCCTCCTTCGGCGACGTCTCGCCCCAGAGCTCCTCCTTCGACGACGTCTCGCTCCCGAGCTTCCTGGAAGGTGACGCCTCGCTCCAGAGCTCCTCCTTCGGCGACGTCTCGCCTCCGAGCTCCTCCTTCGGCGACGTCTCGCCTCCGGGCTCCTCCGACGACGACGTCTCGCCTCCGAGCTCCTCCCTGGGCGACGTCTCGCCCCAGAGCTCCTCCTTCGAAGGCGACGTCTCTCTCACGAGCTCCTTCGATGGCAACGTCTCACCCAAGAGCTCCTCTGACGAAGACGTCTCAGCCCCAAGTCTCCCGAAAGGCGAAGTCACGTCTCAGCGTTCCGCTCCAGGCGATGTTTCGACTCCGGGTTCCTCTCCGGGTGACGTAACACCTCTGTGTCCTTTTTCGGGCGATGTCTCTCCGCAAGGTCCCTCGGAGGATGACAACACGCCTCTGAATTTCTCTGAACTCTTCATCACAGCTTGCAGCCCCGGCAAAGGCGTCACTTCCATCCTCCTCTCCACGGTGGTCGTCACTCATCCTCTGAACACCGCTGAGGACGTTATTCTGCTCTCGGACTACACTGGGCACATCTTCGCTACGGACATAACTCCGCTCCTGACCTCCTTGGTTGACACCCCTTCGGTCCAGGCCTCCACAGCGGGCGTCGATCCGCCCCTGGTTACAGCCGAGTGCGTCGCTCCGTCTCTGGTCTCTGGCGTGGAGGTCGCTCAGCCTCTGGATCCCGCTTGGTCCTTGTTCTACGCCGGAGCTGTTTCTCCGCCTCTGGCCTCTGCTGAAGGCGTCAATCTGTCTCCAGTCTCTGCTAAAGGCGGTTCGGACCAGGTCCCTTTCGACCCTGGACGGACACCGGGTTCCTCCTCTGAGTGCCCTGGCCCTCCAAGCATCTGTGGGTTTGGGGCGTTTATTCAACAATTCTGACAATTATTCTGTCTTGGTTCAGACTGTGTTTAAGATAAAAGTGTAGCCCCTTGTGTGTGTGTGTGTGTGTGTGTGTGTGTGTGTGTGTGTGTGTGTGTGTGTGTGTGTGTGTGTATGTATAAATAAGGAATCTGAATGAAGAATCTCTGACCTATTTATGTTTCTGTCATGTCCAAGAAACTTTTGATGAAAAACACGTGTAATGATCCTACCTACCTGGGTAGCTTTGGCGGCATACAATGACTACGAAGGGGTGTGCAAGAAGAAATGGGTAAGATATTAAGTGTAGAAAACATCAAAGATGCACAAACCAGCCAGTATGCATTTTACTAGAAATAAAGTTTTTGTCCTGCGTCCCTTAAACTAATTTCAAACCAACCTGAAAAATATGCAGGTTTTATCAGGGTATAATGATGGGAATAATTATTTATTAACGGTCAAAGATGTATTTTTCAAGCAAGACTTACATCAGAGCTCTCAAAAGAAAAATGGCCACCGAAGTGGTGAAGGCTTTCAAATCTGTTTTCGTTGCAATTTAGAAGCTCATTAAACAACAGACCGATGTAGATAAATGTTTTTTAAGGGTTTTAAGGGTTTGATGAAAAACAAGGTATTGTACATTTTTCCACATCCAGCGACTTTAAAGCTTTAGTTGGCTGAAAGATTAAATCATACTTTAAATGGCAGAATGTGGAGATATTTTACTGCAAACATAATGTGATACCACAACATCTTCCAGGACTTAAAAAGCTATAATCGGAGTTATCACAGCTGTATTAAAATGGCACCTATTCAGGTAACCTCAGTGAACACAGTACAAATGTAAATTAAAACTTAATTTCAAGAAGGTTAATCTTGTCAGGATATTGAAATTAAGAAATTAAATTGTTGATCTCATGACCCTTGTGTACAAACTGAAGATTACGATGGAGAACCCGTTCAAAGTGTGTTTTACGAGTTGCAAAAAGTAAAAATCGATGGGTACTGAGTCTACCGTGTAGAGTAGCTTCTGAAAAGCCATAACATCAGTGCTACAGTGGAAAAACTACTCCTTGTACAGTCAAAAACCTTGCCAGGGAAATTCACCAGCTCGGTCAAAAAAAAATAAAAAATGAGCTCTCGCCGGAGACACCCTATTTCCCTCATGTACAGGCTGAAGCACTGATTTATTTTTTATTAGTTCAGATATTTACTTGACATATAACCAGGTACAGTAAAAATTGTACTTTCAGGTGGACAATCAAACTCATGTGCGTTTTTACCCACTGAACGCCTACATATTAGGTCTGAAACCCGGAGACTGGTTCAAATTTTACCGAAAGTTGGCTAAATATCTCACCAATTTACACATGGGGCTTTATCACATGTTCTTTTACTGCAACATAGTATGACTGCAGCTGGTTGTGCTCCACTCATGAGAGTGATTGACATCCAAGCAATGTACAGGGACGTCATCACGCTGCATTAAGGCTTGCTGTATTATTTACTTGTAAGTAGGCAGCAAATTTAAAAACATTAAATATGAATTAAATAAGGATTGAAACTGCCCAATAGAATTCACCTACAGAAAGGTTATAGTGACACTTCACTTTAGACTGAAAACACAGCATATATAATATATTATTGATATACAGTACAATAAGTGTTCGAATACTTATTTTCCTCACTGTAATATATTATATATATATTATTATTTACTTGTAAGTAGGCAGCAAATTTAAAAACATTAAATATGAATTAAATAAGGATTGAAACTGCCCAATAGAATTCACCTACAGAAAGGTTATAGTGACACTTCACTTTAGACTGAAAACACAGCATATATAATATATTATTGATATACAGTACAATAAGTGTTCGAATACTTATTTTCCTCACTGTAATATATTATA
>MU551712.1:180346-193935 GCA_024362625.1 Silurus asotus
TTTTTGTTTGTTTGTTTGTTTGTTCTTTTCCCAAACAATTATATGTTATTTATTAGTACAAACTTTAAAATGTTTTGAAATGTTTTGAAATGTTACTTCAAACTTTTGAGCCACTCACGGCTTCTTGCAAACAGGTCGCAGATTCGGTAACACCCTGAAATTGAGTTACAGTACAGAGGTTTTCCAAAACGGGTTTAGTAGGAGTAAGACAGAGTACATGTGTGTGAATGAGAGGGAGGGCAGTTGAGTGATGCGGTTGCAGGGAGAAGAGGTGGAGAAGGTGGAGGAGTTCAGGTACCAGGGGTCAACAGTGCAAAGTAATGGAGAGTGTGTTAGAGATGTAACGAAAAGAGTGCAGGCAGGGTGGAGTGGGTGGAGAAGAGTGACAGGAGTGATTTGTGATAGTAGGGTATTTGCAAGAATGAAACGGAAAGTTTATAGGACTGTGGTGAGACCTGCGATGTTGTATGGATTAGAGACAGTGGCATTGAGTAAAAGACAGGAGGCGGAGCTGGAGGTAGCAGAGCTGAAGATGTTAAGGTTTTCGTTGGGAGTGACGAGGATGGACAAGATTAGAAATGAGTTTATTAGAGGGACAGCGCATGTAGGATGTTTTGGTGACAAGGTGAGGGAGGCGAGATTGAGATGGTTTGGACATGTGCAGAGAAAGGACATGAATTATATTGGTAGAAGAATGCTGAAGATGGAGCCACCAGGTAGGAGGAAAAGAGGAAGGCCAAGGAGAAGGTTCATGGATGTGGTGAGGGAGGTAGTTGGTGTGAAAGAGGCAGATGTAGAGGACAGGTTGGTATGGAGACGGATGATCCGCTGTCGCGACCCCTAATGGGAGCAGCCGAAAAAAGAAGAAGAAATATATATATATATATATTATTTATAGGATCGTTATTATGTGTTTTAGAAATATTACCTCTAGAAATGGCCTACTAATATCCGATCACTACCATCATCCTGCCAGACAAAGACAAACAGCATGGCAAAGATTAATATTACCCTAATAGTTTGAATCGAATAATAAAATCAAATAATAACATTTCAACAAATCTAAATTACATTAAAGGAAAAAACACGAACGTAACTAACATGAATGTGAAACCTACACGAGGAACATTATGAAAATATCATACAAAATATGAGATTATTCACGATTAACCAACCTAACCTAATGACATCCTCAATATATATAAAAAAAAAGTAAAATCTTACTTGGGTGTGGGTCCACAAGGGAAAATCTTCGCTTGTTTTCTCTTTTTGCACTTTGTTTAAATTGATTCCCATTAAATGGCACCGATCAAAAACAAAGCAGAAAAGTTCGCGTTGAATGTGCTTTTCATCTGCACATGTGCAGATATTACTCCACCTGTTGACCAAAGTGTGGTACTGCAGAAGCAACCCAACTCTATTTCATTAGTTTTACTTAAATTAGTTGTGTAAAACTGAAATATTACTTTCTTTTTTTTATTTTGTCAGCACGACTCAACAGCAACCACATTTCATTTTTTTAAGTGTAGTATAGTAATATAATATTCTATCAACCCATTCCCTCTGTATTTCCCCAGGATTAGGTTTAGGGTATTTTGTCTCTGAGCCCCCATGTTTTGAAGCAGACCAAGAGGGTAAAATTAACACACAGCAAAAACACAAAATACCAATAGAGAGCAAAGCTAACAACGAGGGAAGCAGGTGCCGACAACAAAATCTACAGGGAAAAGTCCCTCTTGACACCACAATTCAGAGAGTCAAAATACTATAGCTACTGTACAGCTTGAATACTGGGTAATACCATGAACCAAAGGAAAGACAAAAGTCTTCCCTGATTCGTGGTACCACTTTTGACACTATTTGTTAGGATTGTCTCTGAGCTACCTGCTACTCAGAGAGTCTCATCTCACTTGTTCTTGTTCAGTTCATTCTCCAATACGGATCTGGGAATATTAGTCACTCAGACACCAGCATGTGTATGAAAGATATCCAAACAAAAACATTGTAGAAGGCCATACTGTTCTTGTTACAATCTTAAGCATCTATCACAAAGATATGACAGCCCAGCATGAGATTAGATAATAGAAAGAAGTCACACAAACCAAAGTCTTTCAACAATTCATAGAACCATTGTTGTCAGTAATTAACATCCCAGAAACATGGGGAAAGTCAGTCAACATCAACAACACATGAAAGTGGTAGCTCTGTGATTAAGATATTGGACTTTGAACCAGTGGATCATGAGTTCAAATCTCATCGAATTGCCAATGCTGCACCGTTTGGCAAGGCCTTTAACCCTCAACTGTTCATTGTGTTTAAAAATGTGATAACTAAGTTGCTCTGGATATGGTTGCCTGCAAATTAAATGGGTTCCTGGGTTGCTTTTGAAATAGGCTCATTAAGCTTTATTGATGTAAAACCACATTCACACATTTCTTTTCGGATACATGCTGCAAAAATTAGCAGTGACTGGAAATTACAATGTCAAAATATAACATTTGTTTGTGTATGCAGAGACACCACAAACCAGGCAATTTTTTAAAAATATACCATCATTTCCGGACTATTAAGCTCACCCATATATAAGCCGCACTCACTGAATTTGACAAAGATTTTTATTTTCACCATAAATAAGCTGCACCTGTCTATAAGCCACAGGTGTCTACATTGAAACTAATGAACTTTACACAGGCTTTAATGAAAGACAGGGTCTGTTACATGGTGTAACAGATGAAATATGTTGTGGCTCCTTTAAGAGCAGAGCGGTATTTTGGGAATAGCCACATTTTTCCGGTATTTCTGCATGTGTGCATGACCGAGGAATATGTCCCTATTATTTTCTGATGCTTAAGTTTCTTTGACTAACCCGTAACGCTGTTGTCAAGTAAAATAAAAAAGCACGAGTTTTGGGAACCTGTCTGTGCTTATATGATTTCTGTTGCAACTGGAGTTAGCGAGCTATCCCATGGCCCAGACTCAATGCGTTACAACGGCTTGTATTTAAACAGTAGTCTACCAAGAAAGTCATTATTCACTGTCTTCCTCCTTCCTTTCACAACTATCTCTCTCGGGATCTTATGGCATCGTCGTGCGTTTAAAAATCACTATTGGTGAAACTTTTCTCCCGAAGTCATGCAGCTCAGAACACAGGTGAGGTGCGTCTTTTCGTTTCTGTTCGGCAATTTCATTGGTCTAATGTTATGGGGCTCAGTTTTTTGGCATGAAGCTTGTGAAACCCATAAATCCATAAATTAGCCGCTTCATTGTTTAAACCTCGGGGTTCAAAACGTGAGAAAAAAGTAGCGGCTTATAGTCTGAAAAATATGGTACTTAAAAACACTGCATTGAGTTATAAAAAGTTTAGTAAAAAGGAGCCAATGTTTTAGAAATTGTGTATAAATATGTTTACAAAAATTTTATAAAACAAAGTAATCATTATCCAAAATATGATTTCCACTGTATGCAGTCTTTTGAGATATTGATCATCTGTTCTTATTAAATTAATTAAGAAAGAAATCACTAGGTATTCATTTTGAGTGTTATTCTTGGTACACAATGTCAGATGTGGACAAAGCTGCAAAATAAGACAAGAAAATGTACTCCTTTGTGGTCTGTGGTTTGGGGATAAGAAGCCTCACATGGAGAAGTTTCTCAAAATCTTTAGTTGATGAATGTGTAGATCTAGGGGACAAGGGTTTCACATTTACCAAGATGTTTCTATCAACACAAAAGTAATCCCTTTAGTTCTTATGAGTGATTCAGTTGCCATACTGCTGATTCAGAATTTCAAACAGTTTAATGGTGGATATGGATGCTCCTACTGCCTTCAAAAAGGAACAATTAGTGTATATACTTTTCAGAAAAACCTCCAGCTCCACAATCACAAACAAACTACTGAATTTGTAGAAGCTGCGCTGGAGTCAGGTCAGCCTGTTATGGGTGTTAAAGGACCAAGTATATTGTGTTGATTTCCTAGTTTTAGGCACTTTAGTGATTTCGTAAAAGACATGGAGGTATACTATAAGGGAAGCCAATATGTCTTATAATGTCCATCTTTGCCTCCATTCGCCAAGAAGTGTAGTTAACTGGGGGTCTTTGTGGGCTCACTCTGCCTTTGTGTTTGAGTCTTATAATGCTATATGTCTGATCATTCACACTGAAAAACTCAAAGTTTAATAATTTTTTTGAAATATTAATCACTGTGAATTCTTTAAATGAGGCATTAAATAAAGCCAGAAGTTGTTTTATACATTGACAGGAAATACACATGTTGTTCTTCAGTGCAATTTGATCTTTTATGCCAGTGTACAATGTATGTGTTATCATTAGTGTTATATTGTATCCCTTATAATGAATTGTCAAAGTGTACATAGCAGTTTTTTTATATTTTGTAAACTGTATCCCTGACAGTTAATTTAGTGTGGAATTATAGGTGACATAAGAAAATAAATAAACGACTTGTTATCTAATTGTTGCTAAATCTCTGATTCTGTTTTATTTGTAGCCAACAATTTTTCTAATGTACATAACATGCATATCTTACTGTACAACAGCATTACTATACTGTTCTATAGTGCAGTTTGTCTTTTTTATTTTATTGTATTTTTTTTATTTACGTTTTATTTACATTAAATATATTTTAAATAATGGATACTTTAAAAGTATTTTTTTATTTTTTACCTTGAAATGAGTTTTGGTTAAAATTAAACATATTTTCAATTTTTTTTTTCGAAAGATATTTTATTGAGCATCACAGATACAACATATATTTTAAATATATATTGGCCAAAAAATATATATATTTCTATAGTTTTTTTTAGTGAGGGCATGGCCGAGTGCCGCTTTGTGAATGGAGGGTGGAGCTGGAGAAAATCAAGCGGTGAGAATCACCTGTTTTCGATCTAGCAAATATGTGTTCTCTGTTTTAGTGAGCGGGTAAGAGGATAAAAGAGGGGAGAGAAAATAACAGAGAGAGGGAACTGTGTACTGTATGTGTGTGGATGTCGGTGAGTATGTGTATGGACAAGTAAAAGAGAAACCTAAACTAAATCTAATCTAATTGTTCTTTGCATTAATCATATAAAGAAATTCAGGAAGCATTGCTGTGTTTCCAATATTATTTTGTTTATCCTGTATCAGATGTAGTTCTGAGCCAGACTCTGTCATGAAGGTTCACTATATTTTTCTAAATAGTTACGTAGATATATCCATTTGTGTGTAAATTCTAGTTTTACATACTGATTGTTTTGTGTCTCTGATATGTTTTGATGTGCATTGTGTTTGTGTGCTTTCGATAATGTCTGTATGCAGGATTCAGAGCTGAACTGTGAAGTAAGAAATTGTTGCTTTACCCACTCTATGGTGAAGGGAAATATTACTGAGTTTCCTTTTTGTGTCAAGCTAATCTAGAATTCTCTAGTTTTGTTTTTTTTTCCCATGCTTTGAACCCCGCGGCTTAAACAATGAAGCCGCTAATTTATGGATTTTTCCTGGGTTTTTCCCGGTTTCACAAGCTTCAAGCCAAAAAAACTGAGCCATAACATTAGACATTTGCCAAACAGGTTCAGGTGAACCAATGAAACACTTTATATTAAATCAGATGCGCTCCCACAGAATCAGCCCACACCACATCATAAATATAGATGAGGTTCCTCTGACGTTTGACCTGCCACTCACTCGGACTGTCAACAGGAAAGGCGAATCATTCGTCATGCTGAAAACAACCGGGCATAAAAAAAAACTCACTTTACCTGTGTTCTGAGCTGCACGGCATCGGGAGAAAAGCTTCATTAGTTTTAATGTAGACACCTGCGGCGTATTTATGTTCAAAATAAAAATCTGTCAAATTCAGTGGGTGTTTCTTATATTTGAGTGCTTAAATAGTACGGAAATAACCGTATATTACTTTCATTAAGTACTAGGAACTGTCCACCATTGGTTAAGTTTTTTAATATGCATACTATTTCCTGCAAACAGTATAAACATTACCTATGATTTGCCATTACAGCGATTTTTTCCTGACCTTTTGACGATTTAATTTGCAATATAAATATTATAGGTATTGTATGCATTTTTTTGGATATAAGCCACCATAGGAAATTCTAATTATTTCACACTGAATTTACCAAGAAAAAGTTGTCCTCCAACTTTTCTGTAACTGCTTTTGTTCAGAGGTGGCCATTTTCCCTCCCCAGTTTCCCCAAGACATTAGGTTTATAAACCTTTATAAATGTCGGACTAGAATACCTTTTATTTGAACAGATATCACCTTAGAAAATAGGCTGAAAGTGTGAGTTTTTCACCTCTATGCGTGTCCCAGTTAATAGAATTTACTCAGCAAATTGTCATTTATCTGTATCTGTTTGACAGCATGAGTGAGAGGTGATGAAAAACAGGGAGACAAAAGTATGTGGGTCCCTACCTCTTATTCTGGTCTGAAAGCCTCTTCTTTTAAACTAAACATTTATTACTTCAGGGCTGCTCAGTAAAGCTGGAGGCAGTCACTTCACAGGGTCATAAATGTCATCTTCATATTGACACATGGATGACAAATGAGTCTTGGCTGTAGTGGCCTCAATATATATACTGACCCCCTTTTCATCTAGAGGTGAACACTGAGACATATTGCAGCAAGAGAAGGTTAGCTTCATTTGACTGGAGATAAGAGCCTATCTTTAACATTGCATATTATTAATCCCCTTGTTCTCAGATATAAAATTAAGAAAAATAATTGCCTGTTAAAAATGAGCTATGCTTAGATCAAGGAGTCACCTATTTGATTTACTATCTATTTTACTACAGGCTGTGTAATTTAAAGTAATAATAAAGTAGTAAGGAGAAGGTGAGCTGATGTAACGGTTTTTATTCAAGTGCCAAAACCAACCATGACTCTATGTTTACTGCAATGTCAAATTTAAGTAAAATTCAGGCTTCTTCAATCTGAGATTGTTGGCCTTTAAAATGATTAGCAGGTGTGTAATTATCGCCTGACTTAGAGATCATAGAAGTTTTTGTGCTTGTGTAATGGACCTGGCATTGACACAGCTTGCTGTAGGTTTTGACCAGACCAGAGTTGAGACACTTTTGCAAATTTGAAAAACTCAAGAATAATAAGTAGACTAATTCATTCTTATGGACATACGGCAATTAAATTAAGAGCTGGTAACGGACTATGGACATTCTGAATTTCACATCAGGAATTGTGGTCAATCAATTGTAAATAAATGTCAAAAACACAGTAAAAGCAAAGATTTAGTCCGAGTGTCTGATATCCAGGTCTCTCAGCATGAAAGTCACTGCTGAATTTGCCCCTTTGCTAATAAATTAGTGTAATGGAAAATGCTTAATTTAGAACATCCATCTTGAGGTATTCTGCAAATTGTATTGTGTTTTTTTTTTTTTTTTTGGTTTTCCTTAGTTCAGTTATTTATTGTATAGATGGATCAGAAAGAATTATGCACCATTTACAATGATTTGGATCATAATTGCTTCCTACCAAATAGATTTACAACACTGACTCTAATAACACACAGCTCAAAATCTATACTGGGAAATCTCAGGTGACATTTAAGTTTTACAAGGTTTCTAAATGAAAGATACTTGCATTGTTCCAGCCCTTTAACCAAAATAATTGTTATTTAAATTAATTTTTATAATTCATTTTTGTTTTCTCCCGAAGAATGTGTCTTTATTAAAGAAATGTATTGTCTCAAATAACTGATTTTGAGTAATTCATTTTACAATTTAAATATATATTAAACCAAATAATAACAACAATTAAAAATGTTCAAAAAAAAGCTTAATAACAGAAATGAGATCTGGGTAAAAGAAATTATGGTCCATGTGTGCACAAGCAAGTCTAGGGAACACTAGGGAATTTGGAGGAAAAAGTCAACAACTTTACCTTTGTTACTCAGGGTTACTCAAAACATAGCCAGACAACATTTACAGTATAACAGAGCACTATATCCGTCATTCGGTGAATAAACAGTGGCGGAAGCCGGAGTTGCAGCTCGCTTTGGTTTAATGTGGGGAGTGACACAAACACACAAACAGTAGTCCTTAGATATGGAGAAATTAATAGCCGTGGTACGCCCTGGAGGGGTGTGGCACAGAGCCGTGGCACAGTCCTGGAATTAGCAATGAAGGAGGAAGGAGTAGTCCAGGGTTTGCTTGGGGAAAAGCGCAGCCGATCTGAGGCGTGCTTGGGGAGAAGCGCAGCCGTGGCAGGATAGCTGAGTCCAAAAGGGAAGGAAACGCATAGGGTTATTCATATACCAACATACACCAAAATGAGTGTGAGTGTGGGGTTTATGTAGGAACCAGGGATGAGTGCTTAATGAGTCCCAGGTGTGTGTGATTGAAGCCGGGAGCTTCAGAGAAAGCGGCAGCATGACAGCCACCGAAGGGGGCATGGCAGGTGCACTCCTGACATCCCACACCGCCCCCCCCAAAGGGGCGGCACCAGGTGCCACAGATCTACATAGCCTGGTGGGCCAGGGCACTCAGAAGAGGGCCTCACCTCCCATCCAGGGTCAAAGGGGATCCAGTTGGAACTGCAGCAGAACCAGGGGAAACCGAGAAGGACCCGAGGTGGAGCAACAATCCTGGTGGAGACCCAGGACCGAATGATGGCCACTCTAGAGACCCAAAACGGAACAACGCCCTCAGCGGAGGTCCAGAACAGAGCACAGGTCACCGTGGAGGCCTGGAATGGAGCGAAACCCTTGGCAAAGACCGAAGACTGAGCGACGTCCTCGGTGAAGACCGGAGGCAGGGTGAAGACCGGGGCCAGGGTGAAGACCGGGGCCAGGGTGACGCCCTCAGCGGAGACCTGGAGGCAGAGAGATGCTTCTAGTGAAGGACAGGGACCAAGCAGCACCCGCAGATGCTGAGCAACCTCCATGGCGGAGACCAGATGCTAAACGATGCCCTCGGTGGTAATTAGGGGTGGAGTGACGACCACTGTGGAGGTCTGGAGCGAAGTGATGCACAACACGGAGGACTGGAGCAGTCTCCGCCGAGCGAAGCCCTCGGCGGAGACCGGAGGCTGAGCGAATTCCCCAGCGGAGACTGGAAGCTGCGTGACACCCACCACGGAGGACTGGAGCAGTGCGATGTCCCCCACGGAGACCTGACGGGGACTGGAGCGGAGCAATGCCCTCTGCAGAGGTCTGGAATAAAGGGGTGCCCACCACAGAGGTCAGGAGCGAAGCGACGCCCTCCGCGAAGGCCTGAAACGGAGTTACGTCCACCATGGAAACCTGGACCGGCACAACGTCCTTGGTGAAGACCGGAAGCTGCGTGGAGCTCTCAACTTATGGGGCTGGGTGATCCCCTGGGCAGAGACCGGAGGCAGAGTGACACCCATGACGGAGAACAGGGATCAAGCGATGCCCACAGCAGAGGCCAAGCTGTGCCTTCGACAGAGTCCCGAGGCCAAGCAATGTCCTCAGCGGAGATCGAAGGCCAAGCGACACCCTTTACGGTGTGGAGCTCTCAACAGGGCTTATGGGGCTGGGTGACCCGCTGGGCAGAGACCGGATGCAGAGTGACACCCATGACAGAGAACAGAGATTTCTCTCTGTTGATGCATCATCCTGAGCAGGATGACGCCCTTGGTGGAGTTCAGAGACCAAGCGACCCTTTCGGTGGAGACTGGGAGCAGGAAGGCGTACTTGGTGGAGTCCAGAGACAGAGCAATGCCCTCTGCAGGGTTCATAGGCGTGATGTCACGTTTAGAGGAGCTCAGGAATGAGACGTCACCTTCTGGGGATCTCGGAAGCGAGGCATCGCCTTGAGTGGAGCTCGGTTGCGTGACATCGTCCTGAGAGGGACTCAGGAACGAAACGTCACCTTTGGAGGAGCTCAGGAGCGAGACGTCGCATTAAGTGGAGCTTGGTTGCGTGACGTCACTGTCGAAGGAGCTCAGAGGCGAGACGTCGCTTTCAGGAGGGCTTGAATGCAGGACATCATCTACCGAGGAGCTTGGGACTGTGGTGTCGCCCTCAGAGGGGTCAGGGACCGTGACATAACTGTCGGATGGTTCTGGAAGCGACCAGTGGCTGTCAGAGGGACCTTGGGCAGCGATGGGGCTCCTCAAAGGGTCTTTTAAACGCTGCTTCAACCTCGGAGAGACCTAGCAGAGCGAAGGTGCCTCCACAAAGGCCCGGGACGATGTCTTCACCCTCAGAGGACTTTGGGACCGCCGCGCCATCTTTACAGGCATTGGGAGGCGTAACGTCACCTCCAGCATGACTTGTGGGCAAGACATCGCCTTTAGAGGAACTCTGTGATAAAACGTCGCCTTGAGAGGGACTTTGTGGCGAGACGTCAATGTCGGAGGAGCTCAGAGGCGAGACGTCGCCGTCGGGGGGAGCTCGGAGGCGAGACGTCGCCATTGGAGAAGCTCGGGGCTGTCATGCCATCTTCAAAGGCACTTGGCGGTGTCACTCCGCCTTTCGGGGTACTTTAACGCTAGACGTCACCTTTTGAAGAGTTTGGAGGCAAGACAGGCCTTCCGTAGGGCGACAACGTTTTGTCCGTGTCATGGTCCGGTGGCGGTACGACCTCCTTCTCGCGGTCTGGCGGCGGTGCTCTTTCAGAATCGAGGGGGCTGTAGTGTAGATCCGCCGTAGTCATCCTGAACATCCCCGTGAGAAGCCTGATGAAGTGGGTGCATGAGCTGAAATTGCCTCCCGCCGTGCTCCACAACTTACTGATGAGAGAGAAAGAGTCCCCTGATAGGAGAGAGATGTGGAACGCGATCTTGGCTCGGTTTCTGGGGAATAGGGACGAATGCCCCTCTATAAATCTGCCAATGCTCCCAACTCGGCCATGTTGCCAGAGAGGCGAGCTGGGTATTCCATCATACTCTCGGAGTGGCGTGGCATATCCCAACATACACGTACACATACAATAACGGACAGGGAGTGAGTGTGAGTGTGGGGTTAATGTGGGATCTGGGGATGAGTGCTTGATGAGTCCCAGGTGTGTGCACTTCAGAGAAAGCGGCAGCATGACAGCCGCCGAAGGGGGCATGGCAGGTGGCTTCCTGACAATATCCTTTTTCACGAGGATATTGTCAGGAAGCCACCTGCCATGCCCCCTTCAACAGTGTGCTTTTTAATTCTTGATTAAATAAATTGTGTTCTGTAATATTTTATTTTATTTTAATTAATAATAAATGAATATAAACAAACAAAACAAAAAATGTAAACAAATAAACCAATAAAGAAATATACATAAAAACAATACTAAAGTGTCCTTGGACAGAAGTAAAGTTGCAAATTGCTTTCTGTTCTGCAAGTGAGATCATTACTCTGTCTCTAGATCAGAGGTCACCAAACTTTTTGAAACTGAGAGCTACTTCTTGGGTACCGATTAATGTGAAGGACTACCAGTTTGATACACACTTCTGAAATAAAAAATTTGTTTAATTTACCTTTAATTATATGTTATTATTAATAATTAATAATATTCAACCCAGCCATTAGGGAGGCACAAGCCAGTGCATTCTTAGTGCCGGTCCCAAGCCCGGGTAAATGGGGAGGGTTGCGTTAGGAAGGGCATCCAGTGTAAAACGTGTGCCAAATCAAATATGCGGATCACAAATGAGAATTTCATACCGGATCAGTCGAGGCCCGGGTTAACAACGACCGCCACAGGTATTGTTAGCCGACAGGGTACCGGTGGAAATTGGGCTACTGTTGGCCGAAGGAGGAAAAGGAGAGGAGGAAGACGTCTACAGAGACGGCAGGGAAAGGAGCAGTGGAGGAGAGTGGAGGTTAGGGTTGGTACTTTAAATGTTGGTACTATGACGGGTAAAGGGAGAGAAGTAGCTGATATGATGGAGAGGAAAAAGGTAGATATGCTGTGTGTTCAGGAGACCAAGTGGAAAGGGAGTAAGGCCAGGAACATTGGAGGTGGATTTAAACTGTTTTATCATGGTGTGGATGAAAAGAGAAATGGTGTAGGGGTGATTCTGAAGGAAGAGTACAGTAAGAGTGTAGTGGAGGTGAAGAGAGTTTCTGATAGGGTGATGATCGTAAAGGTGGAAGTTGAAGGGATGATGATAAATGTCATCAGAGCCTATGCTCCACAAGTTGGCTGTGAGATGGAGGAGAAGGAAAGATTCTGGAGTGAATTAGATGAAGTGGTAGATGGTGTACCTAGGAAATAACGGTTGGTGATTGGGGCAGACTTTAATGGGCATGTAGGTGAAGGGAAAAGAGGTGACGAGGAGGTGATGGGTAGGTATGGTTTTAAGGAGAGGAATGTGGAAGGGCAGATGGTGGTAGATTTTGCAAAAAGGATGGAAATGGCAGTGGTGAACACTTATTTTAAGAAGAAGGAGGATCATAGGGTGACGTATAAAAGTGGAGGAAGGTGCACACAGGTGGACTATGTGCTATGCAGGAGATGCAACCTGAAGGAGATTGGTGACTGTAAGGTGTTGGCAGGGGACAGTGTAGCTAGACAGCATAGGATGGTGGTCTGTAGGATGGTTTTGGAGGTGAAGAAGAAGAGGAGGAGAGTGAGGACTGAAAGAAGAATAAGATGGTGGAAACTGAAGGAGGAAGAGTGTAGTGTGAGGTTCAGGGAAGAGGTCAGAGAGAGGCTCAGTGGTGTTAAGGAGGTGTTGGATGATTGGGCAACTACTGCAGGAGTGATGAGGGAGGCAGCTAGAAAAGTACTTGGTGTGACATCTGGAAATAGAAAGGAAGACAAGGAGACGTGGTGGTGGAATGAGGAAGTGCAGGAGAGCATAAGGAGAAAGAGGTTGGCAAAACAGAAGTGGGATAGACAGAGTGATGAGAAAAGTAGGCAGGAGTACAAGGAGATGCGGCAGCAGGTTAAGAGGGATGTGGCGAAAGCCAAGGAAAAGGCATATGAGGAGCTGTATGAGAGGTTGGACACTAAGGAAGGAGAAAAGGATTTGTACCGATTGGCCAGGCAGAGGGACCGAGCTGGAAAGGATGTACTGCAAGTTAGAGCAGTAAAGGATGGAGAGGGAAATGTGTTGACTAGTGAGGAGAGTGTGTTGAGAAGGTGGAGGGAGTATTTTGAGCAGCTGATGAATGAGGAAAATCAGAGAGAGAGAAGGTTGGATGATGTGGAGTTGGTAAAGCAGGATGTAGATAGGATTAGTAAGGAGGAAGTGAGAGCAACGATTAAGAGGATGAAGAGTGGAAAGTCGGTTGGACCAGATGACAAACCGGTAGAAGCGTGGAGATGTTTAGGAGAGATGGCAGTGGAGTTTTTAACCAGATTGTTTAACAGGATTTTGGAAGGTGAGAAGATGCCTGAGGAATGGAGAAGAAGTGTGCTGGTACCGATCTTTAAGCATAAAGGAGATGTGCAGACCTGCAGTAACTACAGGGGTATTAAGTTGATCAGTCACACCATGAAGTTATGGGAAAGAGTAGTGGAAGCCAGGCTGAGAGAAGAGATGACCATCTGTGAGCAACAGTATGGTTTCATGCCGAGGAAGAGCACCACAGATGCCTTATTTGCTTTGAGAATGTTGATGAAGAAGTATAGAGAAGGACAGAAGGAATTGCATTGTGTATTTGTGGATTTAGAGAAAG
>MU551712.1:194109-262979 GCA_024362625.1 Silurus asotus
CATCAAGGATCGTCCCTGAGCCCTTTCCTGTTTGCAGTGGTGATGGACAGGTTGACAGACGAGGTCAGACAGGAGTCTCCCTGGACTATGATGTTATTGTGATTTGTTGTGAGAGTAGGGAGCAGGTTGAGAAGAGCCTGGAGAGGTGGAGATATGCGCTGGAGAGAAGGGGAATGAAACTCAGTAGGAGTAAGACAAAATACATGTGTGTGAATGTGAGGGAGAGCAGTGGAGTGGTGTGGTTGCAGGGAGAAGAGCTTCAGAAGGTGGAGGAATTCAGGTACCTGGGGTCAACAGTGCAAAGTAACGGAGAGTGTGTTAGAGAAGTGAAGAAAAGTGTGCAGGCAGGGTGGAGTGGGTGGAGAAGAGTGACAGGAGTGATTTGTGATAGTAGGGTATCTGCAAAATTGAAAGGAAAAGTTTATAGGACTGTGGTGAGACCTGCGATGTTGTATGGTTTAGAGACAGTGGCATTGAGTAAAAGACAGGAGGTGGAGCTGGAGGTAGCAGAGCTGAAGATGTTGAGGTTTTCGTTAGGAGTGACGAGGATGGATAAGATTAGAAATGAGTTTATTAGAGGGACAGCGCATGTAGGATGTTTTGGTGACAAGGTGAGGGAGGCGAGATTGAGATGGTTTGGACATGTGCAAGAGGAGGGACATGAATTATATTGGTAGAAGACTGCTGAGGATGGAGCCACCAGGTAGGAGGAAAAGAGGAAGGCCAAGAAGGAGGTTCATGGATGTGGTGAGGGAAGACATGCAGGTAGTGGGTGTAAAAGAGGCAGATGTAGAGGACAGGGTGGTATGGAGATGGATGATCCGCTGTCGCGACCCCTAATGGGAGCAGCCGAAAGAAGAAGAAGAAGAAGAAGAAGAATTAATATTCACCTGTATCAAGTCATCTATATTTTAATATTGTCATTTTTAAATTCACACCAATGCAAGTGTGAATTTGTCAGGGAACCACCAGCCACACCTCCCTCCAAGGCTCTAACTGCCACTCAGCCTCTCCCTGCTCTATTCACCTACACCTGTTCCCCATTACCTTTCCCCTTTATAAGATCCCAATTCCACCTCACTCACTGTCAGATCTACTTGTTGCCTTGAGAGATCTACCGGACTTCCTACCATTAGTATTTACCGTACTTCCGTGCTCCTGGCTCCCTTTCGGTGGAAGCACTTAATATAGGTTTGCCTTTAATGGTTTACATTGGTTCACCCACATTACAGATTCTACCCGCATTATTGATTATACCCACTATCCGGTTCGTACTTCTCCTCAAGCCTCTGCCTTGTATACAGTATGTTCAGACTAAGTAAAGACAAGGTGTTTACCCATACTCCGGTTTCCGACTCTTGGTCTATCCATGACAGATTTAAAAAAGAATAGCAACAAAAAAACCTGGCCCGCGAGCACCATGTTGGTGACCACTGTTCTATATTGTAAGGATAGTCAGATCTGTTCATGATCCCAGATTCCGAGAACTGCCATGCAACTTCATGAGGCCAGACCCCGAGAACTACCATGTAACAAAACAATAAACCTTCTAATCTGAAGAGAGGATCTCTTTGATCTGAAAAAAGTAAGCCATTTGTTCAGCTGCCCAGTCACCCATCCTAGAGGCCCTCTTTCCCTCCTGGGGAGATGGCCGTGTCATGAAAAGGTGACTTAGAAGGTCCTGGAATTCGAGCTACTTTACTTGCATAATGCAGTAATTACATTTTAAGAATGTTAATCACCCGTGCTTACTCAGATCAAAAGGTGCAGGCTATTTGTTGGTACCTTAAATAATGAAGACCGATCTTCCCCTTACAAAGCCCCAACGTTATGGAACAGCCTTCCAATTAGTGTACGGGACTAGGTTCTGGGACACAATCTCAGTGTTCAGCAAGGTTGAAAACATATTTATTTAGTCAAGCCTTTGATCCATAGATGTTTCTCAGGTAAAGGAGCAGATCTGAAGGGATCATGGATATAGAGTGTTTGGTGAAATGGGGTATTTGTATGCTGTCATCCACTCACGTGTTCACTCAGGTTTGTCGACAGTGATGTGGTGTGCACTCTCTTATCCCAGAGATCCCTCATGTCTGTGTGTCCTTCTGGCTCTCCCTTTTAGTTATGCTCCTATAGCAGGTCTTGCCACAGCCCCCAACTGCACAGTGTCCTTAAATTTCATACAACAATAAGGACACATAATAAATCCATATCTCACCTCCCTGTCACCTCTCGCTAAACATGCTCCTGAGGTACCAGTGTCCACTGTTTTTGCCCTTCTTCTCTCCTCGGATCTGCCTGCTTCGTCCCGGCCTGCCTCTAAATGGTAATTTCTTGATTGGAGGCCATTCTCTGCAGCTGAGGATTGTTTCTTATCAATGGCCCGGGGATCTATGAAATTACGGAATAAGATAGGAGCTTTGAGGATGGTTTGGACTCTACTTTATGTCAACAGTCTGCTACACTGACACATTACTACAGTTTGCATTTGATCACAATTTGCATTTAATCACAATCACTGCACCCCTCAACATCAGATTAGGATTGGTTCCTTCTTGAGACTGGTTCCTCTCAAGGTTTCTTCCTTATGCCTTCTCAGTGAGTTTTTCCTTTCCACAGTCGCCATTGACTTGCTCATTAAGGACAAACATACACTTATAAAGAACAAACTTCTTGCTTCTTGCTTACTACAATATCTGTATAAATCTGCTTTAAGATAATGTCTTTTGTTAAAAGCGCTATACACATAAAAAAGTAATTTATTTGATTTCAAATGAATCAGTTATTCTAGGTCATGCACCTCTGAATGAAAATACAATTGTGAGATTCCAAAAAGCTAAAAACTAAACTGCAACCAGATTGTCTAGCTCATGGGTCTTCAACAAGGAGTCTGCAAACCCTAGAGGGTCTGTGGTGATTCTTCTGGGGGTTTGCTAACAATGTTCAATTACAAATAATTGTTTGTCTTTGATGCTGAAAAGCATAAAAGATAAAATATATAATTTGAAAAATATAGTTATTACATTAGTTCATGTAAGTGTATAATTGTCCACTTGACAGCAAAATTTAATTTTAAGTTCTATTAAAATTAAAGTTCATGAAAATGTGTAATAGTCCATGTGACTATTACACAATAGCTAGTATTCTTCTGACTCCTTCTGTACACAGTATTGTTAAACATTAGATCTCTTGTGTCAAAAGCACTGACTATAAACAGCTATGGACACATTGTTCTGGAAGTTTATTACAATCAGGTTATGTTGACAAGTTTATAGTAAAATAATAACTTTTTCTTGTCTGGTGTGGCCCGTAAGAACAGAGACATTACTTAAGTGAACATGCAGAAGGAAAAAGCAGAAAAAATCCCCAGCTGAATTTTCATTGGTCTGGCCAGTAAGATCCTCACATGTAATCATGACCACTTACACTAATTCATGAATCAACACTGGCACTAGAAGAGGATACAATACTGTCATTTCAATATCTGGAAATTGGTTGGTATCAGGAAACCATATGTCCGTTTGGGTAGAGGAGACAGAGACATGAGGGACACAAATCAGCCGGTATGATGGCCACATTCGTGGGTGCAGGTGTGGAAGATAGCAGAGTACCAAGAAACAGCGCATATTCAGCAGCCACACAAGTTAGCAGAAACTGGTGATACTGTTTTTTAAATGAGTGCATGGGGCATTGTGCCAGGTTACGCTG
Organism: Silurus asotus; assembly: GCA_024362625.1. Taxonomy (NCBI): domain Eukaryota; kingdom Metazoa; phylum Chordata; class Actinopteri; order Siluriformes; family Siluridae; genus Silurus; species Silurus asotus. The sequence goes on from MU551712.1 coordinate 197,815, forward strand.
TACAGGGATGCACCTGGCTGAAACATAACAAAATTCTTTAGCATTGATTTAAGCACATACACAGAATTATGTAATCACTAAATCATTAAAAACAATGACAATATTTTATAAGATCTTTTTAATAGGTAACAAAGACAGGATATTTTCAAATGGTCAGAAAAAGGAAGTGTGTGGCAGCACCTGATGGTCAAAAATAAGAAGATTTTCACAAAAATGGGAAGAATAAAATGGTTCAAAAAATGTTATGTCCAACCCTAAATTGGCTGAATTAGAATGAGAGAACAAACCCAAAAATGATGTATTGAGAAAGGATATTTCTAAGATAATGGTGACTGTGAAGGGACAAAATTTAAGGAATTTCCAATTTTATTTTCTAATATGGCAAGCATCCATCTAATTATAGTAAAGTATAGAAATGTACTGTATAGTCAGTCTTTCTCTGTCGCTAGCAATAATATTTCAGCTGTGAGAAGTGTAAGTTAGTTAGCTCTCAGACAAAGAAGATCCTAGCATTAGAGGAGCTCATCCAGAGCTGTGCAGGGGATTGTGGAATATTAGATCCCTTATGTCAAATTTGCTGACTAATATGTCCATATATGTATAACCATAGGTCCAACTTGTTCCCAAAAATTTGAAAGTTTAGAGCAATTAAATAATTACTAGTAAGATGTAAGAACTAAATTTAAGAATTTTACTAATAGAAACCGACTAAGACCGACTAAGGCTCAGTTACTAGGGATAAACCTTTATAGAGAAATATGTCACCCAGGTTTGACTACAGCAGAGTCAGAACATGAAACAGAAGTCCAAAAACTAAATTTTATTAAGAACTGTAATGTTCAGTTTAATTGTAAAGGTGATTCTGGTTTTATGTTGACCTTTAAACGCCCTCTTGTGGCGAGGAGTGTGTATAGTGATTTCTGTATGACTCGTGTTGAGTTGAATTAATTGGGAAGTGTCATGGCTAAAGAGCAGCTCGTACGGTAAAGTCGTGACACTATTTGTCATATAAATATGGTGTTTAGTAGGTTAAAGATGTTTGACAGTAAATTCATTAATCTAGCAATGCAAATGTTGCTAAAAACAGTGTAAAGTGCAAAGTGCGAGTTTTAGGTAGAGCCGTACGCTAGCTGTCTTTTGTTATGATTATTAGGCTAATTTGGGTTTCACTTGATTTGATTACAAGCCATTACCTAAAATTAAGAATATAATTCCAAATGCACATGACAATGTAACGTTTAATGCATTGATTTAATGTGTTAAATCAATGTTTCTTTTGAATGCTTTTAGGTAGTCAATACTGCTCAGTTGCCTAGGCACTTTGAATGTGATTTGATTACAATTTTAATTGCTGTATTTTCTATGTCTGTTTACAGTTTACAATTTTAATTTTAATGTTAAAGTTAAACAACTACGAGCTACTGGAAGAATAAAAGCAATGAATCAACATCTCCCCTGTTCACTGTCTGTCTAGGTGGATAGAGAAGTTACACGTTTAGTGAGGACAGAACAAGAACTATTAAAATCACATAAAACATATAACAACATTTCATGAATGCTTGAACTCCAGGGATGGGGACCTTACTCTATTGACCTCCTATCCACAGAAAACACACATGCACTCATACGACACAAAACCCTCACCTGTTGGACACTGCACACAGAAGGAAACCTCCACCACGCAGAGAGGAACTTGTCCCTCATACTAGAACTGGTCTCCCAGACACCTGGAGAAGAAGCAAAACTACAGTATGGTAAATCCAAATTACCTGCTCACACACACACACACACCAAAGTCACAAAAAAAAAGCAAAAATACAAACGGCAGGAAAAGAGAAAAGACAATAAAAAACATAATTAAAAAAACAAAACAATCAGTTCCATTAAATACACCTAACAAAGAAACTCAGGACCTCTAAACACTGATGACTGTTGAGTAATCATCCGGATCTTCTAACCCCTTTAGAAAAGCAGAAATATATGGCAGCAGTTTAGAAGGCCACCTACCAGCTGATCATCAGAGTGTTGAACACTGAAACAGACACACTGAAATATAAAAGGCATGTAGTCCGTTAACACGCCAGCATTTGGCTCCTTAGCTAATTTGGTAATCTGTTAGCCACCGCACCGCAACGCACATTCGTCCCATGCTAGTGCTTGGCACGTAAATAGAAGAGAACACTGGTACAACAATGCAATTCCATCCGTGCTTCAGCGACCCACAGACAACCCACTACAACGGCTCTAATTTTCTCACCTGGTTTTTTCCACAGGTTATTAAATGAAAATAAGACTTATAATGAATGTATTTGCTGAATTTGTGTAAGTAGTACACAACAACAACATGCAAAAAAATGCAATACTTACACTATTGTACAAACAAGTCACAAATTCCGGTTTATTTGGAAAGATAAGGGTCTACTTAATAACTTTCCAACCAAACAATTGTGTTGTAATTTAGATAATTATTCTTTTATGTCGCAGTACTTCGATGGTTTTTTTAATAAAAATCTAGAGAAAACATTTTTCCACTTGTCATCCTTTGTGGCTTCTTTGGACTTCTTGTGCCTCGTTGAGACGCTCCGCCCTCCTGCCTTGTACGCCGCAGATTTCCACAATACGGGCGCTGAATTGGCGCTGTTTATTCAGCACCCATTTGGCAGTTGTGTTTGGAGCGCTTGCCTGTTGCTGCATGCAGGACATGAGGCTGACGTCACAGTACCGCCCTTAAGTCAGGGTTTTGTAGTATTGAAGTACCATTCACCACCCTCTTCAGGGACTGGAACGCCTGTTCTGCTCTCTCTGTCCACTGGACCTGCTTAGGTTGTCCCTTTGTTGCCAGTTTCAACAGGCCTCTGCCAATACAGTACCCCAGGTACTGTGCTTTGGTCAGCCCCAGGTGGCACTTTCGTGGGTTCGCCATCAGACCGGCCTTCCTGAGCTCTCCCAGCACCTTGCGCAGATAGGGTGGGTGGTCTGTCCATGTTCTGGAGCGGATGACCACGTCGTCAAGGTAGGGAGCCGCAAGTGTGGGTGCAGGACTATGTCCGTGAGCCGCTGGAAGGTTCACTACATGAAGGCCAAACAGGAGGACCCAGCACTGCCACTGTCCGCTAGCAGTGCTGAATGCTGTCTTAGCCCTGGCCTTCGGGGCCATTGTACTTGCCAGTCTCCCCTTCTCTGGTCCAACGTGGAAATAAACCTGGCCCTTTCCGAGCATTCCACCAGATCGTTCGCCTTGGGTAGTAGGTTGCTACCCAAGGCTGTTCAAGATGGCACCGGTGAGGTCGGCTGCCGTCACGACTGCTCCGGCTACGGTTTTTCTTTTTTTGTTTATTTTATACTTTTATTTAACTAGTTTTTTTTCCATCTACACAAGATGGACACCATTAGATATGACAGAGACACTCATATCTATTGGTGTACAATGCACTCACCTTTCGCCGCTTTTAAACCCGGACCCATGCTGGCCGAGCAAGATCCTGAGGGAGAACAAAGGACGCGACCCGTACTGGCGTCCGCGAGGGAAACGAGCCGGCGTCAGGAACAGGCTGAGGGCACGCGCACACCGCGCTTCCTTACGTAGTATCCTGTTAGCCAACGTCCAGTCACTGGAGAACAAGCTCGACGACCTCAGGGCAAGGGTCAAGTTCCAGAGAGACATTCGGGACTGCAACCTTCTCTGCTTCACCGAGACATGGCTGAACCCAGCGGTACCGGACCACGCCATCCAGCCGGCCGAGTTTTTCTCGGTTTACCGCATGGACAGAACACTGGAGTCGGGGAAGTCAAGAGGAGGTGGAGTGTGTCTGATGGTGAACAAACACTGGTGCGACAGCGCGAGCATTGTTCCTCTTTCACGCTCCTGCTCACCAAACCTGGAACTACTGTCCATCAAATGTCGGCCCTTCTATCTACCTCGGGAATTCAGCTCGGTCATAGTCAGTGCCGTTTATATTTCACCTCAAGCGGACACGGACACTGCAGTATGGGACTTACATTAGTCACTAACGCAACATCAAACACAGCATCGGGACGCTGCGCTCATTGTGGTCGGAGATTTCAACAGTGCCAACCTCAAGCGCGCACTCTCGAACTTTCATCAGCACATCACCTTCCCCACCAGGGGCGAAAGAACACTGGACCACTGCTACACAACATTTAAGAACAGCTACAAGGCACAATCATGTCCACCGTTTGGGAAATCGGACCATGCTGCCATCTTCCTCATGCCTGTTTACAAACAAAGGCTGAAACAGGAAGTTCCGGTTCAGAGGGAGGTCACGCGCTGGACTGACCAATCGGTGGCCGCTCTGCAGGACGCTTTGGATGATGCAGACTGGGACATGTTTCGGCGCAGCTCTGAGGACGTCAACATGTTTACGGAAGCGGTTGTGGGATTCATCGGGAAACTAACGGATGATACGGTGCAAAAAAACACTATCAGAATGTTTCCCAAACAGAAGCCGTGGGTGTATAAAACCATCCGCGACGCTCTGAGATCCCGCTCAGCTGCCTACAACACGGGGCTCGCCACCGTGGACATGGATGAATACAAGGCTGCGTCTTACAGTGTCCGCAGAGTGGTGAAGGATGCAAAGCGGCGCTACGGGAGGAAACTAGAGTCACAGTTCCAACAAGGTGGCTCTAGGAGCCTGTGGCAGGGACTAAGGACAATAACGGACTATAAAACACTATCTTCCAGAATGGTGAATGCGGACGCTTTTCTGGCAGATGAGCTGAACACCTTTTACATTCGTTTCTGCAGCTAACCACGCTAGCGGCGCTAGTGGCACAACCAGCGTGCACGCCGAGAGAGCCGGAGAGGTAAACACATTCACCATCTCGGAGCATGACGTGAGGAGGGCATTCAAGAGAGTGAATACCAGGAAGGCAGCAGGACCAGATGGAATCACAGGTCGGGTTCTGAAAGCCTGGGCTGACCAGCTAGCACTGAGATATTCAACCTCTCTATGGAACAGTCTGTTGTCCCCTCCTGCTTCAAACAGTCCACTATTGTCCCTGTCCCGAAGAAACCCCAGCCCGCCTGCCTCAATGACTACCGCCCTGTAGCTCTGACCTCAGTAGTGATGAAGTGCTTTGAGAGACTGGTCAGAGACTTCATTACTGCCTCATCAGCGGTCACACTGGACCCACTACAGTTTGCGTACCGTCAGAACCGTTCGACTGAGGACGCAATTGCACATCTTCTCCACACTACAATCAGCCACCTGGACCAAAGAAACGGGAATTACACAAAGATGTTGTTCGTGGACTACAGTTCAGCGTTCAACACCATAATTCCCTCCACACTCACCTCTAAGTTGGAGGTCCTGGGACTCAGCCTGCTGCTGTGTCAATTGATCTCAAACTTTCTGACGGACAGACCACAAGCTGTACGGGTGGGAAAACACACCTCATCCACCCTCACCCTCAGCACTGGAGCTCCCCAAGGTTGTGTTCTAAACCCCCTGCTGTACTCACTGTACACATATGACTGTGTGGCCACTTCCAACTCCACAACCATCATCAAGTTTGCTGACGACACCGTTGTGGTGGGCCTGATTTCCAACAACGACAGGACGGCCTACCTACAGGAGGTTAAAAACCTGGAGGGAGTGGAAAGAGTGGAAAGAGTGGACAGTTTCCGTTACCTGGGTGTTCACATCACACAGGACCTGTCTTGGTCCTGTCACATCAACACCCTGGTGAAGAAGGCCCGGCAGCATCTGTACCATCTGAGACGCTTAAGGGACTTTAATCTACCCTCTCAGGTGCTTAAGACTTTTTACACTTGCACCATTGAGAGTGTTCTGACGGGTAGCATCACTTCCCGGTTCGGGAAAAGCACCACACCGAGCTCCCTGACCTGCAGGACATCTACAGCACGCGGTGCAGGACCAGAGCCAGGAAAATTGTGAAGGTCCTCAGCCATCCCAACAATGGACTCTTTTCTCTGTTGCGTTCAGGGAAACGCTTCCACTCCCTGAAGGCGAACACAGAGAGAATGAGGAGGAGCTTCTTCCCGCAGGCCATTCGGAGTTTAAACCAGGAAACACCCAGGATCTAAAAACTGGCCCACTCTCTCCATCATCACCCTTTTTTTCCCCTGCACAATCACACTTTTCGTGCTACGGCACATTATACACTGGGTTTGCACAGCACAGTGCACTTTACATGTGCACTTTACAAGCGTAACTTGTTTACTGTTGTTTACTGGTTAACTGCACACTGCCATAAACATTTTCCATGTACATTTTTTGTGTATGTGTATATATATATGTATATGTATGTATATATACCTATATATTTATATATATTTATATCTTTATTTATCTGCCTTCTTATTCTTATTATATTTTTCTTTAAATTTTGTTATTATATTTTTATTTTTATTCTCCCTTTTACCCCATTTTATTCCCTCATGCCGGACCGTCGTTAAAAGCATTTCACTGCATGTCGTACCCTGTATGTATGTGTATGTGACAAATAAAATTTGATTTGATTTTGATTTGATTTTGCTGTCAAACTCTGAAATGTGTTGAGCTTGCAAAAGTCGTTAAAGAATCTTAAACTCCTGTCCGGCTTCTGCACTACCACTATAGGGCTGGACCATGGGCTGGCTGACTGCTCAATTATTCTGTCATGCAGCATTTTGTCCACCTTCTCCTCAAAAGCACAGCAACAGGCCTCCAGGACCCTGTAGGGACGCTGACAGACTACCACCCCTGGTGGCATCTTTATCTTCAATCAAATCAATCAATCAATTAAATTTTATTTATAAAGCACATTACAACCACCAAAAGGAGCACAAGGCGCCTTCCAGTAAAGCAAAAAAATAGACAATAAAAAATAAACATAAAAAAATATTTAAAAAACTCGATTTTTTTTTTAAAGTAAAAAATGTGAAATAATTAAAATAATTAAATATAAATCAAAAATAAAATGAAAATAAAAACACAATGTACATAAAATAGTTTAATCAGGGCTACGTGTTAAAAGCTTCTCTGAATAAATGAGTTTTCAACTGCGATTTAAAAATACTTAGCACAGTGACTGGAATGTGTGCTGGAAGTGCGATCCACAGCTTTGGTCCCTGGACAGCAAATGACCGGCCTCCAAACATTTTTTAGTTGCATTTAGGAGCGACCAGAGAGGTATGTCCAGAGGAGTGGAGAGTTCTGGCTGGTTGGTAGACCTTTAATAATTCGGCAAGGTACGGCGGGGCCAGACCATTAATTGCCTCGAACACAAACAGCAAGACCTTATACCCTAAACTGCACCGGAAGCCAATGAAGCGAGCGGAGGACAGGGGTGTGTGAGCTTTTGGAGGTGTTAGTGAGAAGACGTGCTGCCGAATTTTGTACCATTTGGAGCTGATGTAGAAGTGATTGTTTAAGTCCAGTGTAAAGGGCATTACAATAGTCAATCCTCGAGCTGATGAAGGCATGTATAGCTTTTTCAAGGTCTGCTTGGGAAAAGAATGATATGACTTTGCTGAGTAGTCTTAGTTGGTAAAAGCTCGCCTTCACTACTGAACAGCACTGATCTGCTTATCAAAGTGCATACTTAGTTCAAAAATAACACCCAGTTTACGCACGGTAGGTGCATACTGAGGTGTTAGAGGACCACAACTCAAAAAACCGCTGGGTGAGTCCGAGGTAAACAGGATGTATTTAGTCTTTTCTTCATTCAGATGAAGGAAGTTTAATATCCTGAAGGCAATTATGGAGAGGGTCCAAATCAGAACGATTACTCTGAATTACAGGAAGATAGATCTGGAGGTCGTCACCATAGAAATGAAATTGAACATTGTGATTGGAGATGAGTTGAGCAAGTGGCAACATATAGAGTGAGAACAGAATAGGCCCAAGAATAGATCCTTGAGGCACACCAGATGACAGAGGAGCAACCGAGGAAGAATGATCATCCAGCATTACTGAAAACGTTCTGTTAGTGAGGTATGATGAGAACCAATTTAGTACTGCACCCTGCAGACCAACAACATGTTGAAGACGAGAGATGAGGATGGCATGATCCACGGTGTTAAATGCAGTGGTAAGGTCCAGTAACACCAAAACCACAGAGCTTTTACCATCCAAGGCTCCAAGAATGTCATTATGGACCCTCAATAACGCTGATTCAGTGCTATGTCTAAGAATAAAAGCATCAAAGTTCTCTAGCACACATTGGGCACGAGTAGACATGGCAACAGCGGGGACTTGTGTAATGATTTGCCTAACAGACAAATCCTTGTCCAAAAAATGTTGTCTGAATGCATCGCATGTGTTTATAGAAACGTCATTCAAGACGACAGACACCGGATTTATGACAGAATTGATAGTGCTGAATACAATTCCAGGGTGGTGGCTATTGCTATTGATGAGAGCAGAAAGGTACTGTCCTTTAGTTTCCTTCAGTGCACTCTGATAGGTGGCAAGACTGTCTTGCCACCAGGTGGGTCGCAGAGAAAACGTCTGCAAACTGGTCCACCAACTCAATCAGGCCCTGCCGTTATGTAGATTTTAACTCCTCCCCCTTTTTGACCAAGGTACACCTTAGTGGATCCTTGGGGGATATGAAGAGAGCTGCCACTGCCGGGTTTGATTTAATCCACTTTTTCAAGAGGTTAATGTGGTACACTTGTGTGTTTTTTCTCTTACCCGGCTGTTGCAACTGGTAGTTTACCAGGCGACTTTATCGAGGATTGTGAAGGGGCTAGGAACTTACAGGTTGTGCTTGGGACCAGCAGCAGGACTTGGTTAAATTCCCTTGGTTGAGCTGGCCAGTTATATGTTCTTTTGTTGCTCGGCTAGCGCCTTCTCCATATGTTCTGTAACGATCGGTGCTTCCTTCTGTATGTAACCCTGCATCTCTTGGATGTACTCGATCAGTGATCGGTATGGTAAAGGCTGTTCCTGCCATGCTTACTTGGCCACGTCCAACAGTCCACAAGGCATTCTACCAAACAGGAGCTCAAAGGGTGTGAATTCTGTCGATGCCTGTGGAGTCTCCTTTTACAGCAAACAACATGTACGGGAGTGGGGGGGTCCCAGTTTCTCCCCTCCTCGTCGATCACATGTCAGAGCATTTGGTTTAGTGTCTGGTTGAACCGCTACAACAGTCTGTCTGCGGGTGGTATACTGACGTCCTGACATTTTTTTCAGGCCCTCGTGGCCTGGCAACACACATTTGAGAGGGAATTTTTGTCATTGTCAGACTCACCCTCCACTCCAGTGTCTGGTGCTTCACGCTCGTGAGCCATTAGTGCCGAATGGGCCTGTTTCCCCCTGTGGTGTGGTGGCCTCCGGTTACTTTACCGTCTAGCTTCATGCTTAGAGTCGGTGTCTGGGGCTGTGTTGTTGCGTGCATGGTGCACTCGGACAGCCATGGTTTTCTGATCACCCCTAGCCACACCCCCAGGTTGGTGGACATGGGTTCATCCCTCAGAGAGAGCACCCTGGTGCCAGCACTGTTGGTCCTCTGCCCTTGTCGGCCATTGTTCCACTACTGTCGTGTATGTACTGAGCGTGGTTGGTAGCGTGTTACTTTCCCTTCAAGGCTCAATGTGGAGAGCACGCACTTCAGTGCTTTGAATACCTCTTTTGGGTTTTTGGGATCTCGCATCCCTACAGCCTTCCGTTCTTCGTGGGATAGTGCCCTCTTAAATTTCTCCACTCTCTCCACGATTTCTCTGCCCGTTTTCCTTTCTGGTTGTAGCCATCTCTTTGTAATACCTAGCAGATCCTCCATTTGTGTCCTTGGTGTATTGCTTATATACCCATTTGTGAAAATCAGCTGCAGCATTTCTCGGTGATAATCCATAGCAGTCTAGGATTTCTTCCTTCAGTATATCGTAATTTTTAGCTGACTGTTTGTGGAGGCTGTAGTACGCAAGTTGGGCTTTCATGTGAGGTAGGGAGCTTTGAGCCGCACCCATGTTTTGCACTCACACGCGTGTAAAAATGCTTGCGGGTCTTTCTTTGCCGTTACGTTTTTATTTAAGCGAGTAAGCATTGCCCTTCCTGCCGGGCTGAGGATAAGGTTGCCTTCATCCTCTTGCTTCTGTCAGCCCGCTTGAGCACTTCAGGCATTACCACCTCAATCACTGAGGAAACACCCCCTCCCAACCAGCTGCACGGAAATGGCATCTAATTTTCTGGCACTTATAAGGACTCCTGAATCCTCCAGACAGTGCCAGATTGTCTTTAGGCTTGCCCTGATCACTCTCCAGAGTATTCTCTGTTTTGTTTGTTCTTTTGTTTCTGACCTGACCATTCTGTCCTCCGGTTTCCGGCTCGGCTCGCACTGAACGCGATCCGGTTTCCAGCTCGGCTCTGCTCTGCTCGTGTTGAACGTGCTCCGGTTTTCGGCTCGGCTTTGCTCTGCTCGAGCTGAACACGCGTTTCGGTTTCCGGCTCACGCTGAATGTGCCCCGACTTCCGGCTCGGCATCCTCACCCTCCGCGCACATCGGCTCCCTGAATCGACTCCCTGAATTGGCTCCCTGAATCGGCTTCCTGATTCAGCTCTGCACAACTTTTCTCCCATGCTCTTTTTGCATCTGCCTTGGATCCTATAACCTGAACTTTCTGACAGCTTCCTTCGCAGCTCAAGGAGCTTTTGCATAGCTGCGTGGATTTTTTTTTTGTCGTTTCCAATATGACCGTTGCTGGATGTTTGTTTTCAACAGGTGTTTAAATTACAGGGTCAATACAGGGTCAATATAGGGATTTCCTGTTCCCCCTTTACCCTTACTTATGGCCTTTTCTCTATGTCACTTAAGAAAAGAATGTGTATACAACTTTCACCCCCTCTGCTACAGCCAGGCACCGCTTCCTCCTGCTCTCAGGTTTTTATGCGTGGACAACCATTTTGCAGCCTACTTTATCCTCCCTACTCAAAAACAAAAACAGTGTTTTGCTTTTCTAATGCTATTTGCTATTCCATTTTTATTAAATCAAGCTATATTATTTTACTTAAATTGTCTATTTGTATATGTTTAACTACATTATTCTACGTGGTTATGTTAGTGTCTAAGTATTACTTGATTTATATTATCTGAACTGACTGTTGCATAATGTGTTAAGCTTCACAACTATAATGATTGTAAGCTTATTACTTTTGTTGTTACATGCACATATTAGTTGTATGTTTTTAGTCATTGTGATCTCTGTTTGTCTCTTTTATTCAGCTCCAACTTACAGAAATCCTGGGACATCTCTTAGGAGCATTTTTCACTAAAAGCACCTCTTTCTATTTATCACCTCTTCTCTGCACAATAAACATGCTTAAGCCTTGTATGTTGTTCTTTCTGGTCTATCTAACATACTCATAACACCAGTCAGACTCTACTCTACTCTATTTATTAATATCTGATCACTATTGTGAATTATACTTGGAGTACATAGACTACATGAGACTGATTAAAACACATAAGCTAAAATAGGTTTTAATCAAGCTGCTTCTATTGTATCTAATAGGTTCTATACTAATTATTAGGTCAATTTATTGGATGGATATCAGTTGGATTAAAACACACTCTAGATAAGGTTAATTCAAACATTTTTCTCGACATCTCCCATTAGAGGTCACCACAGCGTATTATCCTTCTTCAGTCCTCTACATCGAATCCTGATTCATGATCAGCATATCTAATTTGGCAAATGTTTTACGCTGGACGCCCTTCCTAACACAACCCCCCCATTTATCCGGGCTTGAGACCGGCAAGAGAGCACTGGCTTGTGCAGCCCTAATGGCTGGGTTAAGGATATGGATTATTATGTGTCCTTATTGTTGTATAAATGTTAAGGACACTGTGCAGTTGGGGACTCAGCAAGACTCGGTATACACTTGGCCTGTGCTGCTGGTGCTGCTCTCCTATACCCAGAGGTTTAGGCTTTTAGGTTTCTCAGTGGGTGCTTCACTGAGAAGAGCAAACCTGTTGAATATGTGAAGCGGAGAGGAATAGTGCTCCCATGGGTGAGCCTTAGCGTTAGTTTTGGCTTTGCGAGTATGCCAATGAGTCATCAGTGGCATATGCCGGTGTGGCTTTTGCCGGTTTCTTTCCCCTGTGACAAAAGCATTATTTCTGCCTCTCTTCCTCTAAGGAGAAGAGGGGCATGCTTTGTGAGCTAGACTTAAGGAGCTATAAAGTTGGGGCTGGAGCTAAGTCCCAATCCACCACCTTTCATAGGGAGGGACAGAAACAGAGCATCGCATCTCCTGTCAGGGATCCTGCATGGTGCTCTGTAAAAAAATTCCTGACATACGACGTTCTGGGGATCCGGCCATGAAGGGGTGCATGAATTAGGTGGTATTAGGTATTAGGGACCTGGTCTGGTAACCCTGCCAATAAATTTGATTCAGGGTTTGGCCAGCTAGAGCGAGCATTTTCCTCGGTTTCCACCCGGTCTTGTAGTGGGCCAGGAGATTCCGCCGCCTCCTTCGAGGCTCTTAAGAGTCACTTCAGGGCACTGCCCCCGCTCGAGGCACACCAGAGAGACTGATGCCCCTAGAAGGCTTCCTGGCAGCCTGGTGTGTCTCAGTGGGTCCTGCCCACTATAGAGCAAAGCTATTAGATTCATTTCGAGTCTAGTACACCTGATTTCGCCGGGGTTCTTCCCACTCTGGTGGGAACCAAGCAGGCTCTGGTCATGACACGATAAGTAAACATGAGTTTACTACCTGAGGAAGGGGCCATTGAGATGATCCCTCCATCAGAAAGGAGTGTGGGTTCTACAGCCAGAACGTCATAGTTCCCAAAAAAGGATGGTGGGTTGCATCCTATTTTGGATCTACGTCACCTGAACCACTCACTCGTGAGACTTTAGCATGCTGGACATCATGGTTCATGCGTGGCTGGGGCCGCGTCTGTATGCCTTCCCGACCGTCTTTTTGCTTGCCTTCATAATTTTTTTATATATTTTTTGACATACAATTTAACAAACAATACACAACACAGAGTGCTTCGTGAACAAACATAAGTTAGCGCCCTCTTCACTTCATGTGCTTTTTATCGCTTTCCATTGGATGGATTACACACGTGATTCAGAGCGTTGGCAATGCGGAAGCGTTCCCAAAGCCTTTTCATGCAGCTCGAGTTTCTAAAAGGAAACATGGGTTCTCTTTTAATAAACTGACTGAGTGGAAAGGGAAAAGATGTTTAAAATTCAAGAGATCAAACATTTTCAATTAAAATTGGCCAACATAAACAATAAAAGTAAAATGTCTTGAATCTATTTTTATGGATGGGTTTGTCTGTGTACTGCTTTTTACAATCTTCCTCATCATGGGAGATTTTTGCATTGCATCCTTCATTATAAATGGTGCAAGAGATAAGAGAACAGTACTTTTTACAATGGTAAAACAGAAAAAAATAGATATTTTGCTATTGCAAGAGACAGTGAAAAAAAAGAATTAAATCAATTGGACACGTTAATGAGCTGGGACATCCTGTTTAAGCGATCTTTCATCCAAGAGTTATTATGGAAATTTATTTTCTAAGAACAATTTCTCCAGTTTCATACAGCGCAGAAGAAATGGTAAAAGGCAGGTTAATAGTTAGAGCCTGTGTTGAAAAAAAATTTCTTACCTATCCTTTTTTTCATTTTTTATGTGCCCCTAAAATTTATATATATTTTTTTTTTGGACTGAAAAAGAAAAAAAAAAGTAGTCCTGAGTCAATATAGCAGTCTGTTGACATTAACTACAGTCCAATCTATCCTCAAAGCTTCTGTTCTTACTCCGGAATTTCTGTTCTTACGACCGCCGCGCTGCTTCCGGGAGTTCTGGAAAGTGTTTGCTGGGGCAGAGTTCGTCTCCTCCTGGCTTCAAGGTGGCTGAGGGGGCACAGCTTTGAGGTTCTGGCCTCTCCACCAAGGTGGTAGAGACCATTCTCCGTTCCAGAAAATGGCTCAGTGCTGGATTTCCTCCAAGGACAGTTCATGAAAGGGTGGCTCTGTCCATGCGTCTGACATTGTGGCTAGTTACTCGCCCTTAGCGGGGCAGTCTCTGGGCAGAGACCCTCTTGTGACGTGATGGACTATTGATGCCTTTACATCATGATGACACAACCTTCATGATTATTGGAGGATATAACAATAACACTGCAATGGAAACTGAATGCAATATGTTTAAAACCCTGACAAAAAGAAAGAAAAATGTGAAGAATGTAATTAAGAAACAAGCTAAAATAAGGAGAGTGACTATGAAATGGAAGGTATTTAGATTTCTCAGAATGTCTCCAGGTTACAAAACACTTTGGTAACATTAAGCCAAGGCATCCAGCCCTAAGGGGGCTGCAACTGGAGTCTGAGTCGCCGCCGGCGCCCAAACGTGCTTTTTTTTCAGATGCCAGCAAAAAGATCTTAAACTGCTCTGTCATATTTGATCAAACATGTCTAAGTAATACATCATTTTAATTTGTAAAAAGTCTACTTTTATTTGTGTATGCTCACTATATAAACAAAACGTATTTTTGTTAAAGGAATAAAATCTTCAGGGTGCGCCATCTGTCGCCTTTGTCTTCGTGATCTTCGTTTAGACACACGTCATCAAAAAGAGCTGAAACTCGGCCAATAGCTGACACAAGGAAATTAAAAATATATCTTTAGACAGCTTGAAGTATGTAGTTTTAGAATAAGTCGCTGAAATAAAAAAAACATATGTTTCCAATGAATATAAATCATGTGAAACCAAGTAGGCACAGATTTTCCACCGCAGCTCATTATCAGATCATGAATTATTCTTATGTAAGTTATTTAGTCTTACATTCTGATCATATAAAACTAATATTGTTTATAGACATCTCTGCCTAGCTTTTGTCAGCATTGCCTTTTAATGTTACAACAAAAATCCGCCAATATTTGCTCATTTGTAACAATAGCTCTTTGTAATTGTATGCCCTAAATATTGTTGACGTTATATAAAGTTATATTTTAGCCTCAGTTCAGTTTTGGTTAGGCTCACTTATCACCCTGAAAGGCTGTTTTGTAGTGTTAGTTAGCAGAGATGTTCCAGAATCCAGGTGTAAATGCTATATGTACAATGCATGCTAACAAATATATATATTGTTCAAGTGTATTCATCATCCTAAAATATATTGTTTGATTAATTTTTAGGAATGTGACTGCATCACCCCTGCCTTTACTGGAAACTCACACCAGGCCACGCAGGCATTGCTCCATTTTGAGTTCGACTGAGAATCATCCTAAGTAAATACATATTTTATATTTTCTTAAATGATATTTAGTTTAAATCCTTATTGCATTGTATGACATATGCAAACAACTTTACCAATGACACGAATAGTGATGTTCATGTGTCTGTGTGTGTGTGTGTGTGTGTGTGTGTGTGTGTGTGTGTGTGTGTGTGTGTGTGTGTGTGTGTGTGTGTGATGTGATCACAGATGTGATCAGGCACCTGCTCCAAAAAGGGCAAAGGCAGCACACAGACAGTCCACCATGTCATGGAAGGATCAGACAGATAACGACACAGTTCCACAGACTCTGCTATTCCTGCCTGCATGTGAGCCTGGACCTCTAATGGGGTCTTCTGACTCTCTTTCTCCATTTAGTCTTTTTAAAATATTTTTCCCGGAGAGTGTTGTGTCACCTCTGTGCCACAACACAAATCCTTAAGCTGCCACGTCAATAGCCAAGGGATGCAAATGTACATATGAGTCAGCCAGATGCAGACAAAGAACATGACAGAAAGAGGGGCATATCTGAACATGACCGTCTTTTCAGAGTGAAACTGTTAATGGACACAATCCGTAAGACATGCAAAGCAATCTATCATCCTAGAAGACATTTAGCTGTGGATGAGCGGATGTTAGCATGCAAAGCTAACACTGACTACCCTGAGCTTGTCATTGCTTTGTAAACTGTATGTCTGCCTCTAGTGGTGAAGCGTGGAAATACAACTGAATAGGAAGCCTTTCTTATAGTAAACACCACAAAACACCAACCCCCAGACCCAAACAAATCAACACATGGTTACCTCCTCAGGGGAAAAGAAGCGGCGCTAAAGGCTCTTATTACTAGGGAAGACCAGGCAGGTGAGGCAGGAGAAAGGGACAAACCCATCTCAAAATCTTTTGCAAGGTCCATCCAGCCCCATAAACTAGCTCTCCGCTCCGCATTAGCAAGCGTGGGGACAGAACTGAGAGGGGTGGGGGCACCTTCCTTGAAGTGTGCCCACATAGGCTGTGTATATATGTCTTTTTGCTTGCCTTCATAATTTTTTTTATATATATTTTTGACATACAATTTAACAATACACAACACAGAGTGCTTCGTGAACAAACATAAGTTAGCGCCCTCTTCACTTCATGTGCTTTTTATCGCTTTCCATTGGATGGATTACACACGTGATTCAGAGCGTTGGCAATGCGGAAGAGTTCCCAAAGCCTTTTCATGCAGCTCGAGTTTCTAAAAGGGAACATGAGTTCTCTTTTAATAAACTGACTGAGTGAAAAGGGAAAAGATGTTTAAAATTCAAGAGATCAAACATTTTCAATTAAAATTGGTCAACATAAACAATACAAGTAAAATGTCTTGAATCTATTTTTATGGATGGGTTTGTCTGTGTACTGCTTTTTACAATCTTCCTCATCATGGGAGATTTTTACATTGCATCCTTCATTATAAATGGTGCAAGAGATAAGAGAACAGTACTTTTTACAATGGTAAAACAGAAAAAAATAGATATTTTGCTATTGCAAGAGACAGTGAAAAAAAAAGAATTAAATCAATTGGACACGTAAATGAGCTGGGAAATCCTGTTTAAGCGATCTTTCATCCAAGAGTTATTATAGAAATTTATTTTCTAAGAACAATTTTTCCAGTTTTATACAGCGCAGATGAAATTGTAAAAGGCAGGTTAATAGTTAGAGCCTGTGTTGAAAAAAAATGTCTTACCTATCCTTTTTTTCATTTTTTATGTGCCCCTAAAATTTATATATATATTTTTTTTTGGACTGAAAAAGAAAAAAAAAAAGTAGTCCTGAGTCAATATAGCAGTCTGTTGACATTAACTACAGTCCAATCTATCCTCAAAGCTTCTGTTCTTACTCCGGAATTTTTATGGAACACTCAAGGCGTTGATGAGAAACCGTCCTAAGCTACACAGAGTGGCCTCAAGTCGAAGAACACACTATCCAGATGTAGGCCTGGACGAAGTGGAAAGATCCATGGAGGGGAGAGGGGCAGGAACGGTGTTCACTGGAAGCTGAGGAGCCATGTTTAACTTGACCGAGAGAGAGAGAGAGAGAGAGAGAGAGAGAGAGAGAGAGAGAGAGAGAGAGAGAGGAAGAGAAGAGGGGTGACAGGAAGAGAAGGATATAGATTATTATGTGTCCTTATTGTTGTAGAAAGAGTAATGTCAATGTGCAGTTTGGACTCCGGCAAGACACTCTATGGCAGCATAGCTAAAAGGGAGAACCAGAAGGTAACACCGACATGATGGATCTCTGGGATAAGAGACGACCCACCACACCACCGTCAACAAACCTGAGTGAACGTGTGAGAGTGAGGGGACGACAGCATACAAATATCCTAGTTTACCAAACACTCTATATTCATGATCCCTCCAGATCTGCGTGTTTACCTAAGAAAAAATCTACTGATCAAAGGCTTTACTAAATAGATAAGTTTTCAACCTTGACTTGAACATTGAGACTGTGTCTGAGTCCCGAACACTGATTGGAAGGTTGTTCCATAACTGTGGGGTTTTATAAGAGAATGTTACCTCAGGGAACATCTCTTGGTTCCCCTCAGGGAACATCTCTTGGTTATGTATGTAACCCTAGTTCCCTGAGGGAACAAGAGGCTGCATTTCTAGCCACACCTCCGGCGCCCCTTAAGTGCTTCCTTCACGGTTACAGAAGCTGAAGCAGTTTTCTCTCCAGATGCGCTTTATACTTCCAGAGCATAGACAATGCAGTCACGTTCCCAAAGTGTTCTGACACAGCATCTCATTCCCCTTAGTAAACTAGGGTTACATACATAACCTAGAGTTCCCCTTCAGGAACTCGAGCTGCGTCGAAACGCTATTGGAACGCCCCTGCGTGACCGCGCTCTGAACCACATGTGTAATCTGACCAATAGGTGTTTGGGTCGTGACATCATCAGCGGGTGACGTCGCGTAAACAGGAAGCTACAAATGGCTGCGAGATGGACCAGACGCTAGCTTTATGCTCGTTCAGGTAAACGCTGTTTCGCTGTATTTTTCTGATCGAGTGATGGCTGGCAGACAAGGTTTCCGTAAGTGCGTTCATCCGTGTCCGCGTTTCATTACCGGTAGGGATTCGCATGATCGGTGCGTTGTTTGCCTGGGTGTGGAGCATGCACAGTCGGCTCTCGAGGGAGCCGATTGCTCGCATTGTAGCCGCATGGCTATGCGCACGCTTCGCTCCCGGAGAGCGCTCTTTGAGAGGAGCTCTCTCCCTCGCGGCTCCGGTCCCGCTCTCGCCGAGGCGAAGCTGGGCCCTGCCGTTTTTTCCTGATCTGCATGCCAAGGTGTCCAGTTCTTGGGAAACCCCATACTCAGTGCATGCTTCGTCGCACCACTCCTCGCTTTACGCAAATGTGGTTGGGGCTAAGGCGTGCGGCTATGGGGCGATGCCGCGTGTTGAAGAGACGCTAGCTAGCTACCTCTCTCTTAGCGTAGCATCGTCGCTAAAGGCTCCGGTGTTCCCTACTAAACCGCTACGTGCTACATCGGCTTTAGTGGGGAAGGCTTACGCGGCAGCAGGTCAGGCCGCGGGATGTCTCCACACTATGGGCGTGTTGCAGGCATACCAGGCGGATCTGCTGCGTGATGAGGGACTTAGCTCCGGGGCCACTGACATTAAGGAGTTACGTCGCGCTGCCGACCTAACCCTTCGGGCCACAAAACACACGGCGCGGGCCGTTGGTCGGTCCATGTCCGACCTCCCGGACAAGGATCGAGCTGTGCTCTTGAACGCACCGATGGCTCCTCCTAGTCTGTTCGGTGACGCCGTGACGGCAGTTGTAAACAGGTTTCAGGAGTCTAAGAAGCAGTCTGCTGCGTTTCAGCAGTACCTCCCTCGCCGGTCACGTGGGGCTGGTCGGCGGCAGCCCCAGCCTGGTCATTCCAGGCAATGCGAAGCCCAGAAACAGAGCGTCACCACCCGGTCTCCGTGGGCGGGTCCTAAGGGTCCCAGGCGTCGCTCTGGGCCCAATAAGGAGCGGGCGGACCTAAGGGTCACCCTCGACTCCAGCAAACGGGCCGTGGTGCGGAAATCCTGGCGATTTTCGGTCAAGAGTGCGGTGTTCGTCTCACGCTACGGCCACCTCTGTCGAGGTGTCTTTAGCTGCAGGGCTCCGCCCCAGCTGCTCTGAGCGGGTCAGAGGCCAGTCCCGAGGGGCTGGTTCCCCTGCGGAACTTTCTGGCAGCTTGGGAGGTGCTGCCAGGAGTCTCTCAGTGGGTCCTGCGGACCATAGGAGGGGGTTACGCAATACAGTTTGCGTCCTCTCCTCCCCGTTTCAACTGGTTGTGTCCCACCCTGGTGGGTCCCGAGCAGGCTCTGGTCCTGGAACAGGAAGTGCGCACGCTCCTGGGGAAAGGGGCCATCTAGGTGGTTCCCCCCTCGGTTCAAGAGTCAGGCTTCTACAGCCCGTACTTCGTTGTTCCGAAGAAGGATGGCGGGTTGTGTCCCATTCTGGATCTTCGCTCCTTGAACCGCTCTCTCAGGAGACTCAGATTCAGGATGCTCACCCTCAAGGGGGTCGTGACACAGATCAGGTCCGGGGACTGGTTCGTCACTGTAGATCTGAAGGATGCATACTTCCACATCTCCATCCTTCCTGCACACAGGAGGTTCCTGAGGTTTGCTTTCAGGGGCGTAGCATACCAATATCGGGTCCTCCCGTTCGGTCTGGCACTCTTGCCCCGCACCTTCACAAAGTGCGTTTGGTTGATCATGGCTCCCTTGGAGCGCCAGGCGATTCGGCATGGAGATGTCGTCCTCGCCTGCATGAAGGTGCTTGGGTTTCGGCTAAACGCCAGCAAAAGCGTGCTTTCTCCTTTACAGAGAACCACTTTTTTGGGCGTGGTGTGGGACGCGGCCAGGATGCAGGCACAGTTGTCGCCTGCTCAGGTCAAGGTCGTCCTTGCGGCCGTCAGGAGAGTGCGGGAAGGCCAGCCACTCACTGTGCGGCAGTTCCAATGGCTGCTAGGGCTCATGGCGGCGGCGTCCAGCATAGTCCCGCTCGGGCTCCTGCACATGAGGCCCCTCCAGTGGTGGCTCCAGGGCAGGGGGTTCTCCCTCAGGGGAAACCCGCATCGCACTATCAAGGTCTCGTGGCGTGCCCTTCGAGCCTTGGATGTCTGGAAAGACCGGACGTTCCTGTCCCGTGGCCCGGTGTTGGGGGTTCCGTGTCGTCGCGTGACGCTTACGACGGACGCTTCCCTCACAGGGTGGGGAGCGGTCATGAGTGCCCACTCCGCCCAGGGTTTGTGGAGCGGCCCACGTCTCTCGTGGCACATAAATTGCCTGGAGATGATGGCTGTGTTTTTGGGGTTGAAACACTTTCTCCCAGCCCTGAGAGATCGCCATGTGTTGGTCCGTATGGACAATACAGCGGTGGTCTCCGTTCCCGCCCCTTGTACAAACTAGCACGGGCGGTCCTCTTGTGGTCCCAGGACAGGTTCCTGTCCCTGAGGGACATTTACATCCCCGGTCGGGTGAATGTCAGAGCAGACGCCCTGTCGAGGCAGGGGCCGCAGCCTGGGGAATGGCGTCTCCACCCTGAGGTGGTGGAGCTGGTATGGCGGAGGTTCTACAGAGCCCAAGTGGATCTTTTTGCGAACCCAGGAGACCTCGCACTGTCCCCTCTGGTTCTTTCTCTTTCACCCAGCCCCGTTAGGGCTGGAATCCATGGTACAGTGGTGGCCGAGGCTGCGTCTGTACGCCTTCCCCCCGATCGCTCTGCTCCCTGGAGTTCTGGAGAGGGTTCGGCGGGAGGAAGCCCGTCTTCTCCTGGTGGCGCCTCGATGGCCGAGGAAGCCGTGGTTTGCGGATCTTGTGCCCCTTCTCGAGGGCCCTCTCCTCTTCCCCCGAGGCTGTGGCCCCTGAGGGGGCCCGGTTCGCGGCAGCCGGTCTCTCCACCGAGGTGATAGAGACCCTTCTCCACTCCAGTACGCCCCACGCTGGCGGCTCTTCACGTCCTGGTGCGAGCACCGTGGCCTGGATCCTGTTAACTGCCCGGTCAGTTGGGTCAGTTCTGAAGTTCCTGCAGGAACAGTTTGCGGCAGGGTTAACCCCCTCGACCCTGAAGGTTTATGTGTCGGCCATCGCGGCGTATGGCTCCCCGCCTGCGGGGCACTCACTGGGTAGACACCCACTGGTGACACGTTTCCTCCGTGGCACCCAGAGGCTGAGGCCCAAGACGCGACCCAGAGTGCCTGTCTGGGATCTGGCCGTTGTGCTGGCAGCTCTTTCTGAGCCCCCCTTCGAGCCGTTAGCCGATGTGGCCCTTAGGATTCTGTCGATCAAGACCACCTTTCTGTTGACCATTTCCTCCATGAAAAGGATCGGGGATCTGCAGGCTTTGTCTGTGGCCCCGTCTCGCCTGGATTTTGCTCCTGGCATGGCCAAGATGTTTCTCTATCCGAAACCTGGGTACGTGCCTAAGGTGCCTACGGCTTCCTCACGTCCTGTCATGTTGCAGGCATTCTGCCCTCCTTCGTTTACTGCCCCCGACCAGGAGCGACAGCACCGACTGTGTCCAGTGCGAGCGCTGGATACTTACCTCCGCAGGACGAGTCCTTGGAGAAAGTCGGAGCAGCTGCTCGTCTGCTATGGCCCTAATCGGAAAGGTTTTCCGGCCAATAAGCAGACGTTGAGCAGATGGGTTGTGGATGCGATTGTGTCGGCTCACAAGTCCTCGGGCCTCCCCGCCCCGCTTGGAGTTCGAGCTCATTCCACCCGGAGTGTGGCGGCCTCTACGGCCTGGTCAGCTGGAGTCCCACTCCAGGACATCTGTGACGCGGCGGGCTGGTCCACCCCGCTGACCTTCGTCAGGTTCTATGACCTTGACCTCAGAGCCACCCCGGGCTCCTCTGTGTTGCGTGCTGGTGCCGAGGCCCTCACTCTCTAGGCAGGGTCTGGTCAGTGTGGCGTGATTGGACACTCGTTCCCATAGCGTTTCGACGCAGCTCGAGTTCCCTGAAGGGGAACATCTCTAGGTTATGACCATAATTCAGTTCCACGAGGGAACGAGATGCTGCGTCTCCACGCCACACTCCCTGCATTCCTGGCGCTTACCTTCTCTCGCAGGAGCTAGCGTCTGGTCCATCTCGCAGCCATTTGTAGCTTCCTGTTTACGCGACGTCGCCCACTGATGACGTCACGTCCCAAACACCTATTGGTCAGATTACACACGTGGTTCAGAGCGCGGTCACGCAGGGGCGTTCCCATATCATTTTGATGCAGCGTCTCGTTCCCTCGGGGAACTAGGGTTACGGTGCTAACCTAGAGACGACGTTCTTCAACTTCTTAGTCTCTTATTTCTGTTTGTGATCTTGTCACCATACTACGTTTTAGGATTTTCCTTATTGTCTCTGTTACACCTTTCAGCTTTTCTTTCTTCTATCAGGTATGCTTTTTTCCAGCTGGTTTATCGACTCCAGCGGTTCTTTTTCTGAACTGTCTTCTGTGTTGTTGCCTCTATCTGCGCACTTTCTAATTGGTACATTTTCTTCTTAAGTTGATTGTTTTCTGCAACTACATTTCTTATACTTTCCTCTGCACTATCCACTTTTCTTTAGGCATCATCTAGTGCTAGGAACCAATCAAAAGTTTGTGAAACATATGCAAGTTTAATCAAAAATAAACTACAAATGCAGGTGGTTCTTGTGTTCTATGATATTGCACTTGTAAATCCTAAACTCGTGTTTCCTCAAACCTTTAACACAAGCGTTTTCCCAAATTGATAAGACGGTAAGAAAACTGTTTCTCTCTTGTTTCTCTACCTGCCCCCCAACACTCCCATCTCACATGACATCTGGTGCGTAGCAATTAAAGAAACAGAACAACAAATTATATATTGGAAACATAAGAAATAATGCAGATGTAAGGATGGTCAGATCTGTTCTTGATCCCAGACCTTGAAAATTGCCATGCAACTTTATGAGGCCAGACCCCGAGAACTACCATGCAACAAAACAATAAAACTTCTAATCTAAGAAGAGGATCTCTTTGATCTGAGGAGAAAAATCTATTTGTTCAGCTGCCTAGTCACCCATCCTTGAGGCCCCTCTTTCCCTCCTGGGGAGATGGCAGGATCATGGAAAGGTGACTTAGAAGGTCCCGGAATTCAAGCTACTTTACTTGAATAATGTAATAATTACAATTTAGGAATGTACACATTTTACCTTCACATGTTTAATATCATTTTAAAGGTCTCAGTGTGATTGGAAATATGATGCTTTTATCACTTTGAATTTACAAGTGTATACGATGGTTTGGGAATTTAAGGAAATTTGGCGAAACACTCAGGGAAGCATTCTGTGGTTAGAACTTCCCACACAGTCTCCGTGTGTCTTTATTGCCAGGTACAGTAACTCTAACAATTCTTTAGTAAACTGCATTGCTAAATTATTTCGTTTTATGCTGATCATGTATGTAACTTTCTTCTATTATTTGTTTGAAATGTGACATTTGTTTATTGATTATTGCCTGGCAAATAAATGTAAAATTTTTGATTACTCTGAAATTTCCTGAAATCATTTATATCTAGTTAATTATTCAATTACCGCAAATCTATTACCAGGATAGGCTCAAGAACGGATAGAGCATAGAGCACAACGTCTGGGACCTTCTGTTTTTTGACTATTTCTGACTTTAGCAAGTTATAACTGAGTGACTAAATACAGTATTATTTATGCATGAGCAAGCACTGGGCGGCCTACTTAAAGAATATTAATTTACCGTTATATCCTCTGACTAAGAGACAGTCTGGCGAGTTTGTGTCCGTGAGCATGTGTAGCGGCTATCACTGACTTAGCAAGTTATGACCAAGTAACTAATTCAATAGTTCTTTATGAATGAGCATGCATTGAGTGGCCTACTTAAAGAATATTAGTTTACCGTTATATCCTCTGACTAAGATTTGGACTGGCCAATGTGCCTCCGTGAGCAGGTATCGTTAGCCGAGCACAAGGTCTTAAGTGACTCCAGGACCATAATGAATGGTTAATTGAAAAGACGGAATGCTTGGAATAATCTATTAAAATTAAAGAAGAAGTACAAGCAATGAGGTGATCATCTTGAATTAGAGATACTCTAGTTAAATCTTTATTATAAATTGGAGTCAGATTAGAGGTTAAAATTTGATTAATGTAACAAAGTGCAATTCATTTGAGTGATCTTTTACAGCCGTGCGAGAAGGACTAACACGCAGCATACATTCACCCACACCAGTGGATTCTGTTGTTGAGCCATTGGGTGGGCACCCTACACAGATGCAAATATAGATTTTTGAAACATCAAATTATCTCTACCAGAAGTTTAAATAATTGTAACTTAAGTTGTTTACATGCAAATCAACACTCTAGCATACGGTTATAATATACAAACTATTGGCATGTCAAATTGGCTCTTACATACCAGACCCTAATTGGTTTTTGTGTTTAACAAACAATTACCTGGGGCGCTGTTGAGCTTGTCATGGAGTAGGACATGGTGTTAGGAGGCTTCGGTGGATTATTGTTATAATTGTTATTATTTCAACTTTTCGCTTTTATTTTTGCTCTCATTCTTTAGTTTACCCTCGTTGTTTGTATATTTGGCTCTCGAGGTAATTATGATGTCTGGTAAAACTACTAAGACCCATAGCACAACTCAGTCGCAGCAGCGGCCTGGTGCAACAGTTGCGTTCTCGTCTTAGCATGACTCAACTCCGTGTGAAGAGCCCATCGTTCCATAGGCAGCTTCTAAGGCTGATATTAAATCATTAAAGTCAGAGCTTCTGTCCTTTCGAGGTCTGAAATCACCGAGGCTATTGTGGCCAAATTTTACTAATATTGAATATCTTAATGTCTTATGGCCAGAGAACTGCAGCAAATACAATTTAAGGGCCTAAACATTTCTATCTTTCCCGGGCATACAGTAAAAACAGCAAAAGCCCGGGCTGCCTTCAACGAGGTGCGGTGACAGCTCCGTGGCATTGAAGGTGTGCGGTACGGGTTGTTTTATACAGCGCGGCTATGTATTACACACAATGGTGTGGGCAAAGATTTTCTTTCACCTGACAAAGCCAGCAAGTATATAAAAACTATCCAAACTGTTTAAAGTATGAACGTATTTTTTGTTGCTGTTGGATGCGATGTTTACTCCTTGTTTTCATATCACTGCACTGTTCACAAACTCCGCATGGTGATGCTGGTCTCTAACTTTACGCACTTATGTGTTGTTGTGTTTGTCTTTTTGGGGCGGCTTTTTAAGTGTTATTTTTATGGGAATCAAAGTGTAAGTGATCCTGAAAACCTATTTTGTTTAATAAACACTTGGTCGATTTATGTTGAAAATTTATTAACTTTGTTTTTATTTTTATGTAGACCAGGGATGAGTAGCCGAAAACTAGATATAGTTGCGCATCATTTACGTTGTAATGTTCTTATGTTGTCCCCTAGGGTTAATGTTAGTATGGGGACTTTACTTGGGTCCTGTTTTCATATTTTTTGTGTAGTTGTTTTTGAATAAATGGCTGACACTAATTCCGACAAACATTTAGCTGGCAGTGGTACACCTGTCCGAGTCCTTAGCAGGAATATTAAGGGTATGGGTAATCCTATTAAACAGTCTAGGGCAGGGGTCACCAAACTTTTTGAAACCAAAAGATACTTCTTGGGTACTGACTAATGTGAAGGGCTACCAGTTTGATACACAATTCTGAAATAATAAATTTGCTCAATTTACCTTTAATTATATGTTGTTATTATTAATAATTAATAATATTCATCTATATCAGAGGTGTCAAACTCAATTGCACAGGGGGCCAAAACTCAAAGCACACTTTAGGTTGTGGGCCGAACAGGATAAACATTTATTGAACACACTAAAACAATGTTTTTGGAACATAAATATAAAAACAGACAGGAATATTATTTAAACTTAAAAAATAGCTCTCCATAAAAATATCTCCTGTTAAAATTATACAAGTTAGAAATATGAACATGCTGCAAAGAAAACCCTAAACAAATAAATAAAATAATAATGATAATTCACTCTAAGCAGTCATCACCTTTCCCTGAGGTTGTAGTCTCGTTAGATGCTAAGAAAGCGTTTGATAGAGTCGAGTGGGAATACCTGTTTGCAATATTAAAGAGATTTGGGTTTGGTGATACATTTGTCTCCTGGATACGCCTCCCTTATAAATCCCCGCAAGCCAGTGTTCGTACAAATAATATTAGCTCTGATTATTTCAGTCTCGGCCGTGGAACCCGGCAGGGGTGCCCACTGTCACCACTGCTATTCGCCCTTGCCATTAAACCATTATCCATTAAACTTAAATACTCATTAGCCTTTAAAGGTATAACTTGCAGGGGGGCGATAAGGTATCCATATATGCTGATAATTTGTTGCTATATGTGACGGATCCTGCAGCCTCTGTTCCTATCATTTCATCTATCTTGGAAGATTTTGGCTCTTTCTCAGTATACAAACTGAATTTTCATATGAGTGAGTGTTATCCAGTAAACAATACCGCACTGCAACTTTAGCATCTGAATCTGGCATTCAAATTCAACTATTCGGGCTTTAAATACCTTAGTATTACGGTGACCCGTTCCTTACCCAAACTTTTTCATGTCAATCTTATGGCAGACATGAACTCAGATTTTCAGAGGTGGAGCAGTCCTTAACAGGAAAAATCAATGCAGTTAAAATGAACGTTCTGCCCAAGATTCTTTATTTTTTCAATCGCTTTTATTATTTTTACCTTAGTATTTTTTTGATTCTTTAGATAGAGTTATTAATTCTGTTCCTTGGGGTGGAAAACCGACCCAGAATTTGCCCAATTTTCAAGTATACTACTGGGCTGCACATATCCAAAAACTAAACTTCTGGACAAATTTAACAGAATCCACTTGGTGCAATCTAGAGTTACTGTCTAGTTGATCATCCTCTGTATTTGCTCTTCTTTGCTCACCCCTTCTGATCAAACCATATTAATGTACTGACAATCCAGTCGTACTGAACACACTTAAGATTTGGTTTCAGTTTAGGCGTCACTTCAAATTCAGGGCTCTATCAACACTGGGTCACTAGAATAAAAATCATTTGTTTCCCCCGTCATTTTTAGATTCAGCTTTCTCACTAAAGGCATGAAGCAACTTTATAATTTGTACGAAGATGGCATCTTTAGAAGTTTCACCAACCTGTCCTTGGAGTATGGGCTGCCTTCAGCTCATTTTTTTCGATATATCCAAGTCCACAGCTTTGTATCTAAATGCCTTCCCAATTTTCCCTCTGTACCCCCCAAGCAACCTTGGGAGAGTTTAGTCATGTTTACTCCACACCAGCGTAGTTTGATTTCCCGGATATACAATTTCATTTTAGCTCTGAATAGCTGTAATACAGATAAAACCAGGATCGCTTCGTAGGAGGAGTTAGGTGATGAACGGTGGGAGAAAGCCATAGACAGGGTACGGTCTACCACTTCCGGTGCCCGCCTCAGTATTATTCAGTTTAAGGTTTGGTACAGAATTCATCTTTCCAAATTAAAACAGGCAAAAATCTATCCTGGGGTTGAGGACAGATGTGACAGATGTCATGCTTCCCCCTGTCATTTAAGTCATATGTTTTTTCTGTGCCCAAAATTACATGTGTTCTGGACAGGTTTTTTCAGCATTATGTCCTCCATATTTGAAGTGCAATTGATGCCATGCCCACTGATCGCTATATTTGGTATTACCAATGAGTCAGTATCACTGAGCTCTGTACACAAAAATGTTTAAGCCTTCTCATATGATTGATATCATCTATAATATCTCATCATATTGATTTTTTATTTTAAAAAAATTATAAAAAAAAAACAAAAAAACAATTACCAACTTACTTATACCAAAGAGTCAAACAAACCTCTAAAAGACAACATGTAGTCTTGATGAATTTCAAACAAAAACCCTTCAAGGTTATATTGATCTGAAAGTAGGCAGTAAATCTGTAACAGATCCTTATTTTAGGATACTGAAAAGAAGCTTTGTAACAGGCTGTAAAATAGTGTTCATATTGGTTTTCACTTGGGCTTGTCGCACAAGACCCCTGTTGTCTGTGAATGTTTGTAGCACCTAGCACATCACCCAAGAGCTTCGCATTGCGGAATCATCAGGAACTAATACAATGTCTCCAGGCTTTAGATTTTTTATCAGGCTTTACTATTTTTGTCTTTCTTGCAAGTCTTGCAGGTATTCTTTAACCCACTGCTTCCAAAACAGGTCAGCCATATACTGAACTTGGGGCCACCTACATCTGGAATATAGGTCTGCTTTGTCAAAAGCCCTAGGAGATACTGACTGTTTTACTTTTAGAAGCAACAAATGATTTGAGTGAGGGTCTCCAAGTCGTTTGAGTCATTGAACCTCTTCATCAAGAGACTGCTGCTTTACGGTGGAGTTGAGAATGTTTCAGATGGTTCGTATTTGCCGTTCCCAAATTCCACCATGGTGGGATGCAGTTGGGGGGTTGAAAATCCACTGCACCCCTTTTGCAAGGAATGCTGCTTTGACCCTATCCTTATTTAAACTTTGTATGGCCTTTAACAACTCCCTTTCTGCCCTAATAAAATTTGTTCCATTGTCAGACCTGATTTTTTGTGATAAACACCATAATTGTAGGGAAACACTACATCCTTTGTCTTCGATGTATGGTCAATGCTATAATGTCCATCAACAAGCTCTATGGACTGTGAGACTGACTCCATAAACAGTCTGTCCTCTATAGACTCATTATAATAACTCATTTGCTGTTGAAATAGGTTCTCCAGACTTAACACTGAAATCCTGTTTGCTATAACCTGTGGCCATCCTGTGCTTCTGCTAGTTTGGATGTTCTCTCTCTCCCCAAAGGTCCATTTACATTCCAGCCAAGGATGGTCTTGATAGCGTAAGGTCCATTTCCTCTGCTGTTGATAACTTTCCATGGCTCAAGAATTTTGGGTAGATTACTTACATAAGTCAATACCTGAATCGATCTGAGAAAGATACACCTCTTCAAGGTACCTTTATTTCTTAACATCCTTCTGTAATGGAATATTTTCACTTTTAACTGGAATCTCTCTTTGTGAGAAAACCTGAGGGAGATCCACAAAAGTATTCTTGTTTAGTCCACTTTCAATTGGTTAAAGACTTGTGTACTAACAAACCTTTCCTGTCCCATAGTAAGCAGAATGATGTATGATTACTTAGTCTCACCCTAGAAGAAGTTCAAGTCAAGTCAAGTCAAGTTTATTTGTATAGCGCTTTTCACAACAGACATTGTCTCAAAGCAGCTTTAAGTTGTAGAAGTTGTGAAGATGTAGATGACACACTTGAGTCCAAGAGACCCCCAAGTTTTATTGAAAAGAGGGGAAGTTGTGAAGAAGAAATAACCATTGAAGCACTGTCAATACATTCAGCCTCTTCATCACATTGATCTGTGTCTTTAGATTGGAGTTTAACTCTTTCAACCCAATATTTGACCTTGTCTACAAAGTGCTTAACTGCTTGAGACTTTGGTTCAAATCAGTGTAACTGATCTAAATATGCCTCATCCTCTGAAATCAATTCTTAGGTTGCATTATTAATGTCTTGAAATGCAAGAAAGGACTGTGCAAATTCACCATTTATGCATTCATTCACAGTGTCAACATTACCAGAGTCCATAAGCAAAGTTTCAATTTCTCTCATTTGCCTTGTTAAATGTCCCAGCTTGGCATTCCTAGTTCCCACCAGCTGGTTAAGCCGCTCCTCTTGTGCTTTAACGGTCACCTTCGGCACTCTTTTCACAGATGCACTCATCTTTAATTTCAATAGAATATTCCAGTCGGGATATTCTTTTGTAATCCAAGTATTGCGTCATATGAGGCATGAATTACACCGTAATCCTCTTATTAAACAAAGATGAACGTTTCGTACGGAAATGAGAAGTTTTCTAACAAATATAGCTGCGAAATCCTGAATCAGCTTAAAGGGGCAGGAACAATGGGTTCTTACTCATCACAGGAACCAGTCGAAAGTTTGTGAAACAGACGCAAGTTTAATAAAAAAATAAACTACAAAATAATATCTAGTGCATAGTAATTAAAGAAACAGAACAGAAATTATGTATCAGAAACATAAGAAATAATAAAGATACATATATAAATATATAAAACATCAAATTATCTCTACATAAAGTTACAATAACTGTAATCTAAGTTGTTTATATGCAATTGAACACTCTAGCATATGGTTATTGTCAGGGATCCACCTCCACTTGTGGCTCTCATGCCGGACTCTATTTGTCCGTTACATTCGGACTCCACAGTCCCGTACCGACTGCGTTTCTTCTCCCCGCGCATCTCGGGTCAGCTATGCTTCTACCACAGCGCACCTTAGACTCTCTCAACCGAAGGACTGCCATGTGCGTGTGTAAGTATTTGTGTGTGTGTGTGTGTGTGTGTGTGTGTGTGTGTGTGTGTGTGTGTGTGTGTGTGCACGTGTGCGTGCATGTGTGTGTGTGTGCTTGTGTGTATCTCTCTCCCTCACACCTAACATTAAAACCCGAGCGAGCTGTACTCCGGCTTCCGCCTTCTGTTTTGCTTGCACCCTGACAGAATAACAGACCCCTGAAAAGAAATGTAAAAAATAAATAAATAAATAAAAAGTAAGGAAAAAGAAGACGTGGATACGATCGGGTTGCTGCTGTGGTCCAGGTGCAATCCAAACCTCGGGTGGAGGATTCGCTGTGCCACAATGAAGCGACGGCCAAGCTCCGCCTCTGAAAACACCTGGAAGCATGCTGCCGATTCATCCTCGCCGGCTCAGGAACGTGCAAGCGCGAGTCTTATAGAATTCCTGGCTCGCTTTTCTGGCAAATTGGCAGAGTGGAGCGGTTTTATATGGAGCGTGGGTGAATATATGAGTTTCCATCCCTTCTCTTACACCACTGAAACAGCTACAATCGTGCTCCATATCTCCTTCTTGTCTGGAGAATCTCTCTCTTTCTCTCTCTCTCTCTCCAGTAAGCTGTGGAGTGCATTCGGGGAGGATTTCCACTTGTGCGCTCATTTCATTGGGATTCTCACTGGGATGTTCGGGATGAATCCGGCGGATATGCTTTACAGCCTACTCGATTCTGGGGGGCTCTGCCCCAGAGTTTCCAGGAGAGCTCCTCTCTGCTCCAGGGCTTCCAAGAGAGCTCCTTTCCGTTCCAGGAGATCCCAATTCCACTCCAGAGTTTCCAGGAGGGCTCCTTTCTGCCCCAGGGTTTCCATGAGCGCTCCGCTGTACCCCAGGGTTTCCACGAGCACTTCACCCCACCCCAGGGTTTTCACAAGCGCTCCACTCCGCTTCAGAGTTTCCACAAGAGCTTCACTCCGCTCATGGGCTCCTCTTAGTGCTCGACTCGGTTCCAGTGTCCCGTGAAAGGGACGTCGAGCCACCACCTGGCCGCAAGAGGGACCTCATGCCGCCGCCTGGCCGCAAAAAGGATGTCGTACTGCCGCCTGCCCGCAAAGGGGACGCCGTGCAGCCGACTGGCCGCAAAAGGGACGTCGTGTGGCCACCTGTCCAGGAAGGGAACATCGTGCCACCGCCTGGCCGTGAAAGGGATGTCATGCTGCCACCAGGCCGCAAAAAGGAGGTCGTACTGCCGCCTGGCCGTGAATGAAATGTCGTGCCGCCGCCTGGTCGCAAGAAGGAGGTCATATCATCTCCAACCCCCTATGACGGTGGCATAGCAACCCACAGTTCCTCTGCCATCCAGCAGTGATGTCGTGGTCCTAGACTCTTCTGAGGGCGACACCATAGCCCCAAGCTCCTCTGATGGCCGCATCTCACCTCTGAGCTCCTCCGATGGCGAAGTCGCACCTCCGAGTCCCTCTCCGGACGACGTCTCTCCTCCAGGTCCCTCGGAGGATGACCAGGCACTCCCAAGTTCCTCTGAAGGCGTTGTCACGACTCACAGCCCCGGCGAAGGGGTCACTGTGTTCCTCATCTCCGCCATCTCGTCGCACGGCCTCTGGACTCCACAATGGGCGTCACCCAGGCTTTGAACTCTGCCATGGGTGGTGCGTGGCCTCTGGTTTCTGTCGTGGGTGTTGCTCGGCCTCTGGACACCACCGAGGATGTTTTTCTGCTCCCGGTCTCCAACGAGTGCGTCACTGATCTCCGTGCTGGACATCACTCCACTCCAGACCTCCCTGATCACCGCCGAGGGCATCACTTGGTCTCTGGTCTCTGCTGAGAATGTCGCTCAGCCTCTGGAATCTGCTGCGGGTGCAGCTTGGTCCCTGTCCTACGCCGAAGATGTCTCTCCGCCTCCGGCCTCCGCTGAAGATGTCTCTCCATCTCCAGTCTCTCTGCTGCAGGCGTCCCTACGTCCCCGGTCTCTGCTATGGGCGGCTCTCCGTCCCCAGTCGCCGCTGGAGGCACCTCTCCGTCTCCGGCCTTCACACTGCCTCTGGTTTTCGGCGTTGGTTTCTCTCCATTCCTGGTCTCCGCAATGATCTACGTGCCACTTTGGACCTCCGCTGAGGGCGTGGTTTCGTCCCGTGTCTTTAGAATGGGCATTGATTGGTTCCAGCTCTCCACCGGGTTGTCACTCTGCCTCGAGTCCTTCCCAGCCTTCCCTGGTTTCACGGCGATTTTGACCAGGTCCTTTTTGACCGTGGACAGGCACCTTCTCTGAGTGCCCTGGCCCTCCCGGCATCTGTGGGTTTGGGGCGTCAGGTGCCACCCCCTTTGGGGGGGCTGGGGGGGGTAATGGTAGTGGGATCCACCTGACACGCCCGCTTTTGTGGCTCTTATGCCTCCACTCTCAGCCGTACAGACAGGATGGGGGCTCCAGCTTTTCTCAGCCCAGCCAAGGCTTCGAACAACTCGGAATAGAAATGATGCTACCCTGACACGCCTCCGAGCTCTCAACAAAGCTGATCAACGGACTAAGAAATACTTACAGTCGGGACTTCACTTCTACCTTTCCCCCACCACTCCTGTGCACTGTAAATAAAACATGACGTGAGTCCTTCAATTCTGCTCTCCTAGTGGGTGTGTTTTTCCCGTTGTGCGAGTGAGTTGCTTCAAGGCTTATTGTCTTGTTTCCTTCTTTGGTACTGCCAGGTGCACACAATAATTTTATGTTCTTGCAGACTGACAACAAAGATTATGGTGATTTATGCCCTTGCACACCTGCACCAACTCCTCCCCTTATCCTTCCTACTGGTCTACTACTCTACTTATTATACTCCTACTTCCCCTGTTCTTTCTATCAACCATTATTTTTCTCCCAGGCCTTCACCTGATTCTAATCCTGGCTATTCTCCTATAGCCTCTACAACTTCTGAGGCCTACAAGCTTTTTTTGAAATAAACATTCCTAAATATATCTCCTGTGTGGTAGTTTTGTTTCATCTGCACACTCATAACCTCAGTCAAGCCCTATTTTACTCTGTCTTAGTATAGGTCCAATTTTACTTGGAGTAAATAGGACCTGTTAGTCTGCCTTTAAAATGTCCACATCCACTACATTTATTATCCTAAATTAGATGCACCTGTTTGAGGTCGTTAGCTGCATAAAGACACCTGTCCACCCCATACAATCAGTAAGAATCCAACTACTAACATGGCCAAGACCAAAGAGCTGTCCAAAGACACTAGAGACAAAATTGTACACCTCCACAAGGCTGGAAAGTGCTACAGGGAAATTGCCAAGCAGCTTGGTAAAAAATAGATCCACTGCTGGAGCAATCATTAGAAAATAGAAGAAGCTAAACATGACTGTCAATCTCCCTCGGACTGGGGATCCATGCAAGATCTCACCTCGTGGGGTCTCACTGATCCTAAGGAAGGTGAGAAATCAGCCCAGAACTACACGGGAGGAGCTGGTCAATGACCTGAAAAGAGCTGGGACTACCATTTCCAAGGTTACTGAAGGTAATACACTAAGACGTCATGGTTTGAAATCATGCATGGCAGGGAAGGTTCCCCTCCTTAAACCAGCACATGTCCAGGCACAAGTTTGCCAATGACCATTTGGATGATCCAGAGGAGTCATGGAAGAAAGTCATTTGGTCAGATGAGACCAAAATAGAACTTTTGGGTCATAATTCCACTAAACGTGTTTGGACGAAGAAGAATGATGAGTACCATCCCAAGAACACTATCCCTACTGTGAAGCATGGGGGTGGTAGCATCATGCTTTGGGGGTGTTTTTCTGCACATGAGACAGGGCGACTGCACTGTATTAAAGAGAGGATGACCGGGGTCATGTATTGGGAGATTTTGGGGAACAATCTCCTTCCCTCAGTTAGAGCATTGAAAATGGGTCAAGGCTGGGTCTTCCAACATGACAATGACCCAAAGCACACAGCCAGGATAACCAAGGAGTGGCTCTGTTAGAACCATATCAAGGTTCTGGCGTGGGCTAGCCAGTCTCCAGACCCGAACCCAATAGAGAATCTTTGGAGGGAGCTCAAACTCCGTGTTTCTCAGTGACAGGCCAGAAACCAGACTGATCTAGAGTAGATCTGTGTGGAGGAGTGGGCAAAAATCCCTCCTGCAGTGTGTGCAAACCTGGTTAAAAATCTACAGGAAACGTTTGACCTCTGTAATTGCAAACAAAGGCTACTGTACCAAATATTAACATTGACTTTCTCAGGTGTTCAAATACTTATTTGCAGCTGTATCATACAAATAAATAGTTAAAAATCATACATTGTGATTTCTTAATTTTTTTTTTTTTTGATTATGTCTCTCACAGTGGACATGCACCTACGATGACAATTTAAGAACCCTCAATGATTTCTAAGTGGGAGAACTTGCAAAATAGCAGGGTGTTCAAATACTTATTTTCCTCACTGTGGGTTTTAATCAAGCTATTCATGTTACTTTAATAAGAGTCTAATAAGTTGTAAACGAATTATTAGCTACATATGTTTGATTAAATACTCTCTAAGTAGTTTGATTAAAATACAAGCTATATAGTTTGGATTAAAACGTTTTTCTTGACAAGATCCATTGACCTAGGCGTGGGCTAAGTCCTAGGACCTCCAATTTAGAGTTGAGCATGGAGGGAATTATGGTGTTGAACGATGACTGTAGTCCACAAACAGCATTTTTGCATAATTCCCTTTCATGTAGCCAGTTGGTGCATAGTTGTGGTAGGAAGAAGTCCTCAAATAATGAAGACTACAGCAGGGGGCAGATCTTTATAAGAGAAGGATCTGCCCCCTGCTGTAGTCTTCATTATTTGAGGTACCAACAAATATCCTGCACCATTTGATCTAAGTAGGCATGGAGAATCATATTTGTAAAGAAGTTCACTCAGATACTGCGGCGCGAGACCGCTAAGTGCTTTATACGGCAGTAGTAGTCAAGTCAAGTCAAGTGGCTTTTATTGTCATTTCTACTATACAGAGTGGTACACAGTACACAGTAAAAATGAGACAACGTATCTCCGGAACCCTGGTGCAACGCTAAACAACAACAAACAAACAACATAGAGCTACAACACAAGCTACATAAAGTGCATAGAGTGTGACCTAGTGCAAACAGTGCAGACAGACAGTGCAGACAGACGACACAAGACAAGACCCAAAACCCAATATAGCACCGACCAGTAAACATACTGTATACTTGATTATACAGTACTGTACGAGAAGACTGTAAAAACTATATGTAGCGCTTCCCTCAAAATTCATATTAACTAGGGCAAGGCTTTTGGGTTCTTTTGATGTATTAATTTAAATGTGTTAACCCTTATTAACTCAATTTTAAATGTTATCTTGGATTTCCCTTTTAAAACACACACATGAAATGTTTTCCTTACCTAACTATGACTTCACTGTTAAGTTATAGCATTAATAAAGATTTCAACCGTGTGTCTAGGTAGGTCTCTCCCCAAATAAAATAATAACCTCTTTTCAGGTAAATAATAAAATAACACAACACAAAGTTTTAGAAATATCTCTTAGTTGTTTACTCAAAAAATAAGTTATTATCCCAAAGGAAATAAACAAATTAAAGAAAAATATAATTGTTCTTTTTAAACCTTTAACATAAAATGTTCCTCTTTTTTTAAATAAAAATAATGCAATTGAATAATCACTTTTCTTAACACAACAATGTAAACAATGTCAATAATGTACCATATAAATTCACAGGTTTCAATTTAAACAATGAACTCTCTTTTTAACCTCCTTTCATCACTTAAAAATCACTTAAATCAGACTTTTTTGTGGGCCCACACACACCTTAATGCAATCTAACGCCGGCAACCAAATGTATTATAAACTAAAATACCGTAGCAGGCCTGATGCGTTGCTCGTGTTCGTAGTGGCCCAAAACTTAATGGCCGCTTCACTCGTCAGCGAGCAAACAAAATGAAAAATACCTTGAGATTGTGTTTCTGTCCCCGCCTTTCACCAACAGTCACGGGCGCAGTCTCATCATCCGATCAGCATAACAACATGAACTCGTTCTCCTTTTGAACACCACGTTTTTTGGTAAAACTCACGAGTGAAATCCGGGTTGCTTCAAACTCTGTATGAGTCCTCTCTCTGTCTTCAAATCGAAAACAGTAGATAAACTCCACAAACGGTTCAACTGAGGGTCAAACTTTAACCAGAAAATGTCATTCACTTGTAATGAACTGACTCCAGCATATTCTTCAAAAGCAACTCAGCGTTAGCGTTAGCGTTAGCAATAGCACAAAAATAAACAGTCTTTGAATTTCGTGTAGAAATTCCTCCCGTTTCTCAACATGCACCTTGTCACTCTCCTCATCTGGTTGTCGTGCCAACAATCAGCAGAAAGTTACATCTTGGTTTGTGCACTAATAACCTTACTTTTTAACTCAGAAAATCTCTGTGTCACTTCACTCGGCTGCTACACGCGACTCCACCTGCTCCACCCTCCCTCTCCCTCTCTCTCTACCTCCACCTCCTCAAACCCCGACACCTGACTCTACTGCCAATCGTTATTAACCCCATCAATGCTGGTTTAGACAGTTTTCAGAAACACTTTATCTTTTACTCAACACAATAAACACAATCATTTTTTAAACTGCTTTTAACATTTTTAAACATAACATTACATTAATTTAAACCCTTTTTAAATCACACTATTTATATACTCTTATTAAATGATACTACAAGCATCACTCATTACTCCATGTTTTTTAACTGGGTTACACCCTCCCCCTTCTAAATGTTTTTGATGTCCTCATCAAACATAATGAGCTCTATTTTTTAAGTGTACTAGAGGAAAAGGTGCATGACTACTTTAAATTAACTCTTGCCAATCTTAATGATAACACCTCTATGCACAATAGTGAGAGGCTGATCTTTTGCCTGACCAGGCTCATCATAAGTTAACCTGATAACTGGTTTCACTACCCTTTTTGGACGATTTTTAGATTTGCTAATCACATCTGTCTTAGTGATTATCTCTGGATGCTCATTGTGGCAAGGGTTATCAGACTCTGGATCACTTTCATCCTCAGGAACGGAATCTTGATCCCCATCCTCTTCTCTCATGCTGTAGTGTTCCTCCTCCGAACTGTTTTCCTCTGACAAACTATCCTCAGCAGGATTTCCATCTGACTGTTGGGAGGAATCACTATCATCTTGGATGAGATTTGACTGTCCAGCAGTAACTCTTTCCTGTGTCTGTTGCTTTGTCAGGATCTCCTTCAGGTAAGTACTGTAGGGTTTTCCAGGTCCATAACTCCACTCCACATCTGAAGAGGAATCTGTAAACTGCGACTCTTGAAAAGCTTCCTGTACTTTAGGTAAGACTTCCTTTGATCTCTTTTGTGTCTCAGCTCTTGTTCTTGGTTTTGTCTTGACACGTGAGTTGTCCTCAGTTTCCACTGTTGGCATTCTCACAAACTGACCAATCGGCAGAAGATGATCACGATGGAGAGTTTTAACTCCTCCTCTTCCATCCTCTGGTTTCACTTTATACACTGGAAGGTTGGGCATCTTTCCCAGGACAACGTAAGGTATAGGACTCCAACGACTCTCCAACTTATGCTTCCCTTTCAATCCTAAGTTCCTTAACAACACTCCAGTGTCTGGAATCCCACTCTTTTATCATATGACCTCTTGTTCCTCTGATGTGTCTTATAGGCTGCTTCAGAGGCAAGCTTGTAAGCTCTTTGCAAGTCTTCTTTTAGCTTGGCTACATAGCGTGAATGGCCACCATCAGCTTTGCCATCAGTAGAAATTCCAAAGCACAAGTCTATTGGAAGCCTTGCTTCTCGACCAATCATTAAGAAATATGGTGAGTACCCTGTAGCATCACATTTGGTACTGTTGTAAGCGTGAACCAAGTAGCCAACATGTTTGCTCCACTGCCGTTTCCTTTCACTGCTCAGGGTCCCCAGCATTGAAAGTAGAGTTCTGTTGAATCTCTCAGGCTGCGGGTCTCCCTGCGGGTGGTAGGGAGTGGTCCGTGATTTCCGGATTCCCATCATCTTCAAGAGCTCCTTTATTAACTGACTTTCAAAGTCTCTTCCCTGGTCTGAATGGATTCTGGCTGGCAAACCATAATGCAGGAAATACTTGTCCACTAGGATCTTGGCCACTGTCTGCGCTTTCTGATTTCGGGATGGGAAAGCCTGCGCATAACGGGTGAAATGATCCGTGACCACTAAAACATTGCTGATACCTGTAGGATCTGGCTCCATTGACAAAAAATCGATGCATACCAGATCCATTGGTCCATTGCTTGAAATGTGATGTAAAGGTGCTGCCCTATGACAGGGGGTTTTCCGAGTGACACACTCTCCACAGTTCTTTATGTACTGCTCAACATCACCTGCTAGTTTCGGCCAAAAGAACCTACTCCTCAACAAGTCTGTCGTTCTTTCAATACCAAGGTGTCCGAGCTCATCATGGGTGGCCTTCAACACCACTTCTTTGAACACGCTGGGCAAGACCAGTTGAGTGAGTTCTTCTCCGGAGGGCCGCTGGCTTAAGCGATAGAGTAGCCCATCTTTCATCACCAGTTTCCCCATTTCTTTTTTAAGACGAGAGTGCTCTGAACAGGATCCATTCTCTTCTGGCCATTTGCCATGATTAACAGCTTGTATGGCAGATTTGATGGCTGCATCATCCTCCTGAGCTGCAATCAGTTCCTGTTTTGACATCTGCCCCAAGGATTTTAACTCCAGGTGAGTAGGGAAAGCATAAATATTAGGCACACAATCAGGCGAAGCTCCCAACTGATCTATATATCTCTGTGGACCGCCCGCCGAATTTGGAATGCAGATCCGTTTGCAGATGGATCTCACACCAGGCTGTGGTATGGTCTCCCATTCCTCTGAATTCTCTTCAGGCATATTCCTAGAGAGCAGGTCGGCATCTATATTGTGTCTGCCTGGTCGGTACTGGACATCAAAATCATAGGTGGATAAGGCAGAGAGCCATCTGTGCCCCACAGCACTGAGCTTGGCGGTCGATAACACGTAGGTAAGCGGGTTATTGTCCGTTCGCACCGTAAATCTGACCCCATACAAATAATCGTGGAATTTATCCACAACTGCCCACTTAAGGGCCAGAAACTCCAGCTGGTGAATGGGGTAATTCCTCTCAGATGTCTTTAGTTTCCTGCTAGCAAAGGCGACGGGTCTCAGACCCTCACTGTATTCCTGATATAGAACGGCACCCAGCCCTCTCAAGCTGGTGTCTACATGCAGAACATATGGCTTGTTGGGATCCGCAAAGGCCAACACAGGTGCATGCGTAAGGCAGTGAATAATCTTGTGGAAAGCCTCTGTGCAGGGCTGGTCCCAACTCTCACCAAAGGGCTCGGACTCTTTGAGGTAAGTCTTTGTGTTGTCTTTCTCAGTCTTCTTGCCCCGCTGGGTCGGAGCATAGCCTTTTGTGAGCTCAGACAATGGCCTTGCTATGGCTGCATAATTGGCGATGAAACGGCGGTAGTAGCCACAAAATTCCAAAAAGGATTGAAGAGCCTTCAGGTGCGTAGGCTGTGGCCAACTGGTAACTGCCTCGATCTTGTCTGGGTCAGGCGATACTCCATCGGCTGACACAATATGTCCAAGGTATTTTACTTTTGGAAGACAGAATTGACATTTGTCGAATGAGATCTTTAATCCAACCTCTGCCAAACGATCGAGGACTTTAAGAAGTCTCTCTTCGTGTTCTTCTAAAGTTCGGCCGAATACAATCAAGTCATCGAGGTAGACAAGGACTTCGAGCAGATTCATGTCACCCACAGCCTTCTCCATTAATCTTTGGAATGTGGCTGGGGCTCCAGTTATTTCCTGTGGCATCCTCTCGAACTAAAAGAAACCCAAGGGGCAGATGAATGCAGTCTTTTCCTTGTCTTCCTCGGCCATGTCGATTTGGTAATAACCGCTTCGTAGATCAAGAACGGTGAACCACCTGCTCCCGATCATTGAATCCAACACATCATCAATACAAGGTGTTGTGTACTGATCTGGGATGGTACGACTGTTTAACAATCGGTAGTCGATGCAGATTCTCACAGTTCCATTCTTTTTGCGAACTATTACAATGGGAGATGCATATGGACTACGAGACTCCTTAATGATCCCTGCCTGCAACAGTTCTTGGAGGTGTTTTCTCACATCTTCCAGGTCAGCTGGAGCCAGGCGACGAGAGCGCTCCCTGAATGGCTGTGGATCTGACATCCGGATGGTGTGCTCTACTCCCTTTGCCAATCCAACATCCCATTCCTGTAACGAGAACACCTGGGACCTTGTGGATAGATTTTGACGGAGTCTTTCTTTCCACTCCTCTGAGACAGGCGAGTCTCCGAAGTTGATCAGGTTCACATCAAACTTTGTGTCAGCTGTCTTGGAAGGTGAAAGAGGAGTGACTGCATCTATCAGATACATATGTCCGATAACTGTTCCAACTGGTATGGCTGTCTCTGTCAAGGACTCATTTTGGACCAAGATTCTGAAATGATTGACGTTCACCTCTTCGCTGGGCACCACCATGGGCTGAAATAACACCCCTGCTGGGAGTGGAGCTACTGGAGATGAATCAACCATTAAGATTTCTTTGTCAACTGGGAGCTTGTACTCAACTCTACAGACTGCATGACAGTCACCACCAGGGGGCAGAGTCAGCGGGCCAGGGCCTTGCCATAACACACAGCCAATATCACCCTCCTCTTCCAGGACTGTGGCCGTGCTAGGTGCTGTTAGATTGTTGTCTCTGTAACTTGCTTGTATCCCCAGTGTTTGCGTGATGTCAATGCCATTGTTCTTACACTGCTGTACAAGACGTCGAATGTGGCTGGCATTTGTCCCCACAATGATAGGAGTCTGTTCTGCAGTTCGGGGCTGGGGGCAGATAAGGGCAAGAACTGTCACCGCCTGCAACCTTTGCTGGATATTCAATGTCGACTACTACATACCCACGGTATGGATAACTGATCTCAGATTCGCTTAATCCCCATAATGCTAAACCAGACACTGGGCGTATTGGGACATCAGAGAGGTAAGATTGATACCAAGACTCAAAGATAATGGTGACCTGTGAGCCACTATCAAGCAAGGCATCACAGCTATATCCATTTACTTTCACAGGTACTATGCTGGGTGGACCAATCAAACCTTCAGGGAGGCCAGCCGCCTCCGAGGAGGTAACAACACCTTTCTTGACCTCACAGTTAGCTGCATTGGTGGTGGTATCCCCAGACTGCTGTCTGTCTTTTGTCACCTTCAAAGCATGAATTAGCTTTCTGATAACTTTGGCTTGATTCTCAGGGTTTCGGCATTTTGTGGCAAAATGTCCGCTCTCACCACACCTATAGCAGAAATTCTCTTCTGACCTTTTAGGGGCTCCCTTGGGGGAGTTTGGAGTCTGTTTAGAAGCCTCCATGGTTGAAATAGTGACAGCAGCATCATGCTCCGGCATCTTGTTGCTAGTTTTCACTTTTAGTCGTTTCACTTGTTTTTTCAAGGCAGCCAGCTCGGCATCTTGCCGGTTCTCAGAGCCAGTTGGCGCACTAATGATTTTAACCTCCCTGTAATCATCTTTGACTGCAGTGGATTTGGTCACTACTGATGCAACCATTGACTTTAGCTCTTTTAATTCAGCCTTTAAGTTCTGGATCTCTGTTTGCCTTGTATCCACTTCTGTATTAGCATGAACTTGATGTACTGAGGCACTGAGCTTCTTTCTAGCGGTTTCGTACTCCTCCTCAGCACGGATCTCCGTCAACAGCTGTAGAAAATTTGGGGGTGCAGACTTCCTTTCTCTCAAACGCAGCTGGATCAGCATCAGGTCTGAGGCGATTGCACCCCTCAGCAGTTGCTCCAGTCGGGCTCGATCCTTACAGCCAGCAGGTAGACCCCCTCTTTGAATCACCTTAGCTAGAGACCTCTCTAGACGTCAAAGAAAATCCGATAGTTTCTCTCCTTTTTGCTGTTGCATCAATCGGAAAGCAAAGTAGAGATCATCACCTGACTCAGCACTTCCAAAAGCACTTTCAAGGGCTTCCAAACACTCTTTCGGGCTGGCATCAGGATTGATGTGGCGTGCAGCTTTCACAATTTCGAGTGCGGGCCCCTTTAAACTTGCAATAAGTCTTCGTCTTTTTTCTCTATCAGAGCCTTCAGTCTCCTCTACTAAAAGCCATGCTTGCTCCAGCCAATGATCAAATGGTTCCTCACCTGGCGGCGTTGGTAGGGCTCCTGAGAACATGCGTAGTCGACCATAACTCCCACCATCAGCTGGTTTAGTTGTCTTTTCCAACAGATCTCCAACAGCACGAAGGATGGATTCAGTGGAGCTAGTGGGTGGGGGTGTACTGGGGAATAATGATTTGAGGTCCTCCATAGTTTTTCCTTCGGATTGCAGCAACCCTTTTAGTTTACTTTTAAACCCTTCAGCAGCCGTCTGAGCCTCTCCTATAATGATAACAGGCCACATCTCGCCACCATTAACAGGCATAACTTCAGA
Organism: Silurus asotus; assembly: GCA_024362625.1. Taxonomy (NCBI): domain Eukaryota; kingdom Metazoa; phylum Chordata; class Actinopteri; order Siluriformes; family Siluridae; genus Silurus; species Silurus asotus. The sequence continues at coordinate 240,985 of MU551712.1, forward strand.
AGGAACCCTCTCCTCTTGCACAGTCTCTTTACTCTCACACAAAACCATCCGTTGGTTTAGTCCTGCACTGAAGTTTCTCCCTCGGACACGCACCCGTCCTAGCGACTTAATAGTTCCCAGTGTTTCTTCCACCTCACTGATCTCTACTTCTTCTGGGACGATGGTCATAAGTGCATGAGTCTCATCCAAACCCTCACCACGGCACCAGCGTTTTAACTCTGACACTAGTTCAGCTTTTTCCATGTTAATACTAGTTGTAAATTAGCTTAGTAACTTAAGTCGGTCACTTTACCTTTTAACCTTTTTTTTTTCTTTTTACGGAAAAATCCAAGACCATTCCCATTCATGCCTCCATTTTATGTAGCGCTTCCCTCAGTATTCATATTAACTAGGGCAAGGCTTTTGGGTTCTTTTGATGTATTAATTTAAATGTGTTAACCCTTATTAACTCAATTTTAAATGTTATCTTGGATTTCCCTTTTAAAACACACACATGAAATGTTTTCCTTGCCTAACTATGACTTCACTGTTAAGTTATAGCATTAATAAAGATTTTAACCGTGTGTCTAGGTAGGTCTCTCCCCAAATAAAATAATAACCTCTTTTCAGGTAAATAATAAAATAACACAACACAAAGTTTTAGAAATATCTCTTAGTTGTTTACTCAAAAAATAAGTTATTATCCCAAAGGAAATAAACAAATTAAAGAAAAATATAATTGTTCTTTTTAAACCTTTAACATAAAATGTTCCTCTTTTTTAAATAAAAATAATGGAATTGAATAGTCACTTTTCTTAACACAACAATGTAAACAATGTCAATAATGTACCATATAAATTCACAGGTTTCAATTTAAACAATGAACTCTCTTTTTAACCTCCTTTCATAACTTCAAAATCACTTAAATCAGACTTTTTTGTGGGCCCACACACACCTTAATGCAATCTAACGCCGGCAACCAAATGTATTATAAACTAAAATACCGTAGCAGGCCTGATGCGTTGCTCGTGTTCGTAGTGGCCCAAAACTTAATGGCCGCTTCACTCGTCAGCGAGCAAACAAAATGAAAAATACCTTGAGTGTTTCTGTCTCCGCCTTTCACCAACAGTCACGGGCGCAGTCTCATCATCCGATCAGCATAACAACATGAACTCCTTCTCGTTTTGAACACCACGTTTTTTGGTAAAACTCACGAGTGAAATCCGGGTTGCTTCAAACTCTGTATGAGTCCTCTCTCTGTCTTCAGATCGAAAACAGTAGATAAACTCCACAAACGGTTCAACTGAGGGTTAAACTTTAACCAGAAAATGTCATTCACTTGTAATGAACTGACTCCAGCATATTCTTCAAAAGCAACTCAGCGTTAGCGTTAGCATTAGCAATAGCACAAAAATAAACAGTCTTTGAATTTCGTGTAGAAATTCCTCCCGTTTCTCAACATGCACCTTGTCACTCTCCTCATCTGGTTGTCGTGCCAACAATCAGCAGAAACAAGTTACATCTTGGTTTGTGCACTAATAACCTTACTTTTTAACTCAGAAAATCTCTGTGTCACTTCACTCGGCTGCTACACGCGACTCCACCTGCTCCACCCTCCCTCTCCCTCTCTCTCTACCTCCACCTCCTCAAACCCCGACACCTGACTCTACTGCCAATCGTTATTAACCCCATCAATGCTGGTTTAGACAGTTTTCAGAAACACTTTATCTTTTACTCAACACAATAAACACAATCATTTTTTAAACTGCTTTTAACATTTTTAAACATAACTTATTACATTAATTTAAACCCTTTTTAAATCACACTATTTATATACTCTTATTAAATGATACTACAAGCATCACTCATTACTCCATGTTTTTTAACTGGGTTACATATACAAACTAAAAACTATACCCCAGAAGTGAGTATAAACAGAACAATGTAGTGCAAAAATACAGCAGCAGTCAAAGGTGCAAAAAACAGCATGTAAACATTATAATACAGTGATAAATGATAAATGTGCAAAAAACAGCATTTAAGACTGGGTCGAGAATAATAAATAATAAATAAATACATTTTGGTGGAATGGATTGAGATGAGTGATGAGTGTGTGTTAAGTGTTAAGTCCAGGAAAAATTTTACAGTTTGCTAACACACATTTAAGTGTGTGTGTGTGTGTGTGTGTGTGTGTGTGTGTGTGTGTGTGTGTGTGTGTGTGTGTGTGTGAGAGAGAGTTCCATTTCATTTCTGTTTATTGAGAAGCCTAATGGCTTTTGGAAAGAAACTGTTGCACAGTCTTGTTGTGGCGGCCTGAATGCTTCGGAACCGTTTTCCTGATGGCAGGAGGGTAAAAAGTGTGTGTGACGGGTGTGTGTGGTCGTCCACAATGCTGTGTGCTTTGCGGATTCAGCATGTGGTGTAAATGTTCATGATAGAGGAGAGAGAGACTCCGATGATCTTCTCAGCTGTCCTCACTATCCTCTGTAGGGTCTTGCGGCCGAAACGGTGCAGTTCCGAAAGGAGGCAGTGATGCAGCTGCTCAAGATGCTCTCAATGGTCCCTCTGTAGAACATGGTCAGGATGGGGGGAGGGAGTTGGGTTTTCCTCAACCTTTTCAGGAAGTAAAGACGCTGCTGGGCTTTCTTTGTGATGGAGCTGGTGTTGAGTCACCAGGTGAGGTTGTCTGCCAGATGAACACCAAGGAATTTGGTTCTCTTGATGATCTCCACTGAGGATCCATCAATAATCAGTGGAGAGTGGTCGCTCTGTGCTCTCCTGAAGTCCACAACCATCTCTTTGGTTTTGTCAACGTTCAGAGACAGGTTGTTTGCTCCACACCAGTTAACCGTTGCACCTCCTCTCTGTATGCTGACTCGTCATTCTTGCTGATTAGACCCACCACGGTCGTGTCATCAGCAAACTTGATGATGTGGTTCGAGCTGTGCATTGCTACACAGTTGTGAGTCAGCAAAGTGAACAGCAGTGGGATAAGCAAACAGCCCTGAGGGGCCCCAGTGCTCAGTGTGGTGGTGCTGGAGATGGTGTTTCCGATCCTGACTGACTGAGGTCTCCCAGTCAGGAAGTCCAGAATTCAGTAACAGAGGGAGGTGTTCAGGCCCAGAAGGTTCAACTTCTCGATCAGGTGCTGAGGAATGATTGTGTTGAATGCTGAGCTGAAGTCAATGAACAGCATTTGTACATATGAGTCCTTGTTATCCAGGTGGGTAAGGACCAGATGGAGGGTTGTGGAGATAGCATCGTCCGTGGAACGGTTTGGACGATACGCAAACTGCATGGGGTCCAGGGAGGGTGGAAGCTGTGTCTTAATGGGCCTCATGACGAGCCTCTCGAAGCACTTCATCACGATGGGTGTGAGCACGACGGGGCGATAGTCATTAAGGCAGGAGACAGAAGACTTCTTCGTCACGGGAACAATGGTCGTTTTCTTGAGGCACGTGGGAACAACGTTGCTGCTCATGGAGATGTTGAAGATGTCAGTCTGCTAGCTGTTCTGCACATTCCCTGAGCACTCTGCCAGGAATGTTGTCAGGTCCAGCAGACTTCCGTGTGTTAACTCTGCATAGAGTTTTCCTCACTTCAGCTGTGGTTAGACAGAGCACCTGGTCTGCACCTCGAACCGGGCGTAGAAGTCATTCAGCATATCTGGGAGGGAGGGGTCACCGTCACAAGCAGATGATGTGGTCTTGTAATTCGTGATTGCCTGGATGCCCTGCCACATGCGTCGGGTGTCTCCACTGTCCTGGAAGTGGTTGTGGATTTTCTTCGCGTGTGCGCGCTTCGCCTCTCTGATGACACGAGACAGTTTGGCCCTTGCTGTTTTTAAGGCCGCCTTGTCCCCTGATCTGAAGGCAGAGTCTTTTTGTTTCAGCAGCGTACGCACATTTGCAGTCATCCACGGCTTCTGGTTGGAGCGTGTAGTGATGGTCTTGGAGATGGTCACATCATCAACGCACTTGTTGATGGAGCTGGTCACTGTTGATTTGTACTCCTCCAAGTTGATGGAATCAACGTTGGTTGCAGCCTCTCTAAACATGTCCCAGTCAGTGCACTCAAAACAGTCCTGAAGAGCAGAAGTAACTCCTTCTGGCCAGGTTTTCACCTGTTTCAGGACCGGTTTAGAGCATCTGACGAGCGGTCTGTATGCTGGAATTAACATAACAGAGCAGTGGTCTGAGTATCCAAGATGGGGGCGGGGCTCCGCACGATGCGCGCCAGAGATGTTTGTGTAAACAAGATCCAGTTTGTTTGCTCCTCTCATTGCAAAGTCCACATGCTGATGGAGTTCATAAAGCACAGTTCTGAGATTCGCATGGTTAAAATCTCCGGCGATAATAAACAATCTGTCGGGGTGAGCATTCTGCAGGTCGCAAATAGCGCCGTAGAGTTCACACAGTGCCTCCTTAGCAATAGCACTGGGAGGAATGTACACTCCCACAATTAAAACAGTGGTGAGTTCCCGTGGTAAATGAAAAGGTCTGCATCTAACAGTCTCAAACTCCACTAGCAATAAGCAGTAGCATGAAACAAGCACAGAGTTCTTACAGAGTTGATATAAACACACACGCCACCACCGCGAGTCTTAACACACAGAGCAGCGTTTCTGTCGGCTCGAAACACGGTTAGCCCGTCTAGCTGGATGGCGGCTTCCGGAACTCTGTCGCTGAGCCATGTCTCCGTGAAAACAAAGACGCAACAGTCTCTATACTCTCGCCATGTGGTTTGCTGGAGTTGGATATATTCTAGTTTATTGTCCATGAGCAGACGTTTAAAAGAAAAATGGATGGGAGAGCCAGCCGGCTAGGGTTAGCATTTAGCCTAGCACGGACACCCGCCCGCTTGCCGCGCTTCCGCTTCCTCAAACAGCGCTTTCGACGTCCCCTATCCCGGCCACCTGCATCAGGTAACACAGAGGGCTGGGGGCCTGGTCTTTGTGGCCGAGGTCGCATAAGATCATCATGCAGATTGTTGGTTGCATGATGCCTGTACCGTAGCAGTGATTGGTGTTCGTACACATGAACACAGCTGACTTTGGTGTCCATGTATTGTGAAGGGTCATGCTAAATATGGTGAAAGCACCATTTTTGGATCGGGAGAGGCTGCTGCGAGCTACTGCTGCGCCGCCATCTTGGATCTTGTAGTATTAGTATTATTGTAGTAGTAGTAGTGTTTTTATAATCAATCCAAGATTTAATTGGGAGCCAGTGTAGACCAATTAAAACAGGGGTGATTTGTTCATATTTTCCAGATCTAGTGAAGACACTTGGTGAAAGAAGGTGATCCTGGAAATATTATTCATGCGCACCTAAAAGGAAAGACTAGGGTCAATAATCACACCAAGGTTTTTGACTGCTGGACACACTGAGACAGAAACACCATCCAGAAATGCTACGTAATTGGAAAGTTTATTTCTAGCTGCATGTGGACCTATTACTTGTCCAACCTAATTCAGAAGAGGTCAGGTTCAGTTTTTACACTTTCACTGACTGTCAGTGTTACACCTTCTCTATTAAAAAAATCATGTTTTTTCATTCTATTATCAGGTAGAGCCATTGCCAATGCACAAGCAGGAATGCGACTGACTAAAATGTTTTTACTCTTTTTATACTTTTATTTCAAATGTTTCCCTTATTACGTTATGAAAACTGGATTCAGTTAAGACACTTGTTAATTTAATCTAATACGTAAAATAACAAGAGAAACCTCTGCATAATGTTTGGCAAAAAGAAATAGAAAAAAGTGAACAATAACAGAGGGAGGCAGAGAGGTGGCAAGTTCAGTAGCTTATCACAGTGCAGGGTAATAAGGTCAAAGTGAAAAACAGCCCTGGGGACATTTCCCAATAAATGCGTATACACACACACACACACACACACACACACACACACACACACACACACACACACACACACACACACACACACTGCAGTTCAAATGCTACAGAACTTAAACTAAGTCAATTGCCAGAAAACATGACATGACCTTTCAGATTCACAGTACATCAAGTGTGAATACAACTGGTGTGCTTTCAATCTCTCCTTTCTCTGATAGCACCATAAGGACTTGAGCTGACTATTTGTCAGTCATCAAATTCTATGGTAATTAATAAAAAGGCTTAGAAAATTATCTAACATGCTAAAGAAGACAAACTTCTTTGGGGAACTGTATGAAAATCATTTCATATAAAAAATTTAATTGTTGCCTGATTGAGTGTTTGTGTGTTTGGTTTAGAAAATCCACTCTGAATTGTAACACATTTTAGTTTATATAATATCAGTAATATCAAGCATAAAGATTTTCCCCTATTGTCTTAATAGACAAAGTTTCTCTCTAAACACTAGAAAATCTTTTTCAGATGTTTTACTTTGAGAACAAGACAGTTTAAGATAGAAGTTAAACCAAAGTTTTTGTGTATGTAATGACATTTGCCCTTTAAAAACATCTTTCTCTTTTGTCTATGCTGCACACAACAAACTGATGTAATATATGACTACCACCTACTGGTGAAAAACAGACCTCAACCTCAGTGTTCCTTGTGTGTAGATCAATAATGAGCCAGTGGTGATAATTACAAAAAACAACCTGCGATGATATGACGAATCCTTGAGAGGATCTAGACATAAAAATGTTACTCTTCTGCTAGTTCAAAATTAGTGAGTTAATGTGCAATAGTGGGATTATAAACAATTGCTTATTACTACAAATGTAACCTTAACCCAGACTTAAAGCAAAACTTTACCTAACCTAACCTTAAAGCTATATTGTAGATAATTATAATGTGAACAGTTGAACAGTATCTGATTGGATTTTTTTCACCTACAAATGCATTGGCATTTGATCACACTTTTAAGATTAACATCTACAAATTTCCATAATATTAGAAAACTATCAACATTATCTATAATAATAATGTATGTTTTTAACAAATGTGTTAAACAGCATTAAGATGTTGTTAATGTGGTGTTTTTGTTACAGATTGTGCTGCATAATGCAAAGTATGGTTTCTAACTGCATATTTGGTTAAGCTATTACACATTCTACAAACCTGATTCCAAAAAAAATTCGGACATTGTACAAATTGTGAAGAAAAACAGAATGCAATGATGTGGAAGTTTCAAATTTCATTATTTTATTCAGAATACAAAATAGATGACATATCAAATGTTTTTAAACTAAGATAATATATTATTTTAAGGGGAAAAAAAGTTTATTTTAAATTTAATGGCATCAACACATCTCAAAAAAGTTGGGACAAGGCCATGTTTACGATTGTGTGGCATCGTCTGGATGGGATCATTTGTTGTTCTAAAACTTGGATATACCTTTCAGCATTGATGGTGCCTTGCCAGATGTGTAAGCTGCCCATGCCACACGCACTCATGCAACCCCATACCATTAGAGATGCAGGTTTCTGAACTGAGCGCTGATAACAACTTGGGTTGTCCTTCTCCACTTTAGTCTGGATGATATGGCGTTCCAGTTTTCCAAAAATAACTTCAAATTTTGATTCGTCTGACCACAGAACAGTTTTCCACTTTGCCACAGTCCATTTTAAATAAGCCTCAGCCCAGAGAAAATGCCTGCGCTTTAGGATCATGTTCAGATATGGCTTCATTTTTCACTTATATTTAGCCAGCAACGGTGAATGGCACGGTGGATTGTGTTCACCGACAATGTTTTCTGGAAGTATTTCTCAGCCCATATTGTGATTTCCATCACAGCAGCATTCCTGTATGTGATGCAGTGCCGTCTAGGGGCCCGAAGATCATGAGCATCCAGTATGGTTTTCCGGCCTTTAGGCACAGAGATTGTTCCAGATTCTCTGAATCTTTGGATGATATTATGCACTGTAGAAGACGATAACTTCAAACTCTTTGCAATTTTTCCCTGAGAAACTCCTTTTTGATATTGCTCCACTATTTTTCGCCACAGCAGTGGGGGAATTGGTGATCCTCTTCCCATTTTGACTTCTTAGAGACAGTGCCACTCTGAGAGGCTCTTTTTATACACAATCATGTTGCCAATTGACCTAATAAGTTGCAAATTGGTCCTCCAGCTGTTCCTTATATGTACATTTAACTTTACCGGCCTCTTATTGCTATCTGTCCCAACTTTTTTGGAATGTGTAGCTCTCATGAAAACCAAAATGAGCCAATATTTGGCATGACATTTCAAAATATCTCACTTTCAACATTTGATATGGTATCTATATTCTATTTTGAATAAAATATAAGTTTATGATATTTGTAAATTATTGCATTCCTTTTTTATTTACAATTTCTATAGTGTCCCAACTTTTTTGGAATCAGGTTTGTATTCCATGCCACCTAATACTGCTCACAATACCTTAATTATTATTTTGTCTCTTCCAGTCTCTAATCACATATCTTTTTTTATTACTGGTACAATAATTACAAAAACAGGCTGAGAAAAATGTGAAATGTGAGAGTCCACCTGGAATGTACTTTTATGTACTTTCTTAAAGCAGCTTTACAGAACATGAGAAATAAAGAACACTAAATGTAATATATGTAAGTTAATTATGTGTGTTTATCCCTGATGAGCAGGCCTTGGGTAACTGTGGTGAAGAAAAACATCTCTAGGTTACAAATGTAACCCTAGTTCCCTGAGGGAATGAGACGCTGCATTGAAACACTTTGGGAACGCACCAGAGTGTTCAAATAATGTGTGTAATGAGTTAGGAATTGGACACTGGCTGTCACTGGCCTGGTGACCTCACAACCAGGAGGTATAAAACACATATTGTGTGAGGCAGCACCATCTTCTGTAAGGTAGAAGGAAGAACTGCAGGGATGCCAACTGCGTCTAAACGCTTTGGGGAATGAGTGTCCAATCACGCCAGACTGACTAGTCCCTGCCTATGTGTATCTGTCAAACACAGCTAGAGGAGGACCGAGGGGCCAGAGTGGCACTGCTGTCCAAGTTATAGAACCGCACAAAGGTCAGCAGGGTGGACCAACCCGCAGCGTTACATATGTCTCCAGAGGACCAAGACTTTGAGGCAGCCACACTTCGGGTGAAGTGAAGATAACTTTCTTCTGCTCAATTCAGATAAGACAGAAGTACTGTTACAAGGACCACATGCAGCTAGAAGCAAACTTTTCGATTATGTAGCATCTCTGGATGGTGTTTCTGTTTCATGTGTATGGCTGTCAAAGACCTTGGTGTTATTATTGACCCTAGTCTTTCCTTTGAGGCTCACGTGAATAATATCACCAGGATCGCCTTCTTTCACCTTAGAAATATTGCTAAAATTAGAAATATGATGTCGTTACAGGATGCAGAAAAACTAGTTCATGCTTTTGTTACTTCTAAATTAGACTACTGTAACGCTTTACTGTCTGGGTGTGCGAGTAAGTGAATAAATAAGCTTCAGTTAGTTCAGAATGCAGCAGCAATAGTTCTCACTAGATCTAGGAAATTTGATCACATCACTCCTGTTTTAATCAGTCTACACTGGCTCCAAATCAAATCTTGTATTGATTATAAAATACTACTACTGACATATAAAGCACTTAACGGTCTCGCACCGCAGTATCTGAGTGAACTTCTTTACCAGTATGATCCTCCATGCCTACTTAGATCAAAAGGTGCAGGCTATCTGTTGGCTCCTCAAATAACAAAGACTACAGCAGGGGGCAGATCTTTCTCTTATAAAGCCCCACAGTTATGGAACAGCCTTCCAATCAGTGTTCGGGACTCAGACACAGTCTCAGTGTTCAAGTCGAGGTTTAAAACACATTTATTTAGTCAAACCTTTGATCAGTAGATTTTTTCAAAGGCAAAGGCGTAGATCTGGAGGGAACATGGATATAGAGTGTTTGGTGAACTGGGATATTTGTATGCTGTCGTCCCCTCACATTCACACGTTCACTCAGGTTCGTTGATGGTGGTGTGGTGGGTCGTTTCTAGTCCCAGAGATCCCTCATGTCTGTGTTACCTTCTGGTTCTCCCTTGTAGTTATGCTGCCATAGCGAGTTCAAACTGCACAGTGATATTAACTTTCATACAACAATAAGGACACTTAATAATCCATATCCTTCTCTTCCTCTCTTTCTCTCTCTCTCACTGTCTCTCTCTCTCGGTCGAGATAAACATGCTCCTAAGGCTCCGGTGACCACTGGGGTATTTGTATGCTGTCGTCCCCTCACATTCACACGTTCACTCAGGTTCGTTGATGGTGGTGTGGTGGGTCGTTTCTAGTCCCAGAGATCCCTCATGTCTGTGTTACCTTCTGGTTCTCCCTTGTAGTTATGCTGCCATGGCGAGTTCAAACTGCACAGTGCTATTAACTTTCATACAACAATAAGGACACTTAAAAATCCATATCCTTCTCTTCCTCTCTCTCTCTCTCACTGTCTCTCTCTCTCTCTCTCTTTTGGTCGAGTTCAACATGCTCCTAAGGCCTCAGTGACCACTGTTCCACACCACCATCCCACCATCCCCCCTCTCCCTCCGTGGATCTTTCCACTTCATCCAGGGCTGCCTCTGGATAGTGTTCTCTTCGACTGGAGGCAACTCTGTACAGCTTGGGATGGTTTCTCATCAACGGCTTGGGTGGTTCCATGAAATTCTCAGATGGTACAGATGCTGCTAGGCCTTCTTCACCAGGGAGTTGATGTGACAGCACCAAGACAGGTCCTGTGTGATGTGAACACCTAGGTACTGGAAACTGTACACTCTCTCCACTAGGGTCCCGTTGATGTTTAGAAGTTATACCCTTCCTGCTTCATGCTGAAGTCCACTATCAACTACTTAGTCTTGCTGAATTTCAGAAGAAGATTGTTCCCCTGGCACCATCTCTGCAGGTATCCCATGTAGGTAGGCTGTCTCATCATTGTTGGAGATAAGGCCCACCACAACAGTGTTGTCAGCAAACTTGATGGTGGTGGAGTTGGAAGTAGCCACACAGTCTTGTGTGCACAGTGAGTACAGCAGGGGGCTCAAAACACAACCCTGAGGAGATTTAGAGCTGAGGGTGAGGGTGGCCCACCCGTACGGCTTGTGGTCTGTTAGTCAGGAAGTTGAAGATCCACTGACACAGCAGCAGGCTGAGTCCCAGAACCTCCAACTTAGAGGAGAGTGTGGAGGGAATTATGGTGTTAAAAATCTGAACTGACCACCCTCTGAACCAGAGCTTTCTGTTTCAGCCTTTGTTTGTATACAGGCATCAGGAAGATAGTGGCATGGTCCGATATTCCAAACAGTGGACATGATTGTGTCTTGCAGCTGTTCTTGAATGGTGTGTAGCAGTGGTTTAGTGTCCTATTACCCCTGGTGGAGCAGGTGATGTGCTGCTGGATGTTTGGCAGTGCACGCTTGAGGTTGGCACTGTTAAAGTCCCCTACCACAATAAGGGCAGCTTCCTGATGCTGTGTGTTTGGTGTAGCATTAGTGTCTCATGTAAATCCCATATTACATTGTCCGTGTCCACTTGAGATGGAATATTAACAGCACTGACTATGACCAAACTGAATTCCTGAGGTAGATAAAAGGGCCGACATTTGATAGTCAGTAGTTCCAGATTAGTTAAGTGTGAGTTAAGCTGTAAGCATTACATTTGCGTGTTGCTGCTGTGATTTGTATGTCTGCAGTATGCTCTTCTGTATTTAACTAGATTTGTATATATTCTTTTCTATACAAAATGAGATAAACAAAGTTGAAAGAACTTAAATATGGGAGTGTGTCCATTCACATCCATCACACTGGTGCTATGATTTTTTTTTTTTTTTCTCCTTAGAGCAGCTCATCGCCTATCAACCGTGGTTGCTGTGTGCAGTTTAATTTAATTGGTGGGTCAATTCTTCAAGGTAGTGAGCAGGTCAAGTTGGTCAGTGGATCAAGGCTTGAAGCCTCTGGTTGAGGACAGTATAGACATACTCACACTTAATGATTGGGATTGTACGTTAGTTTATCACATATCAGAGGTGGGAAGTAACGAAGTACAAATACTTCATTACTGTACTTAAGTAGATTTTTCTGGTATCAGTGTTTCACTTCACTATTTATTTTTCTGACTTTTTACTTTTACTCATTACATTTATACACAAATATCTGTACTTTATACTTTTTATATTGTCAAAACAGGCTTTTTACTGTATATTTATTTCATTATTTGGTAAAATGTCAATCTTTTTATTTCCACTGCATGGCGATTTCAGCCCATCAACATATTTCTTGTTGTATGAATTACAGGACTGCCTTAACCCAGATTCCACCCTATGCTATATTAAATTAAGCTCATCCGCAAAACTGCTTAAATTTCACAAAAGTATTTATGTAGTTTTGACAGTTGCATCAATCATAGACTTGATTGAATCAGTCTGGGAGAGACTGCAAGCCATCAAGAACCATCTCTAGCCAAAAGATGTCTGAGACCATGATTATCATTTGAACATTACCTTATCCTGACCTGCTGGGGGGGCCGACACCAGCAAAGGTGTCAACAACAGTAACCTCCGCTTGATCACCCAGCCAGTTGTTCCTTCATGCATGACCTACATCTAATTTACATTTAACACTAGGTTTACTGATTTTTTAATTTTCTGGTGCAAGTCCCAAGGTGTTATTCACCCCTGCTGAGATTTTCACAGTTCTTCAGCTCGATTCTCCTCCTGCTTTTGTTGTGCAAACCACCCATCACCTGTGAGGCCTGGCACATTTGCATTTGCATATACTCAGAGTAGCTCAGATCCAAAGCAAGCCAAACCTACACATTGACTGACCTGCAAATTTTAAGACACACATTCACATTATACGGAAACACAAGTCTGTTTTATTTATAAGAAATTGTGTGAAAACAGAATGAAAAGTTGCTAATACAATGACATGAATAAAATGAAAACTTGATAACACTTCAGTCTCCAATGTATGTTTGTATACAAATGTCATAAGCTGAGTGACATTATGGTCCATTCTGTCCATTGTGACTGTGTATGTAAGGGAGTGGCATTGCATGACTACAGACGCAATACACAGTGCTGTGCATAAAAGCAGAAATCAAGGAGACAATGCCCCGAGATAGATTCATTTCAATTATGCAACACCTTCGATTTAACGACAAGGACACGCGGGCAAAACGGGTGAAAACAGACAAATTTGCTGCGATCTCCGACATCTGGACACGCTTTAACAAGAACTGTGCTGAGAGTTTCACTCCAGGAGATCACAATGGGTGTGTTTTGCACAACAAAAGCAGGAGAACAATGGAGCTGAAGGCCTGTGATAGGTGTAAGGTCCAGGAAATTTACGCAAATTGGCGCAGGGCTAGTAAATCACTGCTACGCTGTTATAAACTTCTTCATTACGATCTTCAGTTGTCCTCATCATTTTTTCTTACATTGTCATTGCCTGGCTTTTTCAATCCACCGGTGTATTATTTCCTGGTTCTCACACACCACAGACATAGACTAGATTATGAAGCTCACAATGAGCAGTCAGAAGGCAACAAGAAGTATGGGGTTAATGTGGATGAGACATAGGGAGTCAGCAATGTGAACATGTGTCAGGAATCCACCTGTCATGCTGTCATGTCCCTTTAGTGTCATGCTGCTGCTTTTGCTGAAGCTCCCGGCTTCATTACACAGACCTGGGACTCGTTAAGCACTCATCCCCGACTCCTACATAAACCCCTAACTCACACTCACTCCCTGTCTGTTTGTTTGTATGTGTTGTTATGCGTATCCTTATGCGGTCCTTTCCTTTTGGACTCTACAATCTCCCCCCAAAGCCTACCCCGGATTACCCCTATTTTCCTGTGCATTCATTTTTGGACTGTGTGGACCCCACCCCTCCAGGGTGTACCACGGATATCCCTCTTTTAGATTTTTAGGGTCTGCTGTTTGTGTTTTGTGTGACTCTCTTTATTAAATCCAAGCGAGCTGTACTCTGGCTTCCGCCTCCGTTCATTCCCCCTCCGACAACATGACTAAGAACAGAGACATTCTTAATCATCTCATCATCATCATCTTCTCTCGGCTTGTGTTCTATATGTTGGATGTTCAGCCTAGATACATTTATTAGGTAACAAAATTTTTAAATATGTTTTGTATTAATATATATATTGGGGCTGTCAAAATTCAAATGCTAATTCTTAAAACGTCCTTTCTTAACAGCACAAAATATTATTAATGCGCAATAAATGCAGCGCTTATCTCTGTTTCACCATTTTTATTACAAATATAAATAGATAAATAAATAATGAAATAATAAAGAGGCGAAATTAAAACCTTCAGCACAACATACATTTATTCATGACGTCCTTTCTTTACTCATATAAAAAATACATTTAAAAAAACATCACGGAAAACATTTCTTTTACTGATACTTAAAGTCCCAAATCAGCACCAAAATCTGCCAGGATTCACACAATTACCCCTCTGGGGGTCGACAAACATGCCGAGGAGTTTTGTGTTTGTTTCGGCTTTATGAGGAAAAAAAAACTTAAATTATTGCCTTTTTTATTATACAGATGAGAAAAATACGTTATTTAAATCTGTAAAGGGTCTTTTATTTGTATACACTAGTCCCCCGCTTTACTGCAGTCCGAAACTTGCACCCCCAGTTGCAGAATTGCATTTGTAACATAACTTATTAGTTTAGCTGATTTTCCCAGTCTCCCGGAGAGCACGATAAACCAAAAAACCTACAGGGAAATGTTTTTATGGATTTTTTTGTTGAAATTATGAAATGTATTAATAAAAATTATAATTATTCATTATAAAATGAAGTAAAATGTTAGTACAGTACTGTATACATAAAATAGAATTTTTGGTGTGGCATCCGTTTATTGCAGTTTTTCGTTTATTGCGGGTGGTTTTGGAATGTAATCACGGTTGATTACTGTACACTCATAATAACAAACAAATCGCAGTGCTTAGTAAAGAAAGAAAACAGACAGGGGGCGCACTCTGCCATCTCCCTTCACAAACATATAAATAAAACAACCTGATTCTCAGTAAATACTTGCCTCACAGACATGATAAATATATATGTATAGAAAGCTTGAAATGTCTTTTACATAAACCAGTTGTCCGAGAACCACCAGCTGCACCTCCCTCCCAGACTCACACTCTCACTCAGCTGCTCCCTGCTCTTATCACCTACACCTGTTCCCCGTTTACCTATCCCCTTTATAAGGTCCCGATTCCCCCCCACTCACTGTCAGATTTACTAGTTGTTACCATGGATCACCCGGAATTTCTACCACTCTTGTTCCCTATGAGTCCATGCTCCTAGCTATGCTTTGGATAAAGCACTTGAGATAAGTCTGTGTTTGCATGTGTGGAATAAATAAAGCGATTCTTTTGTACTCCCGGTTCCTACGCCTGGTCTAGGCCGTCCCGCCTCGGACATCCACAGAGGGCGTGGTTGCTTCTTGGACCTCTGCCAGGGGCATCACTCTGCCTCAGACTTCTATTGGTCTCAAAGTGTTACACCCAGTGGCAGTTCACAGCAAGCTACACTGTGCCCTAAACTGGCACACAACATTCCTCATGTCCCAGGATTTGCAGGTTTGCCCAAGACTTCCCTCCTCCAGGCCTCCTCCACCCACCCTGGATGGGTTGCAAGACCTTCCTCAGAGTGCCTTGGCCCAGTTTTGGAACAACCGTCCAATCAGTGTTCGGGACTCAGTCACAGTCTCAGTGTTCAAGTCGAGGTTGAAAACGTTTTTATTTAGTCAAGTCTTTTATCAGTAGATTTTCCTTAGGTAAAGGAGCAGATCTGGAGGGATCATGGATATAGAGTGTTTGGTGAACTGGGATATTTGTATGCTGTCGTCCCCTCACTCTCACATGTTTGTTGATGGTGGTATGGTGGGTCATCACCATACCATAGTTAAATGTTAAATGTTAAATGTAGACCGTTTTATCTACCGCGGGAGTTTACTTCCACCATCATTACTGCTGCTTACATTCCCCCCGATGCTGATGCTAAGCTCGCTATGAAAGAACTTTATGCGGCCATATAGTTCTCCCTTTTATCTATGCTGCCATGGTAAGTCTTGCTATGAGTCCAAACTGCACAGTGACATTAACTTTCATACAACAATAAAGACACATAATAAGCCATATCCTTCTCTTCCTATCACCCCTTTTTCTCTTTCTCTATCTCTCTCTCTCTCTCTCTCTCTCTCTCTCTCTCTCTCTCTCTCTCTCTCTCTGTCTCTGTCTCTCTGTTGAGATAAAACATGCTCCTAAAGTTCCAGTGACCACTGTTCCTGCCCCTCTTCCCTCCGTGGATCTTCCCACTTCATCCAGGCCTGCCTCTGGATAGTGTTCTCTTCATTTGGAGGCCACTTTGTGCAGCTGGGGACGGTTTTTTATCAACGTCTTGAGTGGTTCCATGAAATTCCAGAGTAAGAACGGGAGCTTTGAGGATGGATTTGGACTGTAGTTAATGTCAACAGTCTGCTACATTGACTCAGGACTACAGTTTGCTTCTGATCACCATCACTGTACCCCTCAACATCATATATGTGCAATTGATGGACATTCGGTGCAACCCAGACAAGAATGGGTTCCATCTTGAGTCTGGTTCCTCTCAAGATTTCTTCCTTTGCCATCTCTGGGAGTTTTTCCTGCCACAGTCACCACCGGCTTGCTCATCAGGGACAAACTTACTTATTAAGAACATATTTATTTTTTTATCACCACATTATCTGTGTAAAGCTGCTTTGATACAATGTTCATTGGTAAAAGCGCTATACAAATAAAAATGTATTATGTATTAAATCTTATTATGTAATTGGTATGAAAGTTAAAAGAGGTACAGTTGCTCCAGTATCACATTAACCATCTGTGTGGAAGCATAGCAGATGTTCCGTTTAGTGTCCTGATGATTTACATAATTTAAACCACCATAATTGCTTTAATGCATTTAAATACAATACAATTTTTTTTTGTCTGTTGAATTTGGTTGCACTAATAATAAACATACACAACATAACATGCATAAAGCATCCATCTTCCTCCATATCAATGTTGCTTAGAGTAAAACAAAGTATTATTATATGGTACATTTAGAACAGATAGAAATGTGCGATTAATTTGCGATTGAATATTTTAATCCGTAACTGGCTACCAGCTTGCTCATCAGGGACAAACTTGCACTTATAAAGAACAACCTATAAATTGTTATTACCACATTATCTGTGTAAAGCTGCTTTGAGACTGTTCATTGTTAAAAGCGATTTTTATACAAATAAAAAAATTGCATTTAATTAATAATTAATAATAATACTGTGTGAGTTCCAGTTACCAGCGTGACACTAAAACAGGTGGTAGTAATAGCTACTTTTTACTCAAGTGCATGTTAGAGCCCAAATTAGTCAGTACTTTAACTTTTACCTGGGTATTTTTAAACATGAATTTCTGTACTTCTACTCAAGTGAAGGATGTGTGTACTTTTGCCACCTCTGTCACATATACACAACACAAGAACACATGGAACTTAGTTTTACTGATTTGACAGTCATTATGCTCAGGATTTCATTTCACATAGTGATCACTTAGATGCTGACCCGCACAGAACAGGGTACACAAACATACTTGTGCTGTCAACATATCAGTGTTGACCCTAAAGTAACTGTGCACATGAAGTTAGAGCATAATACATCCAGGGATAATGGATCTGATAAATATGGTGTTGAGGACGGGTAGACAGGACAAAAGGTTGCTTAACCCTCTTGAGTCTGAGGGTGTTTTTGACCCCTTGAGAGATTTTGACATGCTCTTACATTTGGTTCTTTTTAGTTGCTTTTAAAATATATTATTGACAAAAGACTTATTACACTGTATTCAGCACAAACTGAGCTACCATAATATGTAAACAACTTATATGTGTTTGTTTGTATTTTTGACAAAATAAGGTTTATGCGTGGTTTTTGAAAAAAAAAAAAAAAAACAATCACTGAAATAAGGCCACCAAACCTACAGTAAACATGTTTTCCCAAGACTTTTTGAGAAAAGAGCTTCTAATGTAGGTTTTTTTATTTTTAATCATGTGAAAATCATCCTGCCCGCTCATTCACATTAAACAATACTTTGATTTAAAATAAAAAAAAACACTTTCTACTTTGAAAGGCCATATGCGAAGAGGCGTCGACATGCTGTGACTGACAGCTCTGAGACAATGGGTCGCATAATGAGCTGTCGATTACATATTGAGCTGCGGATCACTGAGCCAGGATCTGAGTTAGAAGTACAGTACTACAACAAGGAATGTGTTTCCTTTGTGTTTATTAAAAATACACATTAGCAAGGACAGCATTAAAAAGGGAATTGTGTAACAATAAAACAATACAGTACAGTATGTATAAAAAATAAAGAGTGCAACAAAAACTAACACATTACACTACAGTAGGGTTCTGCAAATCCTAGCCTGTAGGGCTACAATACTATGCATTAAATAATAATAGTGTATCCATTTGAGGAATCGTCAAAAACAAACAACTTGAACACCCACTTAGTCGGCTTGGCTTTCATGTACTGTGTCCTCCAAGTGTTAGCTTTGCATGCTACCATCCTCTCATCCACGGCTAAATGTCTTCTAGGATAATAGATTGCTTTGCATGTCTTACGGATTGTGTCCATAAGCGGTTTCACTCTGAACAGACGGTCATGTTCAGATGTGCCCCTCTTTCTGTCATTTACTTTGTCTGCATCTGGGTGACTCATGTGTACATTCCAGGAAATGTTCCTGTATCTGTCCCTTGACATAATTGTTGCTGGAAAGGGAACTGTGAAAATACTGCTCTGTCGCCAGTAGTGTATGATGGAGGGCAACTTTACCATTGCCATGTAAAATAAGAGCCCAATGTAGCGATACATCTCCCTCACGGTTACATCTCTGCATATTTGCGTCCCTTGGCTATTGACTTGGCAGCTTGAGCATTTGTGTTGTGCAACACAGTTGACAAAACACTGTCCGGGAAAAACATTTTAAATAGACTACATGGAGAATGAGAGTCAGAAGACCTTAGTTGAGGTTCACGTACAGGCAGGAATCGCAGAGTCTGTGGAACTGTGTTGTTATCTGTCTGATCCTTCCATGACATGGTGGACTGTGTGTGCTGCCTTTGCCCTTTTTGGAGCAGGTGCTTGATCACAACTGTTTATAAAACACACACGAACATCACTAATTGTGTCATTGGTAAAGTTGTTTGTATAGGTCATACAATGCAATAATGATTCAAACTAAATATAATTTAAGAAAATATAAAATATGTACTCAAAATGTAGCGATGCCTGCGTGGCCTGGTGTGAGTTTCCAGTGAAGGCAAGAGTGATGCAGCCACATTCCCAAAAATAATCAAACAATATATTTTAGGATGATGAATAAACTTCAACAATATATATTTGTTAGCATGCATTGTACAGCCTATAGGCTTATTTGTTGATGGGCAATAGGACAGATAAATGTTTGTTGATGGGCCATAGACCATAATGCATCTCAGACATTTACACCATCACCATTTACAGCTGAGCAAATAATATTGTCATTGATAAAGTTGTTTGCATATGTCATGCAAAGCAATAATGATTCAAACTAAATATAATTTAGAAAAATATAAAATATGTACTTATTCAGGATGATTCTCGGTCGAACTCAAAATGGAGCCACACCTGCGTGGCCTGGTGTGAGTTTCCAGTGAAGGCAGTGGTGATGCATATTTTTCAGTATTTTTGATGAATACACTTGAACAATATATATTTGTTAGCATGCATTGTACATATAGCATTTACACCTTAGCATTTGGGAACATCTTTGCTAGCTAACACTACGTAACAGCCTTTCAGGATGATCAGTGACACCAACCAAAACTGAACTGAGGCTAAAATATAACTTTATATAACGTCAACAATATTTAGGGCATACAATCACAAACAGTTAATGTTTCAAATGAGCAGATATTGGTGGATATTTATTGTAACATTAAAAGGCAATGCTGACAAAAGCTAGGCAGAGATGTCTACAAACAATATGAGGTTATATGATCAGAATGTAAGATTTAATAACTTACTCATTGTAGCAACTTGCTGGAAAGTCCTCGCTCTTCAAAATGCAAACACTCCTCGTCGGAATCGCAATCTTCTTCAGATGAAAAGGTAAATTCTTTGGCATTGTTTTATGCCACTGTCCAGGGGGCGTGTGTGTGTGTGTGTGTGTGAACTGTTTTACCTGTGAATAGCGGGGGGGCGTGTCCGCTCGCAGCTCATTATCAGATAATGAGCTGCGGTGGAAAATCTGTGCCTCTAATTGGTTTTACATGATTTACATTAAATGAAAACATATGTTTTTTTATTTCAACTTATTCTAAAACTACACACTTTAAGCTGTCTAAAGATATATCTTTTATTCCCGGGTGTCAGCTATTGGCCGAGTTTCAGCGCTTTTTGTTGACGCGTTTCTAAACAAAGTTTACGCAGACAAAGGCGACAGATGGCGCACCCTGACTATTTTATTCATTTAAAAAAAATTACAACTTTTTGTTTATGTAGTGAGCATACACAAATGAAAGTAGACCCTTTACAGATTTAAATTATGTATTACTTTGACATTTTTGATCAAATATATTACCGAGCAGTTTTAGCTCTTTTTGCTGGCATCTGAAAAAAAGCACATTTGGGCGCCGGCGGCAATTCAGACTCCAGAGGGTTAAGAAAGATGTGCCGGGTTTAAATCAAGCTGATTTCAAGAGATAATTAGTAGACTTGCTGGAAAGTCAAAGGTCATTGGTAAAGTCAGCCTGTGCAGTGATAGTATGCTCAAAGTCAGAAAGAAACCTGAGTTAATTTATGGTATCCTTTTGCAGTACATTAGTTAAGCACACTCTTGCCTGCCATTAGCAGATTTTTATGCCAATCCCCCAAAGCTAAATAGAATCATGTAGACTACTGGATTTGACTCAACAAAGCAGCTGATCTGGCAGATGAGGGACTGTAAAGATAAGGCAAATATTAAACATAGAAAAGGAGGTGGCGGATTTTTCGTTAAATTCGGTCCTGACCCCAGTCTAGCAAGCATATTCAGATGCAAGCCTATTCAAGAATGGAGTGCAAAAGAAATACAGAGCAGGATTGACAATTACCAGAGGGAATGCAGAAGTCGAGTATTAGTATGAGGAGTCATGCTTATTTCCGGCGCCAGGGATGTCTGAGCAGACACAACAGGCTGAGATTCAGTTTACTACTCATATGACTGAGATGATTGAGCAGCTCATGAATAAGGTGCAATTTCATGATGGTTACAGCCCAAAATGTGGCTCTAGACATCTACACAGTTTCGCTTGTAGCTTCTCACCAGGTCACATAAAAAAGGAATGTCATAAACATTCCTTTGTCCAGCCACAACATGAGCGAACATATAAACTAGCAGACCCATATTTGGAGCAGTGCAGGGCATCATGATTGTAAATACCAAGCTGTTGGTGATTTGTGAGTCTTAAAATGCTTACTTTTTAGCATAAAGAATTGTGATCAAGTCATTTATCAGAACATACATGCTGTGGGCGAACGTGACAGTCTCTTTTATACGCAAGTGAAGGTTGGAGAGACACTGACTCTGAGTGCAATGTTGGACACCGGTTCTATGGTCTGCACTGTAAATGAGACTGCCAAGATGAAACTAAAGTCTGCTGGGGTGGCTGATGGATGTATCGAGTTAGATGTTGATGTCACTTAACCTACCTTAGTAGTTCCCAGGACTAATGTTTTTAAGTGCATTCTCAGACATTTCATATTGTGTGATAAATTTTGGCGGAGAGGAGAATTTTTGACATTTTGGAGGGGAGATACCTGAAAATCAAGCATTAAGTTAGTAAGATGCAACTCAGCTGTCCATCTTGAACCAGCCTGCAAGTACTTAATATAGTGTAAGATCCTCAAATCTGCTGTTTTGTCTTCTCACTCTTCTCCTAGAGGTGTCATGGTGGCTAGACTCATATATATATATATATATATATATATATATAT
>MU551712.1:263037-286023 GCA_024362625.1 Silurus asotus
AATGGGGACAGAATCTTGTGCACTCAGGCCAGAAACATTGACAAAGGAGTTTGACTCAATTGTCAAAAAGGCCAAACTGAGAATGTACTTCCTTAGCTAGCTTAGGAAGTTCAACCTGCCACAGAAACTCCTCACACAGTTCTATTCAACCATCACTAAGTCTGCCCTGTACACTGTAATAACTGTCTGGTTTGGCTCATCTGCAAAATCAGACATCACAATTAAATTGTATCAATTTTCATTCATACAGTATAGAGCTTATAACAATGGACAGCTCATGACAATGTCTCTAAGCAGCTTTACACAGATAATGTGTTAATTGAAGAATTATTAGGATTATTCTTTATAATTGTAAGTTTGTCTCCAATGAACAAGCTGCGTCAACAACGATTTGGGAAACCTTACGCATTGTCTCGGATCATGAGTGTATTTAGTCCAATGGAACTGGGTGACGTCAAGGCTGGGAAGCTATAAAACGCACATGGAGTGAAACCGATGCTAGCATTTTTAAGGGGAAGGAAGTGCTTAAAGGATGCAGGCAATGTGGCATAGAGACCCAGTGCCTCGTTCCCCTTAGGTAACCAGGGTTACACACATATCCTAGAGACGTTCCCTTTCATTAATATAAGATGCGCCAACAATGTTTTGGGAACGAGAGTATAATCACACCAGGCTTACTCCAGGAAAGAGGGTGCCACAGAAAGGGCCTGAAGATCTTCCACTCTCTGGAGAGAGGAATCGGCCAGGAGGAACACAGTCTTAACTGTTAGGAACCTCCATGGCACCTCGGCCAATGGCTTGAAGGAAGGCTCAGATAACGCCTCCAAAACATCGGCCAAGTCCCACGCAGGCACTCTAGGTTGTGCTGGAGGCCCCAGCCTCTGGGTACCGCGGGACCACGTGTCACTTGTTCTACCAAGCGACTGCCCCACAAGGGGCGCAATTGCAGACTCATAGACTCGTGTACATAGACACATGGACTGGGAAGGAGCCCACCCTTTGGTGAATTTTTCCTGAAGGAATTTCATCACTGAACCAACCAGGACCATCCCTGGAGGGATCTCATGTGCAAGAGGCCAAGTGGATATACATTAGACATTGCCACCCTCAGACCCAGCAGTCTTAAACCTCTGGAGTCTGATTCGTCCAAACGTGCTTTTTTTTCAGATGCCAGCAAAACTAGCTTAAACTGCTCTGTCATATTTGATCAAACATGTCAAAGTAATACATCATTTATATCTGTAAAGGGCCTACTTTCATTTGTGTATGCTCACTATATAAACAAAACGTTGTATTTTTTTTTAATGAATAAAATAGTCAGGGTGCGCCATCTGTCGCCTTTGTCTGCATGATCTTCGTTTAGAAACATGTCATCAAAAAGCACTGAAACTCTGCCAATAGCTGACACACGGAAATAAAAAAAAAATCTTTAGACAGCTTGAAGTATGTAGTTTTAGAATAGGTCGGTGAAATAAAAAACATATGTTTCCAATGAATATAAATCATGTGAAACCAAGTAGAGGCACAGATTTTCCACCACAGCTAAATAATCTGATAATGAGCTGCAACCCTCTGCTAACTGTCTAAACCCATCAGGTCAGACTGGGCATAAAATACATACTCACCTATTACCACAGCCCACTAATACTGTGAGAAATTAAATTGGCCCTTTGTCTCTTCACCAGTGAGCTCCCATGTCTCGATCGTTCAGCCCTGATGCCCACTGGGATCGACTAGAGGCAAGTTCAAATGCCATAACTGGTACCCTTCTACCCAAGGCTGCAAGTGACCTGCAGCTTCTGACCCTGGAACAGCTTAATGACAACCTGAGTGCTGTGATTCCACGATTCAACATGGGAATACTGCCACAAAGAGCTACCGAAAATCCTTGGATCATCTCCCACCAGTAAGAAACTCCAGCGAGCAAAGTCTTTTTTAATGAGACCAGAGACTTAACTAAAGGAATGGCACAACACAGAATTTCCCTTAACCAGCAGACTAGCCAAGAATTCCCAGTTCAAAGGGGGCGGAGAGCCCTACTCAAGACTTTACCGGGGTGGGTAATTTTTTTAACCTCTTAGGCGTCAGTACCGCACCTACCTCCGTTTCCCAGTTTATTAGGAAAGATAAGGGTCCACTGAACAACATGTTGTAAAGCATTTTTGCTCCAACCAAACATTAGTGTTGTAATTTAGATAGGTATTCTTTTGTTTATGTCACCGAACTTCAGCTGGTGTTTGTGTGTATGTTTCCAAATAATTTTCGCATAAAAAAGTGACATCTTGCTGGTAAAAAAACAAATATGGCTGGTAGAAACAAAAAAATACAGTAACAGAAGGGAAATCTCGGGCTTGAGTCTACTCTATAGACAGTTGTTGATAGACAACTTTTTATTTCCAGTGTGTATGGAAATGTAGCCAATGAATGCAAGATTCTAATGATACATGGGAGGATTTTGTTCCCCACATGGGGGAGTTCTTAGTTTTATTAATCTTTAGAAAATCTTAGTGGTCAACGAGAAGGGCATGTGCACAGTGACACACCAGAAAATGGATGCAACTTTTGGTTTTGCACAAACAGTTGTTTCCAGCTCATGCTAACTGGTTTTAGTTTAAAAAAAAAAAAAAAAAAGAACAGTCAAAAAAGTTGTTTATTTGATATTTGCACAAAGCAGCGATGGGGAAATATTTTTGGGGCGGAGTAACTACATCGACTTGGTGATCTGCATGGGGATGGAAAATCTAAACCTATTTTACATCTGTAAGTTACACTATATTTCCCTTTACAGTTTTATACAATGTTATACATTTTATTGCCCCCTTTATTTTTAAAATAAAAATGCTTGAAATGTGTGTGTGTGTGTGTGTGTGTGTGTGTGTGTGTGTGTATTGTTAGGATTGGAGTAGTCGCACATTAGTATGAATAGCCATCACTGTAAAACAATAGCTTGTCTGGCTTCCTAGCCATCAATATGAATGCCAAATCAACATCAATAGCCAAACATGTATAACAATAGCGTTTAATGGTCAGCCATTAAATTATATGCAGACTGTATGAATGGCCACCTGAGTTTAGCAGGTGGTTCTTAAACAGGGAGATGGAGAAAGGATCACACATAGTTTCAGATAAATGTTTGTAGGCATCTCATTGAAAATCTTTAAAAAAAATCTGAAATATAAACTCATGAGACATGTGGCTTTCAACCCAGTACTTTTTTGGATTGCTCCAGGACTGATTTTATGTATTTATATGTATAATTTAAAAAGAAATCAATGCAGGAAATGTACATCCATGGCACTTCATCATCAATGACTTAATATTTTTTTAAACAATATCAACTTTGAATAATGGACAGTAAAACTTAGCATTTAAATTGTGAATTATTATGTTTTGGCAGTGTCTTTTGACAAAGTATTATCTCCAACTACCCGCTTGGCATGCAAAATACTGCCTTTTAAGTCGTTTTTGGCAGAGCCATCTAAATTTCATCAGTTTGACATCGTTGACGTCTTTTTTTTTATATTTCGTTGTTGTGTAAACATCCCAGGTGCCAGGGAGCCACCAGTCACGCCTCCCTCCAATGCTCACACACTCACTCAGCCTCTCCCTCCTACAAATCACCTACACCTGTCCTCCTCCTACTAATCATCTACACCTGTCCTCCATTTACCCGTCCTCTTTATAAGGTCCCTATTCCCCTTCACTCACGGCCCGATCTACCAGTTACGAACATACGTCACCCGCACTTCACACCTCTCGTGTTTCCATGCTCCTGGCTACGCTTCTAAGGAAGAATTTAGTTAAGTGTGGCAATCTGCTACAGTGTCTTCTCAAGCTCTCCTGTGTTTGTATGTTAAAGACAAATAAAGATGTTTTATTATACTTCTGGTTTCTGATGCCTGTCCGTCACAGAAGATCAAGCCTTAAAAAACTTACCTCAATGGATCCTCAAATGGCTCACATATCAGATGAAGGTTCTTGTTGCTGCTCTCCTGCCAGATTTCCCACCGAACACTCCAAAGACGCTTTCCTGATCTCGCTACTAATCGGGAATGCTCTGTCATGGGCGAGCGTGATGTGGGGACAACATCAGCGCAGACTCCCATTTCACCAGGCACTTCACTGAGGTTTTGCAATGGCTGACCGTAAGTGTGCCAATCTGCTACAGTCTCTTTTCAAGCTCTCCTGTGTTTGTATGTTGAAGACAAATAAAGATGTTCTATTTTACTCCCGGTTTTTAACGCCTGGTCTATTTGTGAAACCAGGAATGAAAACCAGTGACGTTCCAAGGATTCTCCACTCTGACCATTGAGATCCTGGAGTTTAACTCCAACCTTGATCAAACTCACTAGCCTGTAGCTTTCTAGTAGGCTCTATACAGATACAATTAATTAAATAAAGCTTAAATTTAATGTCTTTGGAGGTTACATGGCTTTCTTCATCATTCCATAAAATTAACCTTAAAGTAGAAGGTCTCCCACCTGCCCTTCACCTAAGTAATGTATTGGCAATTGCTCAATTATTCTCTCAGTTCATTCATTGCCTGAAAAAACATTTAATTATTAAATGTTATAAAAAGAATCATCATCTTATATGTCTGCAGTTAGGCCAGGGGTTATGTCAGTACATAAGATTTACATCAGTCTAAACTATGCTTCATTGTATCCACATGGTCCACTTTCTTAAAGCTTTGGTATGGCTGTAAAACTTTTGTTGGTCTGTCTTGCTCCTCTAAAGCATCAGAGTCAATGAAATCTCTTCAAGACTGGAACTCCATGTCTAATAGATTGGTACGGCAGCTTTGTTTGGCTCCTTTAATTTGTACATTTCTTGCAAAATCCTGTAATGTCTTGCCTGGGTTTTTGAGTGGTCAAGGCTGTTGTCTGTATCATCAGCTAGAATTTAGCCAGCAATATTGTTTACAGTATACCACGAACATGATTCACAAAATCATACATTAAAATATTTATTCTACATAAACAAAAAGGCAGAATTAGGCTTACATTTATTACCAAAAATTATATTATGTAATGCATATATACATGATTTATAGATGCTATTATTTTTGTGCTGTGGGGTGCTTGATTGTGAAGGTGGTGACAGATTGACTGTTGATCCACTATAGTCAGCATAATAGTCACGTGCCATTGAAGCAGAAGGTTCTCTGTCCTGACGTGCTCTCTTGAAATGGGGGTGTTTGGCCTTAATGAGACTTTGGATATTTGAAGTTGCTTCAGGAGCTTTTGTACAACATAACAAAAGCATCAATGAATAGTTTTGAAAAATGTTAGCAGAAAAACTTTTTTTTAAATAAATATTAAACTCAATACTCAAATACTTATGCCTAGATCCAGTTGACTTATCTTTTATCATACACTCTTAAATGTAATGGTTCTATATAGAATCATTTTAATGAGTTCATTAAAAAGAACCCCAAATAGTTCTTTTGAATCCAAGTTAGATGGGGTTTTTTAATGATCTAAGAATGTAAAGTTAATAATAAAGAATGTACAGGTTTTTTATATTTAAGAGTTAAAAAAAAAGAATATAATATATAAGAAAATATAACCAATTGTATTCAATGAAATGTAATTAATTCATACATTTAACATACATAAGCTTGTTTATGTAATGTACGTACATATTTTTATGTGGATCTCTGAATGAGGACAAAGAAATCACATTGCATTTAAAAACAATTCATGTACAATTAGAACATATTTAATTAAATACAATTTACACAAGCTGACTTTACATTTTCAATACAGGCATTGGTGTTCTTGTGTAATGGCGACATCCACAGCATATAAAATTAATTAATTGATAAAATAAGTCATTATGTGCTTAAAAGCAACAGAGTATTGCACATTGAAAGAAAAATGAACTTAAAATAGTCATTCTAATGTTATCTACACTATAGACGAAGCTAGCATTTTCTTTAAATAGTGCTGCCAATAAAATGAGTGCAGCATTCCTAACAAGACCTAAAACAGATAAAATTACTCTACATTAGGTACCGCCACAGGTATCGTTAGCCAACAGGGAAATTGGGCTACTGTTGGCTTAAGGAGGAGAAGGAGAGGAGGAAGACGTCTACAGAGACGACAGGAAAAGGAGAAGTGGAGGAGAGTGGAGGTTCGGGTTGGTACTTTAAATGTTAGTAACATGACTAAGGGAGAGAGATATGGCTGATTTAATGGAGAGAAGAAAGGTAGATACAGAGGGAAAAATAAGTATTTGACACATCAGCATTTTTATCAGTACGGGGATTTTTTAAGTGGGCTATTGACACAAAATTTCCACTAGATGTAGCCATCAAGCCAAATATTAAATTCATACAAAGGAATCTGAACATTCCCCACTGTATGTTGTGTGTTCAGGAGACCAAGTGGAAAGGGAGTGAGACCAGGAACATTGGTATCATGGTGTAGATGGAAAGAGAAATGGTGTAGGGGTGATTCTGAAGGAAGAATACATTAAGAAAAGAGGTGAACATCTGTGAGCAACAGTATGGTTTCATGCCAAGAAAGAGCACCACAATTGCCTTGTTTGCTTTGAGAATGTTGATGGAGAAGTATAGAAAAGGGCAGAAGTAATTGCATTGTGTATTTGTGGATTTAGAGAAAGCGTACGACAGAGTGCCAAGAGAGGAGTTTTGGTATTGTATGAGGAAGTCAGGTGTGTCAGAGAAGTATGTGAGGGTGGTGCAGGACATGTATGAGGATAGTGACAGCAGTGAAGTGTGCAGTAGGAACAACAGACTAGTTCAAGGTGAAGGTTGGACTGCATCAAGGATTGGCCCTGAGCCCTTTCCTGTTTGCAGTGGTGATGGACAAGTTGAGGGACAAGGTCAGACAGGAGCCTCCCTGGACTATGATGTTTGTGGATAATATTGTGATTTGTGGTGAGAGTAGTGAGCAGATTGAGGTGGAGGTACAGTGCCTTGCAAAAGTATTGGTGTTTTTCCTATTTTGTTGCCTTACAACTTGGAATTAAAACTGATTTTTATTTGGATTTCATGTAATGGACATACACAAAATAGTCCAAATTGGTGAAGTGAAATGAAAAAAATAACTTGTTTAAAAAAATTCTAAAAAATAAATAACGGAAAAGTGGTGCGTGCATATGTATTCACCCCCTTTGCTATTAAGCCTCTTAAGCCACTCTATCACTTGAATCCTTGGTTATCTTTCTACTGATGACAACATACATAAATACAATTTGTAAATTATACCATTTAGTTATTCTAAGTTGCTGTTAGCAATTAACTTTAACAAAAGGACTGATTTGGCCAGGAAACTTCCTGTAAGGAAGAGACTCAAAATCATGAATCCTATGCGAGTCCTCAATCCATATGAACCGTGGGATTTAGCGGATCTGTGGACTTGCAGTGCTTTGCGAAGCAGCCATATCTGAGGGACTCGGAGTGTGTGTGAGTGATATTCAGGACTGCAAGGATTTGGTGCGTTCATAGCGCCCCCTCTAGTGGAAGGACTATGGCAAAAGCAGGCAAAATCCCTATCACTATGACACAAACTGCAGCTGTTTTTTTCAAGATTGGAACGTTACATCAAAAAGATTTTTGCATGTGGGACTGTTATGTGTTACGTCAGATATTATATAACATTAATACAGTTGACTCCTATTTTAGTAACTATTTTATTTTAGTAACTGCATGTTCTTGTGATGGAGTCTTTGGAGAATATTTGCTACGTTTGTTACTGATTTAAATACATTTATCAGGATTTATAACAGTGGTGAAGTTGTGGTGTGCATGTTTGTATTATCTGCAGTTCCTGTAAATAATCTGCATAAATAAATAATTGGTTTTAAGATCCATTTGCTCGTGTTTTTTTATTGTATATGGTGATTGTATATGTATTTGTTGTTAAAATGAACATTTGGCTTAATAATTCTTGATTCTTCAGTCATTTATATTGTTTCCCTGCAGGGTTGCCACAACACGGTTTGATTTCATTTTTACCATATAAACAACTGAGAAATATTTGGCTTTCATTCATGCGACTTAAGGCAAAGTAATGCCGTGTTACTCAATTAAACAAAGAACTAAATACAAACTGTAATTTACACTATTCAGATGTTTAAAGTTAACAATAAACTGTAGCAACAAGTAGCTTACTGAGTTGTTTAGGAAATTTCCTGCATGATTAGAAACACAAGAGGCTTGGTTTTGCAGGTCCTATACAGGTCCTGAGATCCACCTGAACCCAGGAATTCAGCAGATCTGTCGGGACTTGTGGTGGGATTCTGTGAGTGCCCTCTAGTGGAATTGCATTGCAAAGGCAGGCAGAATCTTTTTTTTTACCCCCACACACACATAGCACACATGGAGATATTTCACATGAAGGGAGTGTTATTTGCTACTGTATCCAAAGACATCCCATACAATTTTGTGCTTTTAACTTTGGGGTAATAGTTTGGGGAAGACCCAGGCTAAAAAAAAAAGCAGGTGTTCCAATACTTTTGTCCATATAGTGTATCCTGATTTTTTGCCATCTGCTGGACCTTTTTTTGTTAGTTTTATAGGATTTATTCAGAATTTATAATATACACTTACCTGATACAATTGTTTTAATAATTTTGTGATCAAAATATTTAAAGGCAGAAAAACCTGAACTTGCTTGGTGTAGCAAAGTTTAATACGTACAGGTGTATAAACAGTATGTACAGTGCAGTTCATGTGAACAGTGGTTGTTGTCACAAATATAAATTACTTTAATTGGTACTTCTTAAAGAATAAAGAGAGGTTCTTAGAGGAAAGATGGAACTCCTTCTAACACATGTCTGTTCCTCTATGAGAAAGTGGCATTTTCCACCCTTTCTAAAGCCCCCACAGTCCATAACAGGCAGCAACAATACTTACCATATGTCCATCAAAAGCTCTTGTTTAAAAACAAATCCCAAATGCCTTTTTTCTCTAGATACATGCAATATAAAGAGTATGAAAATGACTTCCGCACCCTACATGGTGTACTGTTTGCACTTTCTGGGATGCATGTTTTTCCTTAATGCAATATACTTTATATATANTATATATAAATAAAATAAAAAAATCACAAGGATAAGGCACAAATGGAGGGAAAATGTAAAAAAAAAAAGAAAGAAAAGAAAAAAAAAATTATATAACATTTTACCAGCATGCCAGTGTCATTTTGGCTTTACAACTGGTGAAACATAAGCTCAATGTTTCCTGCTTCACAAACATTTGCTCAAATATAGACATTTCAATAGACACTTGACAACCTGTCAATATTCATTTTGTTTATAAATGGAAATTTGTAGAGTACGATACTTTGAGTGCAATGTAAATATGCAACAGTACCTACAATTAGGCTACACATACATCAAGGAGAGCAAACTTTAGCCATAGAAAAAAAAATAAAGCTGTATGTTTGGATATTTAGTGTTCTTACAATAAAGCCTGCACTGATACATATTTCTGTCATGGTGTGTTTTGTTTAGAGCAAATTTATTCAGTCATCTATGTATGGGGACATGAGATTTTTTTTTCTATGTAATTAAAAAAAAACTCTTCAAATGCCATTTTGGTGATGCAATTCTGAGAATCCGTTTCTTATTGGTGTATTTGGGCGAAACTGACTAAATAGAGGCTACCAATTATCAGATTTGCTGGGAACAGAAAAAAACATTTATAGCACAGGGGTGCACTTATGTAATACTGGATCAAAATAACAGATCAGTTAAACTGTTTGGTTAATCTAATGGTGTGTTTGAAGATAATCTTTTCTTCCCAAAGCCCAATATCCTGTAATAAATCTTTGCTTAAAGCAAAAAAGAAAACTATCAAAGTAACATTTGTACTGGACCTGTTCTGTTCTACTAACAACTAAAGAAAAGACAAACAAGCGAGGCACTTCCATGCTTCCATACCAGGTCATACTCCAAAATCTTTTTTATTCATTCAGTAGTCCACAGGACTAACAGGGCTTTATTCTTTTACTTCATTTGAGCCCTAAAGACCCAGAAAGCTCCAACATGGAAACCTAGAGCTCCACCTATTGGATCATCAGTTCAGAGATGAATAAGTAAAAATCGGTGGCCCATATGTACTTGGTGCCTCCCTACATAGTCGAATACCATTGCAGATTGAATCAGGGTTTTCTGTTCCGGTTAAGATCTGTGTTTGGTTTGGGTTCAGTGGTTCTTTCCAGAGGTGAAAGGGACTCGATTGGGGATTTCTGCAGCTGTGGAGAACGTGGATCCAGCAGAGGAGGGGGTTTGTCTGGGTGAAATGGCCGGTAGTGATCAGGCCCTGGGACACCTCGTTGTTCAGGCAGCCTCCGGAAATCCTGATTGTAGCCTCCTCCACCACCCTGGTGGTAGTTTGCAGAGCGATAGTCATCCGAGCGTCTCCTCTTTGGGTCTGGATGTCTGAGGGGAAAATGTGATTATAAATAATGTTTTATATGCAGGTCTCATTTCCTTAGCCCATTCTTATTTCAAACATGATTCACAGATATATTGAACATTTATCATTGGATAAAAGTTATATTTATCATGTAAAGTATTATTCACAAGTAAAAAAAACTATTTTGTTGCACACTTGTTTTTATAGTATATTTGTCATGTCATGGTTTTGGCACATGCAAATAATTTTTTTTTTTTTGTACAGATTTATATTCATTTTTGACTGTTGTGTTAAGGATAATAGTCTCAAACCACTTTGTGAAGTGGTTTCAGTCATATTCATATATATGGATGTATTCATGTTTTTATTTGTAATCTTTAATGTGTTTATACACTTAAATTCTGACTGTTTATTAGCAGTATTGCCTGCTTTAGCACAAAACTTGCAGTTTGGTAAAAATGCAAAAGAAAAACTATGAACTGTTTTCTTTATTGGTTGGTTTAGTCCATGTGACTCTTAGGTTAGAAGTTATTATTTTCATGTTTAGTGCTGATATGCACATTATTTCTTGGAATTCACAAGTGGAAACAAACCATTTTAAGATAGTTGCATTTCTTTGGATTAGTAATGCTAAACTTAACCTAGTCTGTCAATATATGTTGTTAATAAATTGTAATCCTGTTTTTCTGTTTGCATTGAAAAAAGTTAAGAAAAAAAACATCATCACTAACTTTACTCCTGTGTTTGCGTTTGCGCTGTTAGCTATCAGCTTTTGTGTAGATGGTACATGCAGCACAGATAGAAAAGTAAAAATATATATAGTCATACATTGAACACTACAGCAAAAGGAAAGCAAGCTCTACCTTCATTATACAGAGACGAGGTGCACAGATTATTAGACTGGTGTAAAGCCAACGAATGTTGACAAAACAAAATAAATGGTTGTTGAATCCAAGAGGACACAAATTGACCACTCCCCACTGAACACAGATCCTCCATGGAGATAGGAAAACATTCCTGGCAGAGAACATCACTTGGCCCCTCAATACTGGTTCCGTAACAAGGAAAGCCCAGCAGCGTCTCTACCTCCTGAGAAAGCTGAGAAAGTAATAGCTTTCACCACACATCCTAATAACTTTCTACAGTGGGAACATCGAGAGCATCCTTAACCCGGTTTGGGAATTGTCTCAGATTGCAAGACCCTACAGTGGATAGTGAGGATGGCTAAGGTCTCTCTTCCTTCAATCATGCACATTTACACCATATGCTGCATATATCAAGCCACCGGCATTGTGCCTGACCACACACACTCTTCACCCTCCTGCTGTCTGGAAAGAGGTACAGAAGCATTCAGGGTTTTACATCCAGACTGTGTAACCTTTTCTTTTCACAAGCCATCAGACTACTCAACATGAAGTACCTAGACTGATTCACACACAATCAATGGAAGAAAAAACCTCTGTTTGCAAACTGCTGTTTGCACATTTTTGTTGAACCAAAACTTTATATCCTACCTAATGTTTACATGTACAGTATTTTATTTTGTATATGGACAATACATTTGCACAACTTTCTGTACTGTAGTTGTCAGTGCTGTGTTTTGTCTTATGTTGTCTCTTATCTGTTGTTTTTTTTGTTGTGCACTTTGTGTTAGTTTAAAGTTCTGTGTAGTGCTGTGTTCCTTTTGTTAATTTATGTTGTTCGATGTAGCACCTTGAGCCTGTGGAAACGTTTTCTTTCACTGTGTACTACACTGTATATAGTTAAAATGACTAAGCCTACTTCACTTTTTACCTATTCATCTTCACAATTTGTACTCAGACTGCATCAGTAATACATGATGAAGAAATCGAATGTATGGAATGTGACGTGTTGTGACACGAGCATCACGATCACCCAGGACCACCACTTTCAACCTTAACTGGGCATGGTGTAAAGGGAGAAATCAAAACACCTTCCCAGAGGGCTGCAACAGGTCATGCCCTAGAACCAAGTTCTTTTGACCTGTTTCATAGCAAAGGAGCAAACTCCACATAAAATGGTCCTGTGCAGGCATAACAGAGATGGCTGGGAGAAGGTTTCATTATAGTTTTTAAACAAAGTAGCAAGGGTAATATTGATAGCTCTGATTCAATGTAATAATATGCCAGATGACTGGGCTGAAATGCAGATGCCTGATACTTCTCTAAAGCACCTGGCTCATTTAATTATTTTACTAGGTCCAGAAGATTTTCCTTATTTTTTTCCAATGAAGTTTACCTAGATTCTAAGACAAGTTTGCAACTCTAAATACAAACTACACCCATGTAAGTGGCAAGGCACACCCTTCCCTAATTTCCCCATGTACAAACAGACTCAATATGAAGAATTTCATCATCAAAGTTTTACCTGAACTACCCTCATTGGGAACACCATCTTTGATAAGTTGGGCCAGCTATTGGAGACAGACTTTTCTTAGGAATCATGGATAAAGAAATGTTCATTGATTAGAGCAGGATCGTCAACACCAGCAAGGAGATCATTGTTCTCAAACACATGCACCTCCAAACGATATTCAGTCTCTTGCTTTCACATCGGCTGTGGGCACCTATGGTCTCCGATGTGCAGCTACTCACTGTGAAGGCGAGTATAATTTAGATGACAAGCATTTTGTAGTGAGAGGATTCTAAATTGTCACTGCCCATAGCTACTAGAGCCATTGATCTGTTAGAACACGCACAGAAGATGCTTGCTATCTTAAATCTAAGAGTTTACAAGTTTGCTTCCAAAAGGAAGGAAGTAATAAATGCATTCCTGACCGAAGAAAAGAACTCAAATATCTTGATGCTGACCCTACTCCCATCCAATGCAGCATTCGATTTAACTAGGATTTGTAAAGGGACATATTTATTTTTTAGTAACAGACATTCAAAAGCCTTTTACTCACAGAGGGATACTTGCTACTGTTAAGTATTTTCAAGCAAGTTGGGTTTGTTGCTCCAGTCATATTAAAGAAAAGCTTAAGATTCCTCACCATATGTTCCCACTATTTAATCTACAGTCTTGAGAAGGAAACTCCACATTTGAAAGAATTCTGCTAGAGCAATCACAGCAATAGCAATATATTTATGTCATCACCAGAGAAGAAGCATGTCACATTGGATTCCAAGACTAGAACTAGGAGCTGCTGTCACGGCTGCATAGATGGCAGAGACAATAACAAGCAACCTGAACTTTACACTGAACAGCTGAAAACTGAACACTCTAGATCAGGGGTGTCCAAACTACGGCCCGCGGGCCAACTGCGGCCCGAGGGGCAGTTTTTATTGACTCGCAGCAAATTCTGAAAATATAATTACACTGAAAGACTTAGATATACTGAAAAAGCTTGAGCTCAACTCTGTTGCACTTCTCAGTTTCAACACTAGGTTGAAACTGAGAAGGTGAAAAGGTGAAAAGGTGCTTCTCCACTAAACAAAATTAAGCAAAGAAAAATATTTACCACGAGTCACCAGAAATGGCAGCACCGAAGAAACGCAAGATAGCAAGTGAGTGTAGAAGATTTCAAACACGGTGGGAAAATTAATATTTTTTTTAAGAAATCAACGGAAAGTGTGTCTGTTTTATTTGCAATGAAGATGTTGCCATGATGAAAGAGTATAATGTCCGTCGGCACTATGAGACCAAGCATCAGAGCTACGCATCGTACACAGGTGCCGAACGAGCACAGAAATTCAAGCAAATGGCAGCTAGCCTGCAAGCTCAACAACAGTTTTTTTTTTCGTGCTAACAAAATACAGGAAAACGCCACAGCAGCAAGCTATGAAGTCGCACAACTTATTGCCCACCATGGCAAACCGTTCTCAGACGGTGATTTCATAAAGCAGTGCCTCATCAAAGACACAGAAGTAATGTGCCCGGAAAAAGTGCAAGATTTCAACAACGTGAGCTTATCCAGAAATACAGTGGTTCGGAGAATCGAGGACTTGTCAGCTAACCTGAAACTTCAGCTGAGAGAGAAAGCTTGTGCTTTTCATTTTTACTCGATAGCATGCGATGAGAGCACAGACGCCACAGACACCGCACAGCTTTTAATTTTTTTGCAGGGAGTCGATGATAATTTTTGCTGTACGGAGGAGCTGCTTGATATGATGAGCCTAAAAGGCACAACGACGGGTGGAAATATTTTTGACGCTGTGTCAGAGGCAGTTGAAAAGATGGGGCTTAAATGGGACAAGCTCTGTGGAGTAAAACGGATGGAGCTCCGGTCATGACGGGTGAGCGCAAAGGAATGGCATCCATGGTGTGCGTCAAGGTAAAAGAGAGCGGGGGTGAGGCTGTTAGGATGCACTGTATAATCCACCAAGAAGCACTGTGTGCCAAGACTGTCCAGCTGGGCGATGTGATGAACACTGTTGTAAAAACTGTCAACATAATTCGAGCTAGAGGACTGTACCACAGGGAATTTCAAGCTTTCTTATCTGATGTGGATGCTGAATACGGGGATGTACTCTACCACTCTGATGTGTGCTGGCTCAGCCGCGGCTCTTTGCTGCAGCGGTTTTATTCGCTGAGATCAGAAATCGACAAGTTTTTGAAAGAGAAGGGCCGACCTCTTCATAAACTGAGTGACCCTCTGTGGCTGGCAGACCTGGCATTTTTAGTTGATCTCACTCATCATCTGAATACACTGAACAAGAACCTACAAGGCAAAGAACAGCTGGTGTCACACCTGTATGCGCACATGAAAGCCTTCTGTGTAGAGCTCCGCCTGTTTGAGACACAACTACGAAGCTTTAATGCTGCACACTTCCCTGCGCTGTCTGAAATCAAGTCTTCTTTTCCAAAGGCAGACCTTTCTGCTAAAAAGGAGAAATATGCTTCTGTAATTACATCTCTCGTGACAGATTTCTACCAGCGTTTTCAAGATTTTTCTGTCATTGAAAAACAAATCAAGCTGTTCTCGACCCCCTTCCTGGTGGATGCAGAAGAAGTGGAGGAGAGTCTGCAGTTAGAACTGATTGAAATGCAATGTGATGATTCTCTGAAGAGTCAACATCAGCTTCTCTCCCTCCCTGACTTCTATCAGAGTTTGGATCATGCCAAGTCCCTCTGATGAGACGCCACGCAAAAAGAATGATGAGCCTGTTCAGCTCAACATACATATGTGAACAAACATTTTCTCTGTTAAATCAGAACAAAAGCAGACTGAGATCCAGAATGACTGATATCCATCTCTGTGAAGTCCTTCATGTCTCAACCACCAAACTTTCTCCTGACATCCCAGCCATCCTTCAATCCAAAGGACAGCATCACTGCTCCCACTAAGAGCAATGTTCTTCACATTATAGGTGAGTTAGAAATACACACAGTAATCATGTGTCAATATGTCACCTCTTGTGTGTGGCCCGGGCCTTTGCTTATTTTTCTGT
Source organism: Silurus asotus (assembly GCA_024362625.1). NCBI lineage: Eukaryota > Metazoa > Chordata > Actinopteri > Siluriformes > Siluridae > Silurus > Silurus asotus. The sequence goes on from MU551712.1 coordinate 278,839, forward strand.
ATTTGGCCCTCACCAAAAAACTTTGGATACCCCTGCTCTAGATGCTTAGGATTTTTACACAGATAATAGCATTATCCTGGGATATTTTTATAACCAGACGAGACACTTTATGTGTGTCACCGACAGATCGAAACCGTAAGCTTTCTAGCCTAACACAAGCTCTGCAACAACATCTCTGTTAATTGCAACCACCTGGTTCACAGAACCTATTTATCTGTTACAAGCTGAACAGAGGCAATCACTGGAGAAGAACAGGTTTGATCTTGTTTAGTCAGACTCAGACACACAGGTTTGCTCTTTCACCAACAATTTATCCACCGATTCTTGTCTTTGATGCAAAACTTTTTTTTCTTCTTCTCTTCTTAAGGGTCGCAAATCAGAGCAGCATCTCTAATACACATTGTCCAAGCTTACAAGGTGACTGATGCCTGGATGATGGAATCACTACAAATAGCCCTGCTCAGTGAAGGAATTGTTACAGGCAAAAGCAGTCAAGAGGGCTCAAAGGAAATCTTTACAAAGGAGAATTTACCTGCATTGTCAGTATAAATGCCATATTAAGAAAAAGTGATCTGAAAACACTGAACCCATATTCGGACAGCAGAGGCCTTCCCAGGTAGGGTGTTAATAATATAATGTTTGTTCTTAATAAGAGGTTTCCTTTGACTGTTCCAGGCTGCAGTCATTCTAAAAGTTACTTGTGGACAACTGAATGGACACCTCCACCTTCATAAATGCCTTTATAAGCCCTTTTTTTTGCCTTGAATGGACCTACCAAGCAAATTCACTATGATTATGGTGTCAAATTGAAAAGTGGCCAGTAAAGAGCTGGAAATCTTGCTGATAAATCCACAAGTCCAGTGTAAGAAAGTATGCAAGTGAAGAGGGCTCGGTATGGATATTTAATCCACCTCACTTATCCCACATGGGAGGAGCCTTGGAGCAAATGACAGATGCATATTGGATTCTATGCTTCTTCAGACCAGACTCTTCATCTTGAAATTGCTGTCTACCCTGATAGCATAGTTTATGGGAATCATCAATTCAAGCCCACTCTGTACTATTTCAAGAGACACATTCACATTCCTGTTGACACCAGCCATGATCCTGATTTAGAAGGTTCACTGACCCTTAGGTTATGTGTTAGAATGTGTTCTAATTTGTACAGTTAGTTGGGAAAGCTTTTCTCTTTGCTTCTCTGTAACATCTCTATAACAGATGTTAACAACTTTTCATCTTGTAAGTTTTATAGTATTAAGTAAAGAGTGGAAGAACACAAAGTGTAAACAAACTGTAAAGCCCCAAATTTACTCCCGAGTTTGACCTTTTCTTGATAATTTTGCATAGATGAACCACATAATAGACAGAATAAGTAAGGAAATACTTAGTACCTGTCATAATAGTCACGGTGAGCACGATGGTCTCGATCATTGCTGTACTGATCATACACCCGTTTACGTGCTGAGCCTGGGTTCCGGAAGCTACTACTGCGGTATAGGTCAGTGTGTCCCCGCCGGCTGTTGTAATGATGCTCCTTATACCTGTGCTGGTCGTGAGGGTGATGGCGGTCACCTTGCCATGGTTGGTTACTGTTTCCTGGGTAGTTATATTTACGTTCCCTTTGCCAGTCTCCCCTATCTGTGGATGAAACATAAGCGTTATTAAGAAGTGTTAAGCATTATAGAATGAACAAAGTGTTGGCCAGAGAGGTGTGGCCAGGGTTGTTGACATCAGCTCTGCATTAAATAGACATGGAGGGAAGGGGCTCAGCCCCATTCTTCATCTAGGGAATTCCTCTTGGGTATTTCTCTCTGGAGCAGGCACGAGACAAAAATGTCATACCTTTAACCAAGTAGGAATAATTGATGGTGTACCTCTCTGCATTACAGCACGCAGTGTTGCAGAGAAACTGTCTCCCAGTCGTGATCCTGAAAGAGATCCTGACTGACTAAGGTGTAGGGTTTAAGTTACAAATATTGTGGGAGCTTTATGAATTACTGGGATTAAATCAATCTGCACAAACATTATTATCCAAAATAGACGCCTTAATAGACAGTTTAAACTGTACACATCAAGAATATGATTCAGAAGTCCATTAATGATTACAATTTGATGGCTCAAGTCCTATTATTTGCAACGTGAGAGGTCGAAAAACGCTTGCTCAGGAATTTTCCCAATTAAATTATTATAATTTAGTATAATATTAAAAGAGGAGCTGGTTCCAAAGATTAAGGGAGGGGAAAAGGGGTGGTGGGGGGAGTAAGCTTACCCATCCATTATGAAGACTACATTTCCCCTTTTCCAGCGATTGGAAGTTCTTAAGTTACAGCAAGAAATTTCGGAAATCCTCTACCTGGACGCACTAATAGAACCCATCAAAAGGCCCCCGTGGTGTGTAGCTGTCACTATCATCAGTCCAACCACAATTAACAGGTGATTCATGAAAAACTAATGACTATATTCAACATGGGTAATTAAGAAGTTCCACAGCGATTTATTTAGCACTGTGATTATAGTGCTCACAGCTGATGGCTCATTCAGATTCTGTATAGACAAAAAAAAAGCCTGAATTATATCGTCTTAATTCCATGCATATTCAATGCCTACACTGCCTGACTGCTTGAATAGGGCTCAGCTCACTTCTAATTGACAGTAAATTTAATCGAGTTATACTGCCAATTTTCTTAAATGGATTGTCTTGTGTTCCACTATACACAGCCTTTTTCCACTATAGTTAAAACAAGTTTGTCACCCTTCCATTTTTTTTGTTGTTACAGCATCATTTAATGGACAATCTTCAGACCCCATAATGCATATTCTGCTGCCTGTTTAGACGACAATCATTTATATTAATGAGGGTGGTCCTAAGGGCAGTCATAAGAACATTTAAGTGTGCAGGTCAAACCCAAAGAAGTGTGCAACTGAGTGGGTGGAAGTACAGTATCTGGGCTCCTACTTGGGTCATGGGTAAATGTGTCCTCAAATTGATAAGATGGAAGAATTTGTGGCCTGCTTACGACCTAAAAAAAAGTGAAACAGTGTCTGGGGCTAGCTGGTTATTGTCATAGGTTTGTGTCTAATAATTTGGATGTCACCAGCACTCTCACTGATTTCACTAAAAAGGAGCAGCAGATACAGTCCAGTGGAGAGAGTCATGCCTCCAGTCTTTCACTCAGGTAAAAGCTGCACACTGTGGTGGGACACTTTCAGATTCTCCTGACTTTCCTTTGTTTTGCAGATAAACATGTTGGTCATGGTGTTGTCCCTAAAGGTGAAGGGGGGGAAGTGCCCTGTGCTGTACACGTCTCAAGCTTGTGAGAAAACAATTACTAACCAATCAAGAATGCTTGGCAATGAAATAACCGCTCCGTGGTTATGTAGTGGGGGTATGGGAAAGCAGGGTGTGGTCTGTGAATGGAAGGTGGAGCTGCTGTATATGACTCATCAGCAAAGAGGCAAAAGCCCTTAAAAAATAAAACTGAAAACACACTTGTGTGTATGAGCACTGTAAAATGAAAAGTAAAAAAAAAAAAAAAGTTAAAGAGAACATGGCGACTCATACTCTTATGTCAAAATGCATTGCCTACCTCCAATTTCCTTTTTACTTTAAAATAAGAAGATTCCTTACCATTAATTATCCCCACCAAAAACAGCCTCAGATTTAATCCTAAAACCAGCTTTGTTTGCTTTTAAATATAATCAGATAAAACATCTAAATCTTGATACAAAATCCTTGTGTTCATTAGTTTTTACAATCTTTAGGAAAGTGTGTCTTGTGCTGACTGCAGGTCATACAATGGTGCAAATGCGATCCAAGTCCTGTTGGATGATTTAATGGTGGGTGTGTTTTGGATGATGGCTGTGTGCCAGTAGAGTCCCGACTCAATCCAGAAGGTTCAGGTCGAAATGGCTTCTTTTTGCCTGGGTCATCTTTCTTCTTGTGCTCTTTCTGAAAGTATAGCAAAGAAGTATATGAACTAAAGAAACAGTTAAAAGGATTTTTTAAAATGAAGCAAAAATAGAATTTTGATAAATAGATCATAGTCGGAAATAAGGTCTTTCAGCTACTTTAAAAAACAGAACTTATCACTATATATTTACACCAGCAAATTTGACACACACAGGATCAAATCAGAACCGATTATGAAATCAGGACTGATTATCACTATATGGTTACATCAGCATATTTGCCACGCAGGATAAAAGATCTACCTCCTCCTCTTGGGAGCGCTTCTTTTGAGCCATTTTGTATAGCCTGTGCAATTTTTTTGCACCAAACTCTGTGAATTTGGACACAAAAATCCAGAGATTTCTAGATGGAACAGAAGAAAAAATAATTAAATAAGAAACATGGTGTTCATTAAGCCAAATTAAAAATACACTTAATTTATCAAAATAAATAAATAAATCTATAAATATATATAAATATCATAAAGAATAGTTTGCATAATGGCAAAAGCATGCTGACTCGTCTGCACTGGCATTTTGTTGTTGCTTTATTTAGTCAAAAATCTGTGAGACTATTTAGAATTGGTTTTACATTTGTCTCAATAATTTCCAACTAATAATATATTTTTATATTTATAATTGTAATATTATAATAAGAAACTTGGTGACATCATTGGCCTAGACTAATGAAGTAATGATTTTAAGACCATTTAATGCATCACTTTACGCAATGTTTCTTTGTTGTTCCAAACAAAACTGTAAAATTTTGACTAGACCTGCGCCAGGTTTTTACGTGTTCCGGGTCACTATAAGTTTTAAGGCACTCTGTTATTCGGTCTCCAATCTTCAACAGGCAGGCCCTTGTATGCTGCAGCTGTTCCTGCACTGACAGGCCTTCATCAGGCTTATCAAGCTGTTTAAGAGCCTTCTTCACCGGCCTCATCCGCTCTTTACACTAGACACACACACACACACACACACACACACACACACACACACACACACACACAGGTTACTCACAAAGTGAATTAAGTGTCAAATAGCTTTAAACACCATAAAGAAACATGACCTATGAACCAATGAGAAAATAAAAATGGAAGGCATTGTATAAATACAAATAAGAGGCATAAATCACCACACAGAGACAGAGAGAGAAAGAGAGAGAGAGAGAGAGAGAGAGAAAAAACACACAATTGAGACACAAAGACTCACAACACTAAATGTTTCCTGGTCTAGTTCATCATCCTCCTCTCCAATAGGAACAGGCTCACTGCCTGCTGTAATGTGCACAGGGCCCTGAGCTTTCTTCCCTTTGCATCCAGATTTAATCTGGTAAAGAAATTTACAAAGACAAGATTTCAGAACTTATTAATTTAATAACCACATGCAAAGGAAAAGGAAACGTACTTATAGTGAAAATGATTACAAAAGTATATAAATATAAAAAAAAACCTTTTCTTTCTTGAGCTTTGTCCGTTTTTTGTCCTTATCTTTCTTTGCAATGGCTTGCTTCTCTTTGTTCTCTTTGTTGTCCTTCTTCTGTTTCTTCTTTGTGGGGGATTTGTCAGCTTTGTCATCCTGGAACATGTGTAAAAAAATGGGAAAATATTCCACTAAAAATGCCAACAGCTGGGTAGACAAAATTGCACTTATGGTGCATAGGGGTCTTTATCAGATATGGGACCATACCTTCATTTCACCATCCTCTGATGTATGTTCAGTGAGATGAGGAGAAGAGATTTCACTGGCTAGTTCATCTTTTCGGGTCTTGTCTTTCTTTACTCGAGGTTTTCTCTTCTTTACCTAGGATAGAAAATAAGTATAATTCGGCACTGTACAAACTACATGATGACCTTGGAAATTCTTTAAGAGGAACTCCTAAATGTGCAATGCCATAAAGATTAATAATACATTATTTACTGCAATATTGGAATCTAAATGTTTGTTCTCATTGTTTTATTGTTAGTGTTAGTGTTCACAAAATTCCCTCTTAACTCCAAAGTGATGCTTGATTGTGCTTGTTTAGCTCCTTAAATTTAACCTTTCCTGAAACTTCTGATTCCCACAAAGGCAGACTTAAATTCTTAAAGACAGACAATCACTTGCAAATTGTTTGTTCTGATGTCACAAAATGAAAAGCAACGTTTAACGAAATGTAATAATAATAATAATAATAATAAAAATAATAATAATAATAATAATAAGGGGGAAATCAATAGTTAGTTTTTTAAATAGGTAGGGGCATGTTGCCCTGACAGATACTGCACGATTTTTTCCACCTGTGTTATTACTGGCAGGCTACATATGTACATTAGTGCTTAAACTAGTTACAACAAAATGTACAAGAAGCAAGTTGAAAATAAAGTTACTTGTAATAGACTAGCCACCTATCCATAGACTAGCAACATGTCATGTTGTCAATCTCTGAACTACAGCATAAAAAACAGCAGCACGATCCATATTTTTCTATTGCTCTATTCCATAGACAAAATACATAAAATGTAGAGGGATATAGCAAAAGCAATGGAAGAGGCATATGAGGAGCTGTATGTGAAGTTGGACACCAAGTTATGGGAAAGAGTAGTGGAAGCCAGGCTGAGGGAAAAAGGTGACCATCTGTGAGCAACAGTATGGGTTCGTGCCGAGGAAGAGCACCACAGATGCATTATTTGCTTTGAGAATGTTGATGGAGAAGTATGGAGAAGGTCAGAAGGAGTTGCATTGTATGTTTGTGGCTTTAGAAAAAGTGTATAACAGGGTGGAAAAAGGGATTGTGGTATTGTATGAGAAAGTCAGGTGTGTCAGAGAAGTATGTGAGGGTGGTGCAGGACATGTATGTGGACAGAGTGACAGCAGTGAAGTGTGCAGTAGGAATGATAGACTGGTTCAAGGTGAAGCTGTGAGTACATCAAGGATCGGCTCTGAGACCTTTCCTGTTTGCAGTGGTAATAGACAGGGTGAAGGATGAGGTCAGGACGAGTCTCTGTGGACTATGATGTTTGCGGATGATATTGTTATTTGTGGTGAGAGTAGTGAGCTGGTTGAGAAGAGCCTGAAGAGGTGGAGGTACATGCTGGAGAGAAGGAGAATGAAAGTCAGTAGGAGTAAGACAGAGTACTGTCTTACTGCACACTGAATGAGAGGGAGGGCAGTGGAGTGGTGCGGTTGCAGGGAGAAGAGGTGGTGAAGGTGGAGGAGTTCAGGTACCTAGGGTCAACAGTGCAAAGTAATGGAGAG
>MU551713.1:0-11897 GCA_024362625.1 Silurus asotus
TTTCCATGCATTATTTTTTTCCTGGGGATTTGAAATAAAAGCAAAGTGTGTGTTTTTGTGCAAATTCTAAAGTTCAACTGTTTTGAACTGTTTTGCCTGTTATCTTTCCTCCGTCTTTGAAAGTGTATCTGCGACCAAATAAATTTCTTCTCCTCTGTCAGTCGTTGAGTAATGAATAAACAGCCAAATCCACGCGAATATATTAGAATATGGGCAATTTGTTACAGAAGCGATTTGTAAGCTCTGACTAGTGCACTCTATGACCATCCAAAAGACATGAAAATGCAAATGTGATTGGACACCTTCTAGAGGGCCTCAGTGTTGCAAACTCACAATCGGATTGGTTAAAGAAACAGCTTCAAGCAACATGAACTGTATGCTGCAAGAGCCTGCAGGGATACTAGTAGCAGTGCACCTAAGAGAAAAGCAATGCAATGGAGAGAATAGACTATTGGGGATAATTTAATACATATTTATAGGCAAAAATATATTAAAATATAAGTCAAAGATTCTGATCAGTTTAGGCCAGCATAGAAGGCCTTGCTGGCTCTGACGGCCCACATACTGTATTTACGGCTGATGTTTCAGTGTAATTAATTCACTAAGGTCTTGACATGCAGTATGTGTGTGTTTTTGTGTATCTGATGATCTGTGTGCACAAAATTTAGGATGTGGGAAAGTGGTACAGCTAAATGGCGAGAAGGGGGATTTCAGCAGCGAAAATTACCCCAGCAGCTACGACAACAGCAAGAGCTGCAGCTGGAACATCATTGTGGAGAGCAAAAAGGTGGGAAATCTGAGGAGAAAACTAAAAACAGGACAATAAGGTAGAAATTGTAGAAAAGGTATAGATGTAACTGTAGCTAAATTAGATCAAATAAATTCTATTGGGATTTTTGTTAGCAGTGTAGTGCATCAGGGACCTGCTGAGACAAAAAATATTGTGGGGTTGTGATATACTGTTGATGTAAAGAGAATAAGGACTCGGGAGGTCAGGAAGCAGGCATATGTGTGTGTGTGTTTGTGTGAAAGAGCAAGAGAGAGAGAGAGAGAGAGAGAGAGAGAGAGAGAGAGAGAGAGAGTGAACATCTATTGTAGGGTTTTGTCTGAACCTTTCAGCTAGGCAACTCTGCTATTTGGAATAATTCATTGTCTAGAAAAAACTTCAACAAAATTCAAGCTCAGCAGGAGGCTGTCGGATTAAGTCACATTCCTCTGCACCTTCACCTTCTCTCTCTCTCTCACTGACTAAACTCAGCCACCTATCACATTAAACTCGTCCTTCCATTCACAATTAACACTTGATCATGCTTTTGCTGCTACAGAGGTCTAGGATTTTTATTTAATTGAATTTCATGAGATACTAAGTTTATAAAAATTCTATTGATTTGTACCAACTTTGACCTTAATTTAGATTGAAACTTGCTCACTTAGAAAAAATGAAAGAATTTAATCTTAGATTAAGCATTGAAAATGTCAGATGGCACATTTGCAAGGATTTATTCAGACCATCTAAAGTCAAACTAAATACATGCAAGTAGTCCAAACTTTATCATTTGTTTTTGGTGATGAAAAAAGTGTTATTATACAAATGAGAAATATTAAAAACAGACTGAAATGCAACTTGCATCTATTTTCTGTTTTATTAATCTAACTGAAGCATTCAAGAAACAACCTGCATTTGTTTGTATCTCCAGGTAATCGTTTTGTGGTTTCAAGACTTCTCTGTGGAGGACTCAGGCACATGCAGCGCAGATGCCCTCACAGTCCAAGATGAGTTCGGGATCATCGGTGAGAATTCTACAATATCCAAACTTCTTTTTTTGGGCTGTAATTTTCTTAGGCACGAGTGTAGTCACATTTATTTATTTTTTTTTGGCAAATAGTGAAGATGGAAATGCAATGTTTTAAGCCCATGACAGCCCTTAGATAGTAGGAGAATAAATTATTATCAATTGGTCTCTGAGACTACAGAATGAGACACAATATTTCAATATTGATTTTTTTACACATTCACAGTGTCAGAATCAGATCCTTTAAACAGTGCAAATTGTGAGGTATAGCCTCCATGGTTTGGACTTCTTGGTCCAGTATGTGCCACAAATTATCAATCAGATTGATGTCTTGAGAATTTGGAGGCCTGGTTAACACTCTGTTTCATGATCCTTAAACCATTTCGTAACAGTTTTTGCAGTGTATAAGGGAGCAGTATCCTGCTGAAAAAAGCTACTGCTATTAGAGAATTGCTATGAAGGGATGTACTTGTTTTGCAATGTTTAGGCATGTGTTACCAGTCAAAGTAACAGATATATAAATACCAGGAACCGATGTTTTTCATAGGAACATTGTCCAGAGCATCACACTGCCTCGACTGGCTTGACTTCTTCCCGTTGTTCAACCACATGGTGTAAAAGTAAATTTAAGTCATCTGACCAAGCCACATTTTTGCAATGCTTTATATTTCAGTTCTGGTGCTAACTTGTCTATTGTAGGAGTTTACAGTGGACATGCCTGTCAGTTGTTTTAATATTATGACTGATTGGTATATGGGTATATGTGAATGAAACAGTGTGTTCTCAAGTGGTTTGAAATGGGTTTTGTTTTAGAAAACAATAAAAAAAAAAATCACAATGTAGTGATTTATTTCTCACTGGCTACCCTAAAAAAACTAAGAAATTCAGGTGCTTTCTCTTAATTGAAACATACTGGGAAAAATATTCTAGATACTAATTCATTAAATATTGTTTGTGGTCTCTGACCAACTTAGGAGACACACACATACATGATCTTCCCACATTTCTGCGGCTGCAGTCCTCCAAACTCCTCCAAGGCTAAGAAGATTGCACTTTGATGTCATGCCCGAGAATATTCCCCCACCAAAAACCACTTGGGATTCTGGGTCAGATGGAATGTTCCACATTAAAACATCCATCCAAACTAAACTGGAGTTAGTGCCGTCCGCCGCATCTTAAAGAGGACTGAGTCATCTCCCTGAAACTTTCCGATTTATTTGAACGCTGTTGCAATAGATCATAATAAATTGTTGAATGAGTCACACAACAGCATCCATGATAGTTTTGTTCCGTTGTGGCTTTTTTAGCCCCCAGATCTATTCCATGCACTTTCTTTTTCTTTCTCAATAAAAAAGTTATGAAAATCATAGAAATAAACACACTTGGATTGAAAATGATGACTAATATCCATTTGGTTTTATTAAGGCCCTATAAAGAATGGTTCTTCATTTCCTTAAAGAACTTTTCTTTGTGTAATATGAAACATAAGTCTGTGTTTCTTTTTTTGCAGGGAAATACTGTGGTTATTCCAACCCTAAACCCATAGTGTCACTGGGAAACAGTTTGAAGGTGCATTTCGACACAAATGAAAGAAACACAGACAAAGGATTCAAAGCTATGTACCGTGCTGTGGATCCTAGTACAGTTACAGGTAATTAACCAAAAATAAAATGTAATGCTCATTTAACTGCATAACAATATTATTCACCCTTATAGTGGCCTATCGCTCAAGTTTCATCAGCTCTAGCACATTTTACAAGGAAATAACTCATTTCATTTAAATGTAGTTTTTCTCTCATATCTGACTTTGCTCATGAATAGAAAGTGTGTGAAATTCCTAAGCTTCAGCAGTCTAAAAAAAAAGAATAGATAAAAGTAAAGGAATAAATGGGGATAAATAGACACTGAATAAAGTAAAGTGGTAAAAACAAGTCCTATTCTATGTCATCTTGTAGACCCTGTTTTTTTCCCTATCAGCTTCACCTGATTGCATTAGGGCTGTTTTAATGTCAGTGCGATAATCAGAATAAAATTGTTGCACTCTGTTCAGCATGAGGTTTAAGAGAGTGAGTTGTGTGCCTTGGTGCATTTGACCTAGAAAACCAGCAGCTGCATCAGTGACGCAGAAGGGAGTGTAGATCCGTAACTCAATTTATTTTTTATTTGTATAGCGCTTTTAACAATAGATATTCTCACTGGCAGTTAGATGTAGATTAAGATCCTCAATGAAGAAGCCAGAGCACATAAACATTTTTCTTGAGTTGATATGAGGAACTATTCATGACTCAGAAAAGAAGCCATTACACTGGATAGTGGGGTAATTCTCCATGTCCCTCTGGGATGAATAATGTGTTCTATCTATCTGTCGGTCTATACAAGTGTCTGAGAATAAAGTTAAGTAAAAGTGTTGCAAGTATTCTCATTATAAACAGATTGTGAAAGTGACCGCGATTTCTGATTACAGCAGCAGTTGAGTCCTTCCATTTTCTAAACTCCTTATCCTACATAGAGTCAGGGTTAGCCTCTAGCCTAAATTAGGGAACTTAAACAAGTCAAGGTGGGGGTTTACATGCTGGATCGGCAGGGCACTATCACTCACACACCTAGACACCCATTTATGCACTGGTAATGCCAATCAGCGTACAAGGTGATCTTGGGACTTGAACCTCCCACATCAAAAAGTATAAGGCAAAAATAGACCCTGCACCCCAAAGGATGTCACGAAGAATGAGCCCAGGGTATGCATGAGGTACCAGTAGAAAGAGAATCAGTCAAGTCTGGAGGGTGAGAGGAGCCACAGTAGTAGGTGCAGGATCAGGATCTGACAGCATGAGTACAAGAACAGCTTGATATCTCCAGGGTGTCATCTAACTGACCCACTTTTTCCTAACCACTCTCTTCTCCTCAATCTAGATATTGTGGGGGCTGGTGGCATTTTACAGGGAGACCATGGGGAGCTGATGACCCCTGGTTTCCCGGAGAAGAACTATGAGAACGATGTGTTGTACCAGGTCTGCTTGTTTCTTTCTTTTCACATTTCTGTGAATGTGGTGAGGTGAATGTGGTGAGGTGTAAACTGTTTAGGAATTTGCAGGAACCTTTAAATTCTGAAAAATATATCCATAATTAATACATTAAATAAATAACAATAAAAATGATTACCAGGACATTTGCTCTATGAGGTAAAAGCCCTTTTATGTGAATATATTTTGAATGATATTTATGAAGAATTGTGACTATTATATTTGATGATTTCTTTAAACTTACTGTTCAGAAAGAGTTGACTAATTTCATATTACAGGTTTATATTACTACAATTATTTTTAATACATAAGTGTTCCTGTGGAACCGATATACACAAAAACGATCCTCATAAATGGGGAGAATACTTGTGTAATTTTTGATGCAGTGTAAAATACCAGGAGGAGATGTTTGCTTAACATTTATGGATAGTGTCTCTGGTGTTAGTGCTTCAACTTCAGCCAATAGTTAAACATCTGACATTTCTAAAAAGTCTACAAGAAAGAATAGCTTTGTGCATCTGAAAATCTGCTTAAATACTTATTCATTTTATAGGTAATAACAGAATTTAGCTTATTTTGAGAGCACACCACAACACACACAAACACACATATACATACATATGTACTAAAAAGTATTTAGACCCTCTTCACTTTTTTCCATTTTGTTATGTTGTAGCCTAATACTTCAATTGTTCGAATAGATATTTTCACGATTTTCAAGTACCCCATAATGGCAATGTGAAAAAAGAATTCCATAAGTAATCACAAAAAAAAATTGATTCCCAAGAGCCCAGTGGCCTGCAAAAAATGAAAGTGTGGCACAACCAGGAATCCTCCAAGAACTAGTTAACCAGGTAAACTGAGCAATTAGTGAAAAATTGCCTTAGTAAGAGAGGTGACCATGATGGTCCACAATGGTCACTTTGACTGAGCTCTGGAGATCCTGTGTGAAGATGAGACAAAATTCCAGAAGGACAACCGTCACTGCAGCCCTCCACCATTCTGGGCTTTATAGCAGAGAGGCTCCTGAAAGCACCTAAAGGACTCTTAGACTGTGAGGAAAAAGATCCTCTGGTCTGATGAAAGCAGATGGCTTAGATACAACTGTGAATGTCTTAGAGTGGTCCAGCCAGAGGCCTGACTTGAACCCTATTGAACATTTATAGAAAGACCTAAAAGTGGCTGTCCTCTTCATCCAACCTAAAAGAAATTAAGAGGATTTGCCATAAATAATGGCAGAAAATACCCCAATTTAGGTGTGCAAAGCTTGTTCTGTCAAACCCAAAAAGACTTGAAACTGAAGCCTTTAATCAGACTTGATAAAAGGGTCTGAAATAAAAAAAAGTGAATGAGGTCTGAATACTTTTTGAATGCATTGTATTTATAAAATGTGTAATTCTTTCCAGAAACACTTACCAATACCAAAATGTATTATAGGAACCGTAACCCTACTTTCTATTTCACCACCTCATTGTTGATTGTTTTTCTATAGCAGCACTCACCTTATCTTGTTTTTTTACTGACTTGAAATCCATTAACTGTTTATTGGCTAATGAATCAACATGGAACATTGGCTGCAGCTAAAAAAGGTCCATGGCCGTGTATAAAATCAGTTGCATACAGCTTTAAAAATATTCATATTAATATTGGATTTAAAAACAAACAAGAATACCGCTTCAAAATTTTCTATGTTAGCTTAATTGCTGTGTTTTGTTTAGTTTTTTTGCTGCATGCTAAAATCCTGATAATGCTCACAGTTCCTGTAGTAAGGTATGAATTATAATGTTTGCATTCAGTTCTTCAGAAAGATCCGGAACCTCCTTGGAACATTTGCCTAAAACTGTAGGGTTTGTTTATTTATTTAATTTGCTTGAGAAAGTGTGACTGAAATATCTAATTACTTTCACACTGCCAATATCCACAAAATTACAGGATAAACCATGTACTGGTCGCAGTAATATTGTGGATATTGGCACTGGAGTGTGAAAGTGATTAGCTATTTCAGTCACATTTCACCAGGCATAGAAAAAAATAGAAAGATAAAAAAAAAAACTCCCTTTGAGGCGACTGTGACATGAGCTTGTTTGATTATGGAGTTTGGATCCTCAGGAGCCTCTCTGCTGTTGCATGGCTCCATCTGGCCGGGCGTAAAGCCCACGTCGGCTAATCTGCAGTCAGTCTGTCAAGCTGCAGCACAACAGACGGATGCACCGGAACATAAGGGCATATACAAAGCAGGATTATCTGAATCACTATTGCAGTCGCTGCGTTTATAATTGGATGGTAATTCTTGTGTGCGTGAGGTAGTGAAGGGTGAGAGAGAGAAAAAGAGAGTCTCTACTGTGTGTGTGTGTGTGTGTGTGTGTGTGTGTGTGTGTGTGTGTGTGTGTGTGTGTGTGTGTGTGTGTGAGTGGAAGGCAGATTGGTTTAGTGATTAAGGTAATGGGCCAGCAATCATTGAGCGGCATGTTCAATTCCCAGGTGAAGTCTGTTGTATGCAGACAGATCGCAGTTGTCATGGCCCTGAGCAGGACATGTCGCCACTTTCACTATGCACAAACTCCGAGCATCTGCTCTATGTTCAAACAGTAATAAAGCAAAGTATTTAAATAAAAATAAATTGGGTTGTTGTTTATATGCATCCCAGCATCAGCAATGATGTAAAACACACAAATACAGTATGGTACTTAAATATCGTAAGTCGAAGGTGGTACTATGAGTGTGACAGTCTTTCCTGCTTCATGAGGATTTATAATTTTTATTTTCTGCTCTTAACTGATGGCTTTCCTCTCCTTTTTTTTTACTACAAGCAGGATGAAAACAGGCTTTTATCACTAAAATTGCTGTTTGGAACAAATAAATTAGACAACTTTACTCCATCGACCTAGCTGCGCATCCAACGTTTTGTAAATTGTATGCTGCTGCCTGTGCCTGTTGCATTAAATTTTTATATATTTTTACAATATTATCGTATCGCTATCATTATCGTAAGATCAAAAAATCGGAAGTCGAACCGTCGTAACTCTGGGACCATCTGTACACAAAGCAAGCAACACACTAGAATTTTATACAAAAGAGTGTACACACTACAGGTTAGTACTTCGTAATTAACACATGACCGTTTGGTACTAAAGTGTAAACACACTACAGTATGAAAAAGTAAACACAATTGCAGTTTGGTATTAAAAAGTAAACACACAACAGTTTAATAACAGAGAGTAAACAAACTTTTATATATATTTTCATATATCTTTACATATACCATAGCTGGAATTAACTTGCATTGCATGTGTCCTATAACATTTAACATAGCTTAATGTTAATGTGATACATTTCTCCAATTCACAACCAATCACCACCTTTTTATAATTTTCCACCTTTTCAATTATAATTAAAATATTAAACTGAGAAAATGTGTAGACATTTAAATGCGGAGGGATTTTCTAGAATAGGAAATGACTAACAAAGAGAGGACAAACATACTTAGAATCGAACACTGAACATGGTATAGTCGCAGTCTCAGATGCTTTATCCACCACCAAAAAACATGCAATATGTATTATGCATATTATGCAATCAGTTTAGCTTCTCATACATTGGTTTATTTTACTTCAGGTCTGTGAAATCTTTTAACCAGAGCAAGACATAGTCTCTATGGCATTTTATTGTTACCATTGTTTTTCCCATTTTATTAGATCTATTTTAACCTCTACTTGTTAAAGAACATCCAAGTTGAGTGAGTCAGGTGTGTTAGAGGAAGAAAAGGAAAACACTGTAATATGTAGTAATACACGACCCAGTGTGAGGAGGCTGCTATGTTCTGATTGTAACCTACACAAGGTGTAAACTATAAGAATAGTTAATCATTTTCTGCTATGATATATATAAAATGATACACGTTTACACTTCCATTTAAATATATCAAGCTATGATACTTGCTTGAGTAAATTATCTTATCTGCATGTAATAGTTATCTGGATGGACATTTTTACTCTGTTATTCTTTAATAGTTTTTTTCTTTGCTTTATTTCTGTCTTGATAGCTTTTCAATTTATAGACATGTCTGACTATTATTATTATTATTATTATTATTATTATTATTATTATGAGAAACTGGTCATTGCAATACTGCTGCTTTGTTTCAAAGTGCTGATACTGGAGACAATCTCCATAATGTTAAACAAATGTCTCCTTACAAAAAACATCATCTTCTTCATCATTCTGGCCAGTCAGATTTGAGAATTCAAGAACTTTTATGGGACATTTAACATACTTTAACCAAATTTACCAGGACATTTAACTTATTTTAAACCGAATCTTCTTTAGCCAGTATTTTTATATTGAAAATAAGATATGCGCTAATTATTATATTAAATATAATATAAAATATTGATTACTTACTGCAACTGATCAGTTAAAATGTAAACTAATTAAATGATATATTTAATATTTGTATCGTCTAAGTGATAAACTCACGAAAATAAATGAAAAATTGGATTCTTCTGTGTTTAATTCCCCAGTGGAAAATAACAGTCCCTCATGGAGAGAAGGTTCAACTCACATTCCTGGCCTTTGACCTGGTTCCAGATTCTTGCGCTGACTTTGTAGATGTCTTTGAAGGTCACTCAGATGGTATAAGTGCTCCCAAACTTGGTGAGTCCCCTTAGACAGCAACAATTAGACTTACAATGACATACCTGCTTAATGCAACCATTAAACACCTACAAATTGTCATTGATTTCAGGCCATTTTTGTGGGAACAAGGTGCCTAAACCTGTATTGTCCAAGAGCAATGAAATAGTGATAAGGTTTAAAAGTAATTCTGTCCAAAATGCTAAGGGCTTCAGTGCAGTGTACACTGTGGCTAGTGCTCCAATCGTTACAACTACTACTACCAAGCCTGCCACCACAACCACCAGCAAACCATCAACCACCACCACCAGGCCATCCACCACCTCTAAACCAACCGGTGAGTGCCTAAGCCTCCTGACATATTTAAGATACTACAATAAAGCTTAAAAAAATTATCAATCAAAATCAATCAATCAATCTAATGAAAATAGAAAAAATACACAGTTATGCAATCGAGTTAATTAAAAACAACTTCCAATACTATTAAAACTCCATAAATTGCCATAAATTCAACCACGGAAGGGAGCACAGTAAGTTTTAGGTGTTCCTATAAGTTGTTCCTTGTTGCTCAGTCATTTCAATTAAAACCATTGTCCCCCATTGGCAACTGACAATGCCTTCAGGTATCAGAGTGAGCTAGTTATTAAATGTTTTTTTTCGCTCATAGTGTATATACTATATTTAGAAGAAGTCAATTAGAGTTCTCTTTGTGTACCGAAAGCTGGAGGAAGCATGTGTTAGCCTTCACTGTTCCAGTCTGGCTTGCAATACAGGAAAATGTATCTAACAATTGGAGTTTCTATATGAGGATATAACTGATATGAAGATAACTGATAATTCAGTTTTATTTCTATAATGCTTTTAACAATGGACTTTGTCACATAGCAGGTTTACAGAGATAAATAGATTATAAAATATGGATTTCTGTTAGTGTATATAAGTTTAGTGCCTGTTAGTATTTTTTAAATCTTATACAGTATATTTGATAATAACTAATAATTAGCTTATTAATGTTAGTTCCTGTAAGTATTGCAGTTTTGTATGCAACATTGTGTATTCAAATGTAAAAAGCAAATCAAATTACCGCTTTTTCTGAACCTTGAACTGCCAAAAAATAATTCATTGAATAACATTCACTTAGTGGACCTCAGCAAGAGATATGATTGGCTACCTTGAGGGATTATAACGAATATCCATTTCATAATTAAAAGTTAATCATGTAAATGCATATTAAAACCACAGTCAGCATAGCTGTTTATTTCTTTCCACAACTATTTTACGTGAAAATTAGGAGGATTATTACATTCTAAAAGTTACTGCTATCACTGGAGAGATTTTATCAGGCTGGAGTGAAAAATGTGAAGATTTCCACCATGTGCAATTAAAACAAATGGACGTTCAACACAATGCTGTTTGATAAAACTGGATAATAGTGCATTACTGTAGTGTATTTCAGTTCACACAAATTATAAACTTGTCTTTTGCAGGCTGTCAAGGGAAACATATCAATAGTAGTGCAGATATAATTTGAAGGTAAAAGTAGGCCTTCCTGAAGATTTTCAATCTGAAAAATGACCTACTTCCAATTTCATATGAAACATAGTCACCTTCAAAATGATGTCACCTTCAGAAAGTGTGGTTTAATTGTTATTTTCTAAGAAAAAAATTCGATGTTCCTCGTTCACTCTCATAACCAGGTGTATTATTGAAAATTTATAGTGGGTTCACAGTGAGAAGTAATATTAAACATGCAAATATATATATATATATTCCTATACATTATTACATTAAAAGGCTGATTTGGTTAACAACATGTAAAACAGTGATCATGTAAAGTCAGGTAGCTTTAATTCATTCCAACCATACACAGTTACATGCCACAGTAACCAGTGAAATAAATCAAAGTTTCTTCAGGACAAATGTGCTACCTACACACCGACACAATATAGAGTGCATGTGTGCAAACAAAACAACACAGTATGTTGTAATAAATATTATAAATGTGGAAGTGATAGCTCAGTGGTTAATGTTCTGGGGTACTGGTTGGGGTTCGATCCCCAGCTTTCTAACAAGCTGCAATATGCAAAGCAAGAATTAATGTATATAATCCTCTTTTTATCTTAGGTGCAGGTTTTAATTGCCATGTAGATTGTACAGTATGTTCTTTGTTCTTGCATCTATTAACACTTTTTCATGTATCGACTACAAATTGTAAGATGTGTTTGTTGCTTATTTTTCAACAAAAAGCCTGAAATGCCAAAATGATTCTAAGTTACCCCAAAGTCCATACCTCCATATCCCAGAAACATAGCTGCTTTACATTTCCCTTCAATATTTTTTTCCAACTTAAGTTAATTTACTGTAATACTGTAAATACTTACATTTTCAGGCATCCTTAGACTTGGTAGCGCAAAATATATATATATATATATATATATATATATATATA
>MU551713.1:11910-26642 GCA_024362625.1 Silurus asotus
TTCTTCATGTTTTTCTTCATTTAATTTTTAAGCCTTAAACCCAAAGACTTAGACAAACGTCAGCAAAGTAATGGAACATAATGGAGTTCATTTCTTTTTAGAAACTCAAAGTAGTTTGACTTTCTGATCGAAGTGCTCCAGCGACGGCGGCCAAATTGACTTTCACGCAATCTCTCCCTTACACAAATTAGTGCAGAGCAGCTCATGAAATGAACTTCTGTTAGCTTTTGCTTTCCCTTTAACACTAGGACTAATATGAGTTAGGGATTACTGAGCGAAGACCTGAATACTGAATTAATATTTGAAATCCTATGACATTTTTAGTCCCCTATTAAGAACAATATGGGGAATACAAAGAGAATTATTTTGCAGATATTTGTCAGTTAATGACTGTGTGCTATTTAGCTGATGCAATCATACATGACAGTTTGTCATATAACATTACAACGCACTATTTTTTCATAATTTTTTATTTTGTTTCTACAGATTCAGGTTGTGGCTCCCAGGGAAATCTGTTTGGACGGAAAGGCGAGATAAACTCTCTGGATTTTCCCAATGCCTATCCTTCAAATCTGCAGTGCTCCTGGAACATCAGCGTGCCTGAGGGATTTCTGGTCAAACTGCACATCACTGATTTAGCCATAGTGGGTGAAGCAGGACAGTGTGGTCAGGACAAACTCACCATCACTGATAGCCAGCAGTCACTGGGTAAAAACAGACATTTCTTTGTGTGAACATTACTTTAATATTCATGTTCTTTCACAATTATTTAGGTATTCACTCAGAGTATCAGAATAATCAGATTTTTTGCAAATGTTAATATGCAGGCATTTGCTGTTATTTTGCTAGGCATCCTAACCACTAGACCACCAGGGATGGTATTAGTCACAATATTTTCTCTAAATCCATGCCTAATTCTATGGCCCCATTTACTTGTTTTAAAAGACACTGGTAATCTACATTTTCTTTTAAATGAAAATTTTTAGCAAAATAACAGACTGATACCAGGTTCCCTGGTGGTCTAGTGGTTAGGATGCGGCGCTCTCACTGCTGCGGCCCGGTTTCGATTCCCGGTCAGGGAACCAAACCCAGCCATTAGGGTTGCACAAGCCAGTGCACTCTTAGTGCCAGTCCCAAGCCCGGATAAATGGGGAGGGTTTCGTTAGCAAGGGCATCCAGTGTAAAAACGTGCCAAATCAAACATGCGGATCATGAATACAGATGATCCGGTGTGGCGACCCCTAATGGGAGAAGCTGAAAGAAAGTTGTTGAGACTGATATTAGTTATTAGCTGAAAGAATAGTGGCTAAAATTAATAAAACACGTTTATCATTATAGTACAGAGATTATACTACATCTACTATGCTGTACTTGAATTCTTGATTCGGAATTCTGATTGATCAGAAGATGTTGATACATTTTCTATACCTCTGACAGTAATGGAATCTTCAAAGCAAATTATTTAAATGATGTACCATAAGACACTGCATGCCCTATGTACTGAGGTTTTCTGTAAGGAAAGTTTTGTTTCACATATATAAGGAAGTGGTAGCTCAGTGGTTAAAGCACTGGGTTACTGATTGACAGGTCAAATGTTTAAGCCCCAGTATCTCCAAGCTGCCACTCTTTGCCCCTTGAGCAAGGTGCTTAACCCTATGTGATCCAGGTGCTCTGTATCATAGCTGACCCCAGCTTCCTAAAATTGCTAAGATATTTAAAGAAAGAATTTCACTGTGCTGTTATCTACCTTTAAACAAGCACTTTTAACTTATGGAAGTTTTTTCGGCTTACTTCAAGAAAATGTCCAACAAAAAGGAATGTAAAGAGATGCAGATCCGAATGTAATCTTATCACCTACAGGTGTGCTTTTTATTGCTGGTTTCGTCCTCCTCCGCCCTCAACTCAAGAAACAGTGCTCATCTATGTGTCCACTGCCACATACATATATACTGTGGTAGTTTAGACATTATGGTACTATAAATTGCTCTGTTTTGCTAAATTATGTACTGTAATTTGTTAAATACTACCCCAAACTGATCACCATTCTTAAAGACTCCTGGGTAGGCTAGGCCATATCTCAACTTACAGTTTTTTTGAAGTTACGTTGGGGTTATTAGATCGTATCTCCATCATAATTTGGGGACTACCTGTATATACTGTACATTCCAAAGCTGGCAAAAATGTAATACATGCTTGAAGGATGGCTCGTATATAAACAGTGTGTTTTTTTCTGCTTTTTGTCTGCAAGCTGTAAAGCCATTTGACTGTTAAGTCACTGGAGGATGATAGAAGCAATGAGCTAGAGAGGTGCAAATTATTTGCCCAATTGTTCAGTTTTAGAGCCTATGTGCGTGTTTTATCCACGCACTATTCTCAAAGATATCTTGACAGCTTAACGGGAAAAGGTGGGATGGGGGTTTGAGTGACAGGATGGGTTTAAGCAGGTATGACAGTATGACAGTATGGGAAAGCATTTGACTGTGAACGAAAATGCGCTTCTTTTGTAATTGGCATCAAAACAGATTTGTGATGCAGAACACAACCTACAGGTTTGACAGTTTACACCAATACAGTTTTAAAAATGTCTTCCATGGGGTGGCAAGAGAATCACATATTGTACAAGCCTTTTTCAGCTCTACGGCTCATTGGCTGTGGCAGTTTGTCCTTGGTAGTGTGTGCGTGTGTGTGTGTGCGTCTGCGTCTATATACCGAGATGCTCTTGTCTCTCATATTAGTTGTCTGCTTTCTACCGTCTCTCCCCTGACTGAAAATATGTCCTCCTGCAGAGTTCACAGCTCAGCACTGTGTGTGAACTTACGTTGCATCATACTGTACTAGGCAAGCATCACAGGGACACAATTCTAAACAATATACATTGTAATGCATGTAATTTAGAATGTGCTGCTATTTGATTAAAGATTATTAAACAGGCCTCTTATCGTGGTTAACAATATTATCGGGAAAACATTTTATAACATGAATACTTTATTGCCCTAAATAACATGACTAGCACTTTGTTACAATTACCCTGTCTTTATAAGTTACTATGTTGGCTTGTAAAGTGCATCGTAATATGCAATAAATTACTCAGCATTTTAGAGTAAGAGCCTTGAATGCTCACATATGCATAACTGCAGAGAAAAATTTTAGTTTGTATATTCTAGTTTGTTGGGAAGTTGGCATCAGATTTGATAGTGTTCCTGGAAAAAAGAGAGTTAAGGGCCTTGCACAAGAGCCCAACAATGGCAGCTTGGCAGTGCTAGGGCACAAACCCTCCCAAAAGTCTGACCAGTAGTAGTTTTTCTAGTAGTTGGATTGGAAGGTCGTGAGTTAAAATTCCAGCACTACCACTGCTGGGTCCTTGAGTATGGCCTGTAACCCTCTGTAACTGCTTAGTTGTAAGTTGCTCTGGGCATCTGCCAAATGTGATAAGTGTAAATCTATACTGCTACTAGCCTATTTTAATAATGTAATCCATATAGTACAATGAATACACTAGAGTTAAACATTATTAGTAAATTATTAAGTTTAATACATATCTTAATATTAGTCTTTAAAGTGGAGTGCATGGCGGTTCTGTCTCACTGACCTATGTCTTGCTTTGTCTGTCTCAGGCATACACTGTGGCTTCGTCCTTCCTCCTGTGCTCATCAGTGTCAGTAACAAGATGGATGTGAATTTCCAGTCTGACGGCAGGTTGGCGGACCGCGGTTTCTCTGCCAGGTGGGAGGCTGTGTACGCTGAGGATATTGCTGGTAAAATATCTGCTTCATATCCACGTAAACATGCGTATCCTCCCACACACACACACACACACACACACACACACACACACACATATCTATCCACCTAATGATGAGTCCCACTAGGGCATCTGTTCATGGTCATGCCACCTGTGGATTAAGGGCGCTGTGTGTGTCTAGGTCTGTGTCCTTGAATTGTGTTAGTCTGTATTTGAATAGTGTGTGTGTGTGTGTGTGTGTGTGTGTGTGTGTGTGTGTGTGTGTGTTTCTAGGATTGTTTCCATAAATTGTATTATTTTGTATATGGAGAGTGAATTTTCTGTGTGTGTGTGTGTGTGTGTGTGTGTGTGTGTGGCTGCACTGATGTCGGGGTCCATTTCAGATATCTGTGCACAAAAGTTATTTAAACTTATCAGCTACGAGCAGGAAGCACTAGATTACTATCATTTGGCAGCACATACATTGTGGCTGTAAGTGCACTTCTGTAGTAGCTTTGCTACCAAACGTTCTCACAGACGAGGTTGTACAATGTCTGAGATGTTGGCACAATAAACAGTTTGATTGACCATGCCTTCAGCAAGATCTAATAGTGCACCAACATGGGCTACTGCTGCTTTGTCCACATAACAGTGTGTGTGTTAACCCTCTGTGAAATTTCTCACTTGTAGTTTTCTTTGGATGAGAAAAACATTGTGTTTTTATTACACTTAGTTTTTACATTAAAGATTCACAGACTACAAGTATGTGAATAGCAATACTTTACACACTCACTAACAATTATCAAATATAATTTATGAGCTATAATATTTACATCATTTGGCCCTTATCCTGAGTGACTTTCAACTGAGAAGTTGAGGGTTATAACAGAAAAGCAGAAAAGCACCACAAAACTTTGAGGCACCTTAAATCAGATTGGCTACAATACCAGAAGAGCACATCAGGTTTCACTTCTGTCAGGCAGGAACAGAAATCTGAGGCTACAGTGGGAACAGGCTCACAGAAATTGACTAAACTAAAATTCGAAAAGAAGCATGCGACATGTATATGATATCTTCTTGATCTCTTCTACTGTGGGCAGTTGTGGTGAGCCTGTTCCCTGTAGCCTCACCTTGCATAATTTTTGGATTTGACATAAAAAATTCAGTTTGAAGCCCCAATAACACTTAATCCATTAAGCATTATGATTTTATCTGAGATTTCATTTAAGAGCAAGCATAAGATTAGCTTACAATCAGATTATAATACAGGACAGGGTATGTGTGTATATATATCATGCAAAATTGGACATATATAAAGTTAACTTCAGTTAGCCTATGCATCTGTGTGATGTGAATGTATTTAAATGCAATCTATGTAACTTTTGAGATTGGATCTATGCTTCTTTCTTTTGTGTCGTGGTATGTATATGACCTTGTTCAGTGGTTAAGCTTAAAGGATTCTCGTCAAAAAGTCCTAAATTCAAATCCAAGCATCGCTAAGCTCCCATTCTTGGGCACTCCTTAACTTCTCAGTTGTATAAATATGAAGTTGCTCTCTGCCAAAATGCTGTTCATATATGAGTCATTGTGTCTTATTTACCCGTATCTGTCATTTAGTCTTGGTTACTTGTCTATATGCCTTCTTTTTTTCTCTGCTCACGTATGTCTCATTTTGTCTCATTAACCTGTGTGCTCATTTCATTCTATGTCTTGTTTTGCCTTGATAATCTGTGTGTGTTTTTGACAGCTTATATGTCATGTTGCCATTTATCTGTGTGTGTGTGTGTGTCTTACTTTCATGTTTGTATGTTTTTTTTTTGTAAGTAACCCTTTTTCTTGTTTGGTCTTGTTTGCCTGTGTCTATGTCTATTTTTGCGTGTTTGTCTACATGTAGGTCTTATTTAGTCCCTTTGTCTTATCATGGATTGTTTTGTCTCATGTATCTGCATGTATGATTCTTTTTATTCTTGTGGACTTGTGGATATGTTTTTTTTTTTTTATCACATTTCCCTCATTTCAAGATATTCTCTATTTCAATATTTTTATGCTTATTCTTGGAGCTGCTTGCTTGACCTTAGCTTGCCTGTTCATTGTGTTAAGAATATGAATATGATACTGAAGACCTTTTCACCTCTTGGTCTATATAGTATATTCATATTGAATATTTGATATGTATAAATAAAGAGATGATTACTTATTCCCACCTTTGGCTACGGCTCAGCATAGAAATATCAGCATTCATGTCAGCAGGTGCTCATATCAAACTAAGATTATAGGCAATATTTTTTGTTGTTCTGTCCAGAAGGATTGTTTGTATTTAGGAGCGCTCTGTGTAACTTGATGTGCTGAGTTTGGGTGATATTACACTGAAATCTCACCCTTAGTTCTACAAATACCTGCAATAACTTATGTACTGTTAAGGGCTTTTGTAATTCCATTCTATCACCTTCTATTTTGGTATTTTCTAATACTTTTTATTATCCTCATACTGGGAACAGTATAGGCTTGTTAAAGTGCAGCTGAGGTATTATCTGTGTTTTATAAAACACTTTACACTTCACTCTCACATTGTGTCAAATATCCCCATTTCTTTCTGTCCACCCCAGAAATTCAAGATTGCGGCGGTTTCTCAAGTGAGGAGGCTGGAGTCATTAAATCTAAAAACTGGCCCATGAACTACACCCCCAACAGAGAGTGTATGTGGAGGGTGAAAGTGCCTGTGGGCAAAACCATCACACTGACATTCACCCACTTTGACTTGGAGGCAGCAGGCATCTTGATCAGCCGCTGCCTTGACAACGTGGTTATTTACGATGGAGCACATGGTACTGCTAAGAAATATGGTGAGCACTGATTCTACTGCCTACTGTTTTATTCTCAACGAATTCTTTTACTATTATTGTGTATATACATATATTTCATAACATATTTCAAAAACAGTTAAAATAAATGTCATTAATAAAGATTAAAATGTAGCATTTTATTAGCAGCTATTTTTATGTAGCGTATATTTCCAAAAAATTATGTTAAATCTAGAAGTCTTAATATCTTCTCTAGAAGAAAACAAGACAAAACAAATAATTTATAAATGTAAAGAATGACAAAATGATACGTATGATCATCTAATAATCATCTCATGAATTTTTGTTCATGGCACTACAGGTCCCTATTGTGGGAACAAACTTCCCCCTGTAATCAAGACAACTGGGAACGAGTTGGTGATGCGTTTCCATACCGACTTCTTCATGGAGGAGAAAGGATTCAGAGCATACTGGAGCACAGATCCTGCTCTGCCTGCTCCTACTGAAACACCTGTACCACCAAACCCATGGGATGACATCCCTATCGGTATGACGATACATTTTCATTTACACTGATGCAGAACAAATCTGATTGGTCAGCATCTTAATGTGCTTGTTGAATTATGTAATCATGTTTATAGTAAAATAAATAGTAATATTGTAGTATATAGTAAAATAGTAAGTAATAATTTTATGAAGTGCATTTATTTAACAAAGAAAATAATTTGTTAAAATACTGTGGGATATTTTGCTATAAGGAGATGCTCATATAATATTAATGTAAGGAGTCTCCAGTTTAAATTTGAAGGTATATAAAGATTTTCTTCAAAAGTCACACTTTTTATAAATGGTTATAAGAGGCCATGAGTCATAATGAGCTCTTGAGATGTTTCTTGCCAAGTTACAGGCTGTTGCATCATGTATCTATGAACAAAGAGTTAGACAGAAAACAGGTCTGTGTTTGGTGAGTTGTTATGTTAAAAAAGGGCATGTTTCCTTAAGATTCCTGCAATATAAATATAAAAAGCATGACTTTAAAATAATTTACATTTAGTAGTCAGAATTAGATCCCAAAGATGCTCAATAGGGTTAAGGTCAGAGCACTACAGCAGGCCACTCAAACTTATGTAAACCTTCATGGAGCTTACTGCATGACAAAATAGGTATATAGAGACATTTAGGATTGTTTATATATAATACAGCATTGCAAGTACATCAGTTAAGTAGCCTGAAGGTCACTTTGTAAAAAGCAGCTGCAGAACAAAACATTCTAGCCAGAATATATATTTTTTATTAAACAAAGAATGCTAGATCATACTTCATGTTTTTAGAACATATATATTTCTTTTTTTCTTATATAAATTAATAATCGTTTTTATTGTTGTCATTTACATTATAGCAGCCGTAGGAGAGGATCTGGTGATGTCACTGAAACAATAACATAGAATGTCGTATGGACTTTTCGTGGTAGAAAAAACCCTGCCAGTTCCAAAGCACTGACACTTGAGACTTTTTTCATAGTTAATAAATCAATCTGTTCAGAAAACATCATCACATCAAACAAATATATCTTTTCTGTAATTTACAAAAAAAATGTGCTAGCCTATTTCAGATACTGTCTCCTCCCACTATTTTATGCATGATGTAAATCACCCATAAAACGTCCCAATACACATGCAAATTCATGGTAGTAAATCTTGGCATTAAAAATGAAATGTCATCCTTATAAAACTATCCCGGTTCAAATGATTCCTTTCTGTGAGTTGTTCAGTAAACATCATTGTGCTCAGTAACATTTTAATAACAAATTCATGTGCATGAGTGTACCAGCTCGAGTTCATCTAAGGTCAAGATGCCCCTCAGTGAAACAACATCCAGACAAGGAGAAAAGGTGTATGTCCTCGTTGCATGGTTAAGTTTGGCCCCACAGGGACTCAGCAGCTGTTTTATGTGCCAGTGGAGCCTCTGCATGGTCTCAGGTGGCCTTGTTGAACCATTGAGTGTGTGTGTGTGTGTGTGTGTGTGTGTGTGTGTGTGTGTGTGTGTGTGTGTGTGTGCATGGCTGTTTATTACTTCCCCCTAGTGTCCCCCTATAGTGGTAGGAATATTTTACAGTGTTGTCCTTGTGGGTTTGCCCCCATGAGGAAAGAAACTGCAGCTTTTATTGAAAAAAAAAATAATAATAATAGCTTGAGGATGGAGTTCAGGGTAAGTACAGCTGTGTGTGTGTGTGTGTGTGTGTGTGTGTGTGTGTGTGTGTGTGTGTGTGTGTGTGTGTGTCCATGTCTTTATACCTTAATTGGCTAAAAATCTATAGAAATGCATGACAGATTTGGTCTTTTGATCGGTCACCATGAGGAAATCTTTTGAAGGAATCTTTTGTGTGTGTGTGTGTTTATGTGTTTGTGTGTATTTGTATGTGTTTGTGTGTGTGTGTGTGTGTGTGTGTGTGTGTGTGTGTGTGTGTGTGTGTGTGTGTGTATGTGTGAGCTCAAGAAACAGCTGAAGGACATACTAAAAGCAGGCTACAATCCACAAATGCTGCAATAAAATACAATCGGGTTAGTCTCCAGTCCTGTTAGTGCAGCGACATTTATCAGTGTTTCTGTTTCTTTTCTTGGCAGTAGGCAATTTAATATGGGAATGGACTTGCAGTTCAGTTTTAGGTCAAATCACTTAGTATGAAAGTTACATTGAAAAAAACTCTTTGTAAGAGAAAGTATTGCTATATTCTCACCTCTTTCTGTTCAGAAACGTTCTGCATTTGATCATTATTATGACAGCAACAGTGCCGTTCTGATGGTATAATATTTTATACCTTGTGTGTTTACAGATCATTCTCTAATCCGATTCATCCAAGACTTTTCTATAAACGTATTTCAGGCTGCAAGACAAATCAGAGAGTTTATATTCATGCGTTTTTGTTTTTTTTCTAAAATAACAGTTACTTCACAAGCAAGTTAACAAATCATTATCTGGGGTCAAAGGGGTAAAAATCAGTTATAGACGGTTCATGGAAGGAGTCTCCAGTGTCAGAGATTTGCAAGTAGGGGTTCCACTTTCAGGCGTTTTATTGCATGTAAACTGGTGAGGAATTAATTGTTTATAGCTGCAGGAATATATAACATGAAAATATATTTGACATGAAAAGGAATGAGGAATGAATGTAATATTAAAATCTTGTGTTAAAAAGGGAAATGTCATTTATTACTATACATAAAATATAATGTAATTGTTGCCAAATTTGAGAATAAAAAAGCAGACTCAGATTTGTGACTGATATTAAATAAATAAATAAATACAACCGAGTAATAAAATAGAATATATTATAAAATATATTATAAAATTATTAAATAAAATATAACTGCAGAAAAATATAATACAATAAAATAAAATATTATACAAACTGAAAACTATTTTTTCCTTTCTCCTCACTGAACCCCTACAGCCTGGCCGGAAACATGTGGAAGGCCGAAGATCCCCCCCATGGTAAACACTCGCATTGTGAACGGCGAACCGGCCAAAGCTCACTCCTGGCCCTGGCAAGTGTCCATGCAGGTACAGCCAAAATTCTTCACTCCCTGCCCACATATGCCTTGCACTTCCTCTGCACTTTTCTTTAGCATACATGATAACATGTCACTGAGACACTGCCATACTGAACACAGATACGCATAAATCACAGATACACGTAAATCACTTCGATGGACTGAGATAATCAGCAGAACAGAACATGATTAGATAATGATTATTTAGCAGGTTTTAGATACAATGTGGCAGTAAAAAATCATGTGAGGAAATATTAAGAGAGCAGATTTCAACTGAAGCAAAATGTCTGGTATTTTTACAGTATTACTTCCTGAAGATAATAGTGTTATTAGAATAAAAAAAAGGAAAAAGAAAAGAAGATACAAAAGAAAAAAGTATTTCTGGATTAATTTACTGCTATTAATAATAATACTACTAATAAAAATGAAAAAGGAGAAGAAAAAAAAAATATTTATATTAATTTTATCATAATCATCATCATTATTATATCTGAAAAAACCTTAGGAACATACCCCAGGGTAGAGTAAGGCACTGGCCATGCTTGGGGTAAACTCCAGGAGAGATGGGGCCACGGAAAAGGACCCTAACCCAGAAGGCCCCCAACCCTCTTTTGGGTGCCTGGCCAGCGACTGCTCAGCAAGCAGACCACAATAAGCCACAAAAGCCGACGCGTAACCTTTTAGGGTGGAAGGAGACAACCCTGTGAAGAACTGACTCTGAAGGAACTCCAACACTGAACTGACTGTTAACTGGGTTAACTGTTAACTATAACTGTTACCAGTTAACTGGGTCCAACTGGTGGCGCTCGCATCACACAGTGAACAGGCGCCATTATGTGGCATACAACCTCTTCATGGAGGGGTTTCTTGATTGGAAAATGGTCTTTACTACCTCGAAAGAGAGACCAACAGCTAAGTGCTGTTCCCCATCAGGGGCCACAGTCACAGTATCCTTAACTTCGGGTGGGGGTGAACCAAAAAATCCCTGCTGCGAAGAATCTCCCAAGTGGGTTGAGCAGAGAAGGTTCAAGAAGGGCTACCAGGTCTGTAAACCACAGAGGAGGTAGACTCCACCTCAGTGAACTCCCTGGAGCAGTGTGACAGGGGGAAGGCGTACAGGCGCAACCTCTGCCATGCCTGTACCATTGCATCCGGGGTGAGTGAGAGAAAACCAGAGGGGACAGAGCGTATCTCTTAAGTTGCTAACAAGTCCACTTGTGCTCTGTAAAACATATCTGCTTTACCACATCTGGGTGAAGCCTTCATTCCCTGGGCCTCAGCTCTTGCCTTCAGATCACGTCTGCTTCCTGGTTTAGGTACCCTGGGATATATGTTGCCCTCACAGAGAACAGCTCCCTGGGGCCCACAGGAGGATCTGATGTGCCAGCCTGTACAGGGGCAAAATCACAGACCCCTCTGATGGTTGATGTAGTGGGCCACTGATGTGTTTTTGGACAGATCAATACAAGGTGGCCTCTCAAGTCTCAATGCCCGCTCCACAGACCTTCTTACGTGATGACAAGGAGCTCCCAACATGGGGCCCTTAGAAAGAAACTCGGGTTCTCTCCACACGTCAAAGGCCTGTGACCTTCCGGTAGAACCCTCTGTCCCTGAGCCACCACTGAAGGGGTGCAAGAGGCCAAGCGGAACCACATTGGATGTGGCTGCTATCAGACCTAGCAGTCATCGAAACTGCTTCACAGTGTGTGATTCTCAGGAGGCTATACTCGATCCGAGCAGAAGACAGTTGTGCCCGCATAACTGTCAAACCCCACACTACGCATAGATAAGTGGTTCTCTGGAGAAAGCACAATCTTTTTGGTGTTTAGTCTTAACCCCAATTCTTTAAAGGGGGTCAGAATGGCATCTTTAAATTAAACAAAAAAGCTACAAGGTGTAGTGAATCAGCCCACTAGACGAAGATATTTCTTATTTTTAACTGCGTTCACCATTAGCCTTCATTATTGAAAAAACATCAATAATTTATTCACCAGAACTAATTACGCATATGAATCATTCGCCTCTAATAGCATCTCACAGCTGTTATAATATAGTTGATGATAGCAGCTCTGCGAATGCAATCTTTTACATTATTTAATATACAGTATACTGAATGGGCTTATGTGTCTGGTTTTGTTTATAGGTTTGGCCCGAGTCTTCTCCCACGCCTGCTTTTTCCCACATATGTGGTGGCACTCTGATCCATAAGAACTGGGTCCTGACTGCTGCACACTGCTTTATCAGGTATTGCTAAGATCCTCATTTAGGCTGTTAGACATCTACTAGCTTTTTTAGTGTAGTGTGTTGGAGTGTACAGCCACCATTTCACCTCAGGCCACTCAGACCTCTCAGTGGCATGCAAAGTTTTCTATATAAATGGACAAAATATAGCTAAAACAAAAACCTAGAAGTTTTACGAATTACAAAAGTTGGTCATTTGCCTATGTGTTAGCCGAGTTCTACGTGATCGAAAACTGACAGTATTAGAGCTTTATACCGCTAATTTTACTACAGTCATAGTTACTGAGGTGTAATGTTGCTATAACTTTAATTATAGCTAGCTACTTAGCTAAAGCATGGTAGTTTATATACACAAGTGTATATAAACAAGTGTGTGTATATTTCTTCCATGTGTTTTTCCTTATCATATGACATTATTATGAAATTTCTCCTCAGGTATGCAGATCAGCTGCAGAGATGGCAGATGTGCCTGGGCAAACACAACTTGACCCAGCCCGAGCCAGGCGAGCAGTGCTACAGCATTTTAGGCATCTATCGCCATGAGAGCTTCAAGTATCCCACAGTGCCCAGTGTGGAGTTTGACATCGCTCTGGTGCGTCTGGACGGAGAGGTCACCCCTAGCGTGCACATCGACTTCGCCTGCATGCCCTCAGTCGATGAGATGCTTCCAGGAGAAAAGAAATGCTATGCTACAGGCTGGGGAGATGAAACAGGTCAGATCTTTTATACTAATTCATTTATTTTATACTAATGCTACCGCGATGTCACGGCAAATGAGAGTTTGTCTGAACTGATATTTATTTACCAGTGGCTAGTCACCATATGATCACAGAGCAGAGTTTAGTTTTTTTCTCCAGTTGCTGCGTGTGTATATGATTTCTGAAATGACTACAGTGCCATCCGCAGGTTAGCAAGTATCACTGCATGTGTGCTGATAAATCCTTTCATAGCTGATTGCATCATTTACAAAGTAGGGTAACCTCTTTGGCATGAAGCTCCCTCTGTGAGCTGTGAAATAAAAAGCTGTTTCTGGACATAATCTATAGTCCTCCAAAGTGCAGGGACTGGTACCTTACTTTTGGTGGAAGGTCTTCTGGGGGCTCTCAGGCCCATTAAGAACAAGTCTAATATATTATATTGAGATGACAAATGACAATAGAAGCATAAGTAATTACAACAAAGGCTGTGAAAGTTTTTTTAGTCACAACTTTTACACTTTTTATTTGGTGAATTGATTCTTTAGAGCCATGGGCTATTTCATTTAGAATCATGACGAATACAAATTCTAGCGAAGTCTAACTAACCATTGTGATTACTTGTTGGGGGATACTTCTTCAAGATACTTAATAACTAAATAAATAGGTTTTGTGGCACCCAAGCACATGTTAGAAATGGTATAATTTTACTTACTACAATAACAACACCCTGCCAACAAGCTAGCAATGACCCAGCAACCAGTTTCAAGACCATAGCTACCACTTAGCAAAAACGTATCGGTTCCATGTCGGATACCAAACAACCCTACACATTCTCACTCCTAACTCGTCACAAATGGACGCATTCTTCCTGGGTACCCCTTTTGGCGTAATTTATCGACAAGTTGGGAGTGAGAACGTGTTCTACCGATCACTTAGCTACACCATAGATACCTCTTGTAATACCATATCAACCACTTAGCATCAGCATTGGTACCACTTGGAATACCAATACTCTACTGCTAGAGTGTTACTAGGTGGTTGTTATGGTAAATCCAGCCATTTGCTAAAGTAATGGCAGGTGGTTGCTATGGTATTTCAGGTGGTTGTTAAGTGATTGCTAGGTGGTTGTTTTAGTATTCCAACTGGCTGCTATTTATAAGAGATTGAAAATATTTAATATTAATGTTTACTGATTTGAGAAATGTTAGGCCCTTAAGACACACCATAAACTCAAGTTGAACAGATGATCCTGTCTAAAACACATTTGTTTTCCCCTCAGGCAACTCTACGAATCCAAAAGCAGCAGAGACTTTGAACCAGGTCGCTCTTCCTGTGGTTCCCTATGATACCTGCAAGCGCATGGACTACTGGTGGTTCCAGGTCAAGCCATCAATGATCTGCTGTGGATTCACTCTCCCTGATGAGCTCAAGTCTGTGTGCCAGGTGCGTATTTTTACTGGAATCTGCAGCAGATGCAGCGCTCGTCTAACAATTTAAAATAGTTCTCTGTAATGCAGTATGTTTTAGAAAAGAAAACATAAATTCCAACTATTTTAAATACTAAAATTTTTTTTGTAAGTAATAATAAGTGTAATAAATACAAATATATGCAATAATATACATGCATACCTCACAATATAGTGACAAATTTAATTAGTACAAATGTAATGATAATTCATATGATAAAATAAAAGATAGTGAAAATAATGTAAATATATATATA
>MU551713.1:26726-98401 GCA_024362625.1 Silurus asotus
TATATATATATATACATACATACAAAGTCTATACAATACAATACAAATTTTTTTTTAACCAGTCATAATCTGTTTTATATTATGATAGAATCTGACTCAATAACAAATTCACAAGATGGTCAGAGAGAACCTCGGTGTTGATTTGATGATCCCTTGTATGTTTATCCTTGTTGAATTAACACTTACCGTGCACACTGGGGACTCGTGATACTACACACTGTACACCAGAGACCAGACACACCCTGGAGGTGATTATTATGTGTACTCTATAAGGTGATTACATGTCTTTCACAGGGAGACTCGGGGGGTCCCCTCGTGTGTCAGGACAACCCCTCAGCCCCCTGGGAAATCCACGGGATTACCAGCTTCGGGCCTATCGGCTGCATCATGAACAAAAAACCCAGTGTGTTCACTCGTTCTTCTGCTTACACTGCCTGGATTGAGAACGTGATACGCAAGGATATCTACCACCTCACTGGTACGCTATTTGCATGCTGAAACAAATGATTTAAAAAACACTCTAATCTTGTAATTATGTTATTTAAATTATTCTTGAATAATAAACACATTCATTATATATTCTTACCCATAAACATAATTAAGCTAGCTTAATTAGAAACCCTTTGCTACATTAGGCTCTATGTCTATGATTCCTTGGGGTCTAGAAACAATTGTTATCACTTTAATTGAGTCTATCATGTGTTCATATATAAGAGGTACAGGTTCTAGTGCCCATTATTTCCCAGAATCCTCATTTCAACTAGGTATAAATGCAATCATATGAACATGTGATTTATTGTAGAACTATTGTCAGAGATGCTGTTATAGCAAACTAATCAGCACCATCTGATCAATCAGAAGTTAATCACAAGTTGAGCAGTTAATACTAATATTCCTGATCCCCCTATATTCTCTTCACTGCTTTTTAATGTTTTTTCAGTTTCTGGTTGTGGAGGGATGAAGGACCAGACTGGCACTGCAGGCGTGCTGGCCTCAATGAATCACCCTCAGAGTTATAAAAACGATGTCAAGTGCCACTGGAACATCCGTGTCCCCGCAGGCAAACGTGTGCACCTTCATTTCGAATCGTTCTCACTGGAGGAAAGCCAGTTGTGCCTCAGCGACAGCGTCTCCATCTCAGATCAGCTCAGCTCTATGGGTACGCAGGGTGTCAGAGAACTCAGAATATTAATTTCTTATGAATGCACCAAACAGATTTCTGGAAAATTAAAGACATAAAGTATATATATGCAAAATAATTAGGAAATATTTAAGGATATGTAGATATCAGAGATAAATGAAAAAAAAAAATAAACTGCTATAAATATACTGCTATAGATATACATTAATAAAGACAGATACAAGTATACTGTAAGCAAGTAATGTAAAGTCAATATACAAAATACATATATGAAAAAAATGTTAGATAAAAAAATAATTTAAAAATTGGTATCAAAAAGTCATGAAAACTAATTAAATTAATATTTATAATTTGCTTTTTTTAATGACAATTATGTTTTTTTTATTTTCACAATTTCCTGCATATTATACCTAAACTGTCAAAAGTGTAGTCTTACTCATTTATTGTTTTTGAGAGACATTTATGTTGTTTTTGTTTATCTGCAACAAAGTCCAGGAATCCAGGCAATTTGTTTCTATAAACATTTAGCATTCAACACTTTGCCATGCTTCTTGTAAAACTTGCCAAAGGTGTGCATTGCTTGTTAAAGTTTTCTTTCTGGCCTTGTGATCCAGTTCATCCCAGAGCAGTTTAATAGGATTTAGGTGCAGTGACTGGACAGACTGATGAATGATAAATAACACTCCAGCTGACATTTTTGCACTCTATATAATGCTTGTAGAGCTTAGGTGTATGCTTCAGGTCATTGTCTTGTTGTGTGGTGAATTCGGTTCCAATGAACCACAGTCCAGACAGAATTGCATGGTATTGATGTATGAAATGGGAGCCACACTGGTTCAGTATTCCTTTCAAATGGAATATGTGTCCTCGCTACAAAACAACCACAAACTTCCACCTCCATGTTTGCATCTGATTGCATCTTCTCTCCTGTTTTTCATCTTACATAAGTTCTTCTGTTAAAGCCAAATAATGCCAGATTTGGATTCACTGACCAATTCCTTTTACCTAGTTTGATGCAAATAAACAAAAGGAACATGCACGTGTCTCAAAAAGAAAGGTTAGGTGTCTCAAAACTTTTTACAGCTACTGTATATATTCAGATTATGGCCACACCTATAAGTGACTCTGTCATTATAGTCTGACTTTTAAAGATAAATTACTATATTGCTAGACTAAAATATAATATAATATCAAGGGAATATCAAGGTTTAAAAAGGGAAATGTGAGATCATTGTGCATTTGTTTTTTTTTCCATCAGGAACATACTGCAGTACATATCCTCCATCAGATATGGTTTCTGCTGGTGACATGCTGACCATCCGTTTCTCCTCCAATAACCAAGTGGTGGACACAGGCTTCAGCGCCACATGGAAAGCCATAAACCTGACAGATAACAACAGTAACTCTCTCTCTCAAACTCTCTCAGACACACACATGTGCTGGAAACATTAATGCAATATATTATTCATTACACAATAATAATTGTCTCTGTGTGGATATAGTTGGCTGTGGTGGAGAGTTTACCAGCCAGCAAGGGGAGCTTGTCTCACCAAACTGGCCCAATAACTACCCGAACCAAACTGTCTGCACGTGGAGCATCTCGAGTCCATCAGCTAAGAGTCTCCACATCGTCTTTACACACTTTGAGCTGCAAGCCGTTAACATCCTGGGCAAGTGTGTGGACTTTGTGGAGGTTTTTGATGCAGCTGGGAAGTCACAAGGTTAGAGAAGTAGCATGGTCATGAATATATTAACTTGAAACAAAGAATTCATAAAGCATATTTCATTTATTCTGTCCATCTTTATGATTAGATCATAGCTAAATCCAGCACACTAGCTAGAAGATCACTTAGAGCTTAAACTTTATCAATGTTACAGCACCATCTACTGGTTAAAACCTGATCCAAACTTTTTTACTCCACTTATCCAGGTCAGTTCTGTGGATATTCACCGCCCAAGCTGACCGTCGCTGGAGACAGAGTCACTGTGCGTTTCCGCGCCAATGAGGCACGCCAAGAGAAAGGTTTCCGTGGTTACTGGACCACTGATCCAAGTGTGTTTCCCACACTGCCCCCTCTACCGCCCAACCCGTGGGATGACGTGAAGATTGGCAAGTCACTTTTACATCGTTTTTTACCACAGAGGCTGTTGAATCATTTTCTGCAACAGAAGGCCTGACAGTAGATCCAGCTGTAGTTCAAATCTTATAATAATTATAATAAGATCCATAAGGGTTATAATACATTTTTTTGTTAAAAATCATGCTATTGGTAACAGCTCTGATAAGTAAAGAAAAAATAAACTAGTTAATTGTTAGATAGGGTGAAGAGTTTTGTAATGAGATACGTTTTCTGTGAGAAGACATTTATTTATAGTTTATGGAAGTGTTTTTAGTGTGTCAGCACTTTGCAATAGTCAGAGTTGAGGCTGAAAATCATTCAGCATGCGAAAGTCTACAGTATAATTGACTTTGCTTAGTAGCAAAAAAAATCTTAGTAAAACAAAATGCTGTATGTTTTTGTCTTACTAAGTTTAAGAGAGAGATAAAGATCACTGACTATAATTTTTAAACAGTTATATACAGTATATAACTTAGCTTGTAGATACTATAATGTAACTGAAAACAGGATTAGCTTGTGTTGTGGATTAAAGGTTGATGATTTATCATTTTTTTGCTGGATCCATTGGCAAAAATCCTTACTGATAGTTTTTCCGGGTTGTGTTATACAGTATGAGAGTGGCCTCTAGGGGCAAATCACTGAAGCCTGTTTTTTTATTTTTTATTATTATTATTCATTTTGGATGTAACTGTTTTTATTTATATGGAGTGTTACTTTTTGTTACAGTTTAAATTCATGTCATATATTTTTTCTCATTATTTATTAATATAAGTATATATTCATATCTATTTATTTAGCATGTATTCATGATTTTTTTTTTGTAAAGTTTAGAACTATTTTAAATGTAGTGTTATGTTTGTTTTCATTTAAATTATGTTTGTTATTCATTTGTTATTAATTTTAAAAAACAGTTTAATTGGTTGTTTAATAGTTTATCTGCAAGTATGGTCCAATTTAGCTATCATTATCGGTAAAATCCAGTCGAGCTCTATTGTGAATGATGTACAGAGTGAAATGTAACTGTAAATGAATAAGAAGTACATTAGTATTTTTTATATATTTGTAGGTTTTGTGGTAAAAAAAAAAATAGTAACAGTTTATTTAGGGATTAAACTTTTAAAAGACAACAAATAGTCATAATTTTCAGGAATTGGAATTTGCTTAGGTTGGTTGAAGATCATGATTTAGCTTTTCTATGAGCTTAAAGTTGTCTCAATTCCAGGTGTCAAAAATATTGCAAGAATTTCTGTATATACAAAATAATTTCTCTACTTACATAGAATTTTTATTTTGTTTATGTTCTTAAATGTTCTAAGCTTACAGTATTTTCTCTCCTTGCAGTTTGGCCTGCTGTATGTGGGACTCCTGCAGTGGCTCCAGTTACCCCTGTGATGAGGGTTGTTAATGGAATTGAAGCTAAACCTCATTCCTGGCCATGGCAAGTGTCTATGCAGGTGAGAACAGAAGATGAGAATGAAAGTCTTGTTACTTGTTGTTTAGCGCTCACTGACAATAATGCATGTGTTTGTGTGTCTCCATCAGGCCAAACAGCTTTCTTTTTTGCCTTTCCAACATGTATGTGGTGGCTCATTGATCCATGAGGAATGGGTTCTGACTGCTGCTCACTGTTTCACAAAGTAAGCACACACACACACACACACACACACACACACACACACACACATATACACACACACACACACACACACACACTTACAAATGTACCGCAATGTTAACATGACTGGAAGTCTTCTATCTTCACAAGTAAAGCTTTGCTTGACATCTAGTGTTATATTTATGTTTATTTATCTATCCATCATTTATCCACCAACCCATCTACTAAAAGCCCCATACATTATCCATCCATTCATGACGCATATAATCATGACCCATCCATCTATCCATCCATCCATCCATCCATGTTAGTCCGCCTATCCATTTTTTCTTTAACCAAAATATCTGTCCATCTTTGTCCATACATGCATCTATGATTCAACTGATCAATCCCCCATCCACCAAATAATCTATCCATTCAGCCTTCCATCTATCTTTTCATTCATCCATCCATCCAATCTTTACCATTTCAGTCTGCCTATCCATACATTCTTCAACCAACATATCTGCCCATCTTTGTCCATCCATCCATCCATCCATCCATCCATCCATCCATCCATCCATCCATCACCATGTTAGTCCACCTATCCATTTTTTCTTTAACCAAAATATCTGTCCATCTTTGTCCATACATGCATCTATCTATCATTCTACTGATCAATCACCCATCCATCAAATAATCTATCCATTCACCTTCCATCTATCTTTCCATTCATCCATCCATTCAGTCTTTACCATCTCAGTCTGCCTATCCATACATTCTTCAACCAACATATCTGCCCATCTTTGTCCATCCATCCATCATCCATCCATCCATCCATCCATCGAAGGGTTCCTTTTTTATTACCTATCCATTATGCTGAAATCCTTTTCTCGGTCTTCCTCAGACTCTCAGCTCCTACATCCTGGCAGATGTGTTTTGGGAAACACCACATGAACTCCAGTATAGACGGCCCCACAGAGATGTGCATTCCTGTTGTTGCTATCATCTCGCACAAGGATTTCGTCTATCCCCAGATCGATGACCTCTCCAATGACATCGCCCTGGTGCGACTGGCAAAGCCAGTGTCCATGACTCAAGAAATCAGCCCTGTATGTCTGCCTAAACCTGAGTCCCTGCTGCCTACTGGACATTTCTGCTATGTCACTGGCTGGGGAGATGAGAAAGGTCAGGAAACTTCTAGAAACTATATAATACTAATTATTGTGTGTTTATTAGATTTATTATTGTGCAAAAAAGTCCCAAAACTGACATTTGTGTTATAGATTTAATTTGGTGTATTTGTCTTACAGGCAGTATAATTCCTGTAGTGGCTAAAAAGCTGAACCAGGCTCCTCTTCCTATTGTCTCCTATGAGACCTGCAGTAAAATCAGCTACTGGTGGGACAGTGTACGGCCTTCAATGGTCTGCGCAGGCTACGAGTCACCTGATGAGCTTAAATCTGCCTGCCAGGTATGTATGTGAGCAATCATGAGGAAGATATGAGTTAATATGATGCACGGCATGTTACTGATTAAAACCTAAACTAATTTTAAATGCTTTACTACTAAAAATGCATTGTAAATTAATAGTTTAAAACGCTGTGGCTACCATA
This sequence comes from Silurus asotus, assembly GCA_024362625.1. Lineage (NCBI taxonomy): Eukaryota > Metazoa > Chordata > Actinopteri > Siluriformes > Siluridae > Silurus > Silurus asotus. The sequence continues at coordinate 33,198 of MU551713.1, forward strand.
TTACAATATATTACATAAGCAAATATTTCCAAATGTTTGGAAATTTCTGCATAAAAAAAATTATTTTAAATTAAATGAAAAAAGAGCAGTTTTTTAGAGCTGTTCTATTTCAGCCATCTTTCACTCTATCCAAGAAATCCAAGAAATCTTGCACTATCACTGTAGAAATGGTGTAGGCTTCGTAGCAAAGGCACTGATGTAATTCAGTACACGAGGCTGTAAAATACAAACGCTTGACAGTCGGGCTGAGTCTCAAGAAGCCCTGTGCAGTTACATAAGCTCTCACTGTCACTGCAAAATTGTACTGCATTATATAAAACTCTAAACGATGCTTGTTTTTGACCATGGACTCAGAATAACCCTGTGGCCTCGTCTAATTGAACAAGTGGATCCAAATGATGGGCTTTCATTTTAATGGGATTCCACAGAGTCCTTTTTTTCAGACCATTGCACCATATTTCAGATCTATGCCGTTGGACAAGTACATACGCTGTAATAAGTCACACTAGTATGTTAGGTTTGGGTCACAATTTGTAACCTAAATGCAGCGTTTTTTTGCATTGCCTTTTCATTTTTTTATTTCCGCCTTGTTCAGGGTGACTCCGGGGGGCCATTCGTGTGCAAATTAGCTGCCACTGGCTCTCTATGGGAAGTGCATGGTGTTGTAAGCTTTGGTGCTCGTGGCTGCATCAAGGACAAAAAGCCGTCAGTGTTCACTCGAGTCTCAGCCTTCAATCCATGGATCGAAGACAACATCAAACGATACATCTATGAAAACACTCCAGCTGCTTAAATCTGAGTGAAAACACATAGTTTTAATTTCTTACCTGTATTTTGCAATTTGTTTTGCATTGTTCTTGAATACAAGCCCTTACAGGACTGTAGGGGTGGAACCAAGAACACGCTTGGAAAAGAAATAAAGATTTTATTAGAATCTCAGTATATTGGTTTATTTCATCAATTAACACATGAGGAGACTTAAATAGATAGAAGATTAGACTTCCTTTTTCCTCACACTCAACCACAAAAGCATCACGTTATAACCAAAAGCATTAACGTTATAATGTATATGATCCAAATAGATGCAACATCAGTATATCAAGTTCCCATTCAATTTAATTCATTTGTATAGCACCTTTCAGAACGTCCCCTGGTGGTCAAGTGGTTAAGTGCGGCGCTCTCAACGCTGCGGCCCGGGTTCGAGCCCCCATCAGGGAACCAACCCCAGCCATTAGGGTTGCACAAGCCTTAGTGCCGATCCCAAGCCCAGATTAATGGGGAGGGTTGCGTTAGGAAGGGCATCCAGTGTAAAAACATGTGCCAAATCAAACATGCGGATGATCCGCTGTGGTGACCCCTAATGGGAGAAGCCGAAAGAAAGATGGATGATGTATAGCACCTTTCACAATGGACATCCCAAAGCTACTTTGCAGAATTAAACAGGTCACGAATATAACTTTTAAATGTATAAATCCATTCATATTCCCTATAAGTTTATCTCTAATGAGCAAAGCCAGTAGTAAGACAGTGGTAAGGACAAACTCTCTGAAATAGTATTTTTCTATTGAAATTAATAACGCTAAAGATTCAGCTTGTTATGTTACAAAGAAACTTCAAACACTGCTGTAATAAAAGTGCTGACACTGGAGACAAAGAGACAAAGAAAACAGTGATAGGATTTCAAACCTATTTAGGTGTATTGGTCCTGTGGAAACTCTTACTATAGAAACAATAGCGTATGAATATCAAACTGTGATTTGGTGGGCAGTTGGAACTACTTTTAGAGCTGCTGCAATGGAAAACTATGCAAAACCATCTGGCCTATCAGATTAAAAAATTCAACAGCACTGTGGTAAAGTCCATTTTAAAACATATATGTTTTTAAATAAACACAAATGTCACCTTGAATCTACTGTAAATGTGATTTTCAAAATGGAAATTGGAAAATTGGATTTTGGATTGGAAGGTCAAAGGTTCAAATTACACCAACGCCCCAAGCTGCCACTGGTGGGCCCTTGAGCAAGGCCCTTAACCCCTTCCCTGCTCAGTTGTAAGTCGCTCTGGATAAGAGCGTCTAACAAATGCCATAAATGTAAATTGTTGTAAGTAAACTATGTATAAGTAAACATAATACTAAATATTACTTAATGCCTACAATATAATAGTAGATAGACTTTATTCATAATATAACTCTGCGCTGTAGTATATAATATTTCACCGTGAAAGTGAAAACGTTAGTGAACCCCTGCTTTACAAATGAATGAGAAGGTGAATGAAGGAAACGAATAAGGGCATGTGTTGCGTCTTCAGCACTTAACCCCCCAGGCAAAGGCACACTAAAAAAGATTCGGCCTGCTGGTCACATGACTTATCTAGCCAGCCAATAGTAGTGCAGAGCTCAGATTTCAGTTCGAGAGGAGGCTCTAATCCATGTAGAGGTTTTAAGAAAAGGAGGCTGATTGAGGGACTCCCCTCTGCCTCTGACTCAATCCAGACTTTGTTGGACTTCCGGACGAAACTACAAATGGACGACGGATGGTCTGAATTCAGAGATCTTGGCTTTGGGCTTTGTTCAGGAATGTTTTTAGGACCTGCGTGAGCAGGAGGAGGGGGTGGATTTAGGGAATTCATCCCTCTTTCTTTAAAGGAACCACAGAGAAGAAGGGAGAGAATGGGGGCAGGAGCACTCACCATCTGTGTAAGTATAAAAAAATGTCAGGCTGAGGCTCCTTTTAAGGCAGAGAGACAAAGCTTTAAAATTTAAGGCATACTTTTAAGGCCAAGAGAGGCTTTTAGGCTTTTATAGAGAAAGATGTGATGGTTTTCTTGAGGGGAAAAAGTTAGTAACGGGTAATAGGGCTACTCCGGCTACTCATGTGCATCTGCGTGTCTGTGACTGTGCATGTGTCTGTCTGTGTGGGAGTTTGTGGGAGTGTATTTAAGTATTTGTGTATGCGAGCTTTTCTTGGCTGTCATCCTAGACATGACTTTGGGCAAAAGTTTTTCCCCATAACTTCTGCTTAAAAACTCATAAATCCACTAGGACATGCCAGCATTTTGGACTATTTCATTTATGAACAAGAAATATTTTTTCCAAAGAAAAAATATTCTGCACATATTTCGTCCTCCCCTGCAAGTTGTAAATGTTGGTCTGTAGATGTAGGCAAAGATAAGAGCATGCAATCCAAACATCCAGCCATTGTAAGGAAGTAAGGAAGTTTGGTAGTAAAGCGGTCTCCTTGTAGGTGGCTAAAGCCCATTATGGAGGCACTATCATGTTCTCTCTAAGCAGCTGTTGCTGATGGTCCTCTGAGATCCAATACAGGCTGCAACAGTTGCTCCAGATGAAAAGACGAAAGAGTGAAATTGAGAACATAAAGAGGAAGGATGAGCGTGTTGAGACTTGTTTCCACTTTTGCAGACTGGAAAACTATGAGTATTGTCACCATCTGCAAAGAATCCCAAATAAAACAAACCCTTGTATTCAGAGCGTAGTTAGAAAAAAAATTAAGATTGGGAATAAAAGTTCCAAGAGTCAAACAGTTAAAACCCAGCTGTAGGGTGTGACTTCTTCTGTGGTTTCTTCAGCAATCCGGGGCTTTGAGTTCACTACCATTTGGTCTTTATTTACTAAATAAAACTTTAAAAAAAAAGTGTGACTGTCTATGTAGAATCACAGATGAAGTTACAGTTTGTCCAAAATCACTGCTTTTGACACTTTCTATAGCTCATGAAATCCCATAATGCACTGCAAAAGGTTAATGCTCAAATGCTTTTCAAAATGAGGTCCATAAAAATAACCATGAAGCGTATAAACTGTACTGTATAACTATTAACACAACTGTAATAGCTGTGTTCTAGCTGTCAGGCTGCATCACTCTAAACATCATTTATTATTTTCAAATAAAATCATTGATGTTTTAAATTTATTTATTTATAGTCTATAATTTTCACGTTGAGAAGTGGTGCCTGCTGCTCGCACTTGGTTAATTTGTATTTTGAAGTTAATAAGACAAAAATTTCATGTCCTGGCAGTGAGAAACAGCAAATCCTAAACTCCATGAGAAAAACATTTAAAATGTATTAAATACATTTTTACTTTTACTGTTTACGTTTATACGGTTATCCTTAAAAAAGCTGTTGTGTGAATTCTGTGGTCAGTTGGAAGCAATTGCTTGCTCAAATCTTTAGAAATGTACTACACATTTCTACTTAGAGCAACATTGATATCAAATGTTAAAAAAGCATTGCACCTTGGGAAAATGTGTATGCAAATGTGTCACAAATATTATAATTATTCTCTACACTAGACCCATTATTGTGTATTAACACTAACTTAATAGACTAACTGATACAGTGAAACAGTGTTTGAATTGTAATAAATTATTATATTTTTTACCATTATATATTATATATTTTCATCATTATACACAATTTGGAAAGTTTATAGACATGAATGTAGTCTATATTTAGTCCCTACTTGTTGTCCCAACCCTTTTGAGAAGATGTTTCACCAGGTTTTAGATTGTGATTGTAGAGATTTGTGCTCATGCAGCAACAAGGCCGTTAATAAATCAACTACTGATGTAGGTGAGGTGAGAAGGCTTGTGGTGCAGTCAGTATTTTAATTCATCCCAAAGGTGTTGAGTAGGGTTGAGTTCTGGGCTCTATAGCAGAAGATCATCCACTCTACCCCATGTAAACCATATCATCATCTAGCTGGCTTTGTGCACAGGGGCATTGTCATGTTTGGGTCTCCTAGTTAAAGGGAGAATTTCATGCTACAGCATCCAATTGTGTGCCTCCAACTTTGTATAACAGTTTGGGGATGATGTACATATGGCTGGAAAAGTCCCAATACTTTTGTCAATGTAGTGTATTTTTATATAATTAAAGGACTTTTACAGCTATTAATCCAAACAGTTATAGTTGCTATATTTATAAATCACTTCAAGGCTTCTCTCCTGGTCTAGTCTAGTCTTAATTCATTTCAATTTTAATTTAATTTGATTAGCACTTTTAAAAATGGACATCGTCCCAAAGAATCTTCACAGGATTAATTGATTATATATTCCATTTACAATTAGAAATTTTGAGAGGACCTAGATTCACAAGGGAGACACCGAATGTCTATTTATTACAGTTCGTTTTAAGGTAATCACCTGTTCACTGGTGGACACTTGAATACAATTACTGTTCATGACATCTGTAGTTCTAACCCATTATATTAGCCTGTTTGCCAACTCAGGGAGTTACACATTCTTTATTACTTTTATCTATGTGAAGCTGTTTTGAGACAATGTCATCGTTAAAAGCACAATACAAATAAAAGAGAATTTAATTGAATTGAACTGTAATTATTAATCTTTCTTCAGTTTCTTGAGTTCTCTGCTCAGTAACTTTTTTTTAAACTTATGAATCTTTGGACTGTTCATGGGGAACCATCCTCATCTGCAGACAGTGGTCTCCTATTGAAAAGAACTCCATCCAGAGTTAGGACACCAGAATGGATCAGGGAGATCCAGAAAGAAGAAAGGGACAGGATCACTGGTACCTATGGAGCATGTTTAACTCAACAGAGCGGTGAGGGGCAACAGGGAGAGGGAGAATATGGAAGTACTGTGCAAGAAGGGACTCCGGTAAGACAAGCTATCGCAGAATAACTAAAAGAGAGAGCCAAAAGGTAACACAGACATAAGAGAGCTCTGGGATATAAGACAGCCCATCACACCACCATCAACAAACATGAGTGAAAGTGTGAGATGGGGGAGAGAACAGCCTCATCATTAGCAGGGTATGTACATGGATTTGACTTGATCTACAGCTCAAGGTATATATTTTCCTTCTGGAACCATTAACCTTGAAAAAGTGATGCATAACATCATATTTTGATTTATAAATTAATCAAAGTTTGCAAATAAATATGCCAATTTGCTGAGTATTCAAATAATTTATTCGAGGTGTCTAGTGATTTTTTATGTACTAAAAGCCAAACATGACTGCAAAAAAAAAGGAGGGAATATGGTTGTAAGACATGGTAGTAGCCGTGGTCATCTGTGAGAGTCAGCTCAGTATGAGAGGTCAGGCTTGTCAGGAGCAGCTGGTAAAGAGGTTTGAGTTTTCACAGCAGTTGGGGGAGGAATGGGAAAGCAATTGACACTTCTATTGCAAACAATAGAGAATGTGCCATAAGTAATTGAGGAGCATTGTCAAGGCGATGGCTGGTGAGTGGATAGTTTCCTAGAAGCAACAAAACAGTGGTTTGTGACTTAGTTATGCATTTTTGAGAACACTGCAGCAGTGAAAAAGATGTCACCTTAGTGTGCACATATAAAGGAGCATTGGCTAATACATTTTAGTGATTTGTTTTATTTATGCAATACAATATAGAGGATCTTTTGTTAATGAACACATCTTTCGTCTGTAGGTTTAAGTCTAATACCTTGGATTTAATTGACTGAATGTGGGATAAATGTGGGATTGTTTTCAACTCCAAAGTGGTTGCAGTCATACAAAAATTACCTTCATATTGAGTCACAGAAAGCTCATTATCTGTGCAATCTTTGAGAAGATCTTTGCAGTGTCTAGGTGAAGTGAAGGAGCTTTTCATCAGAGGGCACTTGTGAGGAATCTGCAGACCTGCAATTAGGCTTTCGGCTGGACTTTCAAAATGCCAGTGAAAAACCCCTCTAGATTTTCCCGGAACTATGACTATTATAACCATTTCAAAAACAGAATAAAGTGTCAAAATGTATTTATGTATTTATCAGCTTTCTATAATTAGTAAACAAACTAAAAACCATGAACATATACCTAATAAAAATAAAAAAGCAAAACTTTTTTGATCTCACACGCACCTGAATGACAAAAAAACCCTTGTGGGGCTACTTAGGAGAGAAAGAAAGATTAGTTTTTACTTAGTTTTTTGCGATACTTAGTAATATTTCATGTAATACAATATAATCAATAATTAATTATAAATTTTTCATTCATTAATTCATTTTTCCATCAATCATGCAACATTAAGTAGAAACGTAAATAAATCTAGATATGTGTATAAGGAACCGAGGTAAAAAAGCTTTTACATACCTACTTACTTGTTTTAAAATGCCACATGCAAACTATGATTATCAAATTAAATCCCAGTTGCTATGGAAACCAGTAGTAATAGTAAGTAAATAGTAAGACCTATGTTATTGGAAATCATATACGCACTAATGAGGCTTCATTACGACTCAAAGTCGGGTGATATTTGCTAGAAATATACGTGAAGGATGTCTGGAATTATTTCCTGGATATCAAAAACAGACTATTTTACAGTTTGCTTAATCACTGAAGGTTGCATGTGACGTTTTATCACCACAAGTCATATTTATATTCAAGTGTATATTTAAACTAGGCTTTTTAAAAGCTCTGTGTTTTTATTTAAATAGATATAAAGCAGTCTGTATGTGAATTCTTGTCATATGTCAGAGCCGAGACAAAAACAAAGGCAAATGAAATGGAATAATATTTAGATATAAGATTCAGCACTGGGAATCAGTTCAAGTTACGCTTTGTGTTTGTTTCTTAGGCATGCTTCTCCCTTTTTTGTCTGGGTTTCCTCCAGGTTTTCTGGTTTCCTTGAACCTGAAAAAACCTAGCAGTGGGTAATCTGATTTTTTTTAACTTGCATCTCAATCTGACTGAATGTTTGCATGTGTGTGTGAGTGCATAGTGCACCATAATGCACAGGTGTACCATTCACTGTACAGTGACAGCGGGAAGTTGAGAGCAAGTACAAGAAGTTGAATTTTAAATCTCAGCAAAACCAAGTTTTACGCCTTAGCGCTCAACAGCTATGAATATAATAATTGTCAGAATGTATTAGGCAGCATAAATTGCTTATTGAAATAGATGAATAGTCATTCATATAGTGACACTATAGATAATAATATTGTTCAAATCTCTGGAATGCTGACATATTTCCTTATCCATTGTATTTTGTGTAGTAAATGTGTAATGTGGACTGACATGACATCGGTAGTGGACAGTAATGAAGTAAATGTAATTAATTTCTGTACTTAAGTAGCTTTTTCTGCGTATCTGTACTTTACTGAAGTATTTCCATTTGGGGAGACTTTTACTGTGACCTCACTACATTTCGAAGTCAAGTATCTGACTTTTTACTCAGCTACAAATTAGTGAAATCAGTTTTTTAATTAATGGATATTCATGGATAATAATTTAACTGCTCAAGCATGCAGCAAGCCACCAATCAGGGTCGAGCGCATGCTTTGTTTTGAACTTGTTCTGATTGGGCTCATGATAATTTTAATAGATATCAATCGGTGTTTGACTCATTAAGATCATTCTGTCGATAGATTGTTGTGTTGAAAGTATCAAAGTATTTTCACATAAACTGAGTCGATTAAGTAAAGAATCTTGTCAATTTTGTACTTTTACCAAAGTGAAAGTTTAATACTTTCTATTGTGCCCCAGATGTTTAGAACAACTTTGCAACAAAAACTTGAATCAAAAAGATCTCATCTTACATTAAATGTCTATTTAAGAATATAAGTGCTGGTTAGAGCTTTATATTAATGCACCTGTTCTCTGTTTCTGCACTGTTATAAAAATATATATAGTAAAAATAGTAAAAAAAAAAATATCTACAACTGATGTTGATGCATGTCAAAGAAAAATGCTCTGGTTATTTGGAAGGAGTATCCAGTATCAGAGAACTTGTGCTTTTAGGTTTCTAAGCAACATGACAAGCTTCCTATTTGTCTTGTGTAACATTTGAGAAACAAAATAAAATAGACTCGGTTAAAGGCAAGTCCAATTGCAATAAATTTGACATCAACTAAAAATGCTATTGGAAACGTATTTTAACATTATAAATACATGCATTGAGACACAATTTATAACTGTCTCATTGATTATATTTCTATAACACTCCCTACATATAGACGTAATTATAAGAATGTATTTGTATACAAAACAAAGTGCATCTATTAGTAATTGCGTGCATTTAAGTGGCAACTTTGTAAGTGTTTGGCTTTTTCCTGCTTCAGTAGTTCTTAACAAAGACTGTTCGGCCCATCATTGTTTATTGTTCTACTTGCATTATCAGTTGGACAGGTCTGTGCTCAGGTGAAATTCCTAAAAGTTTAGGATTCCCCAGATGGAATATCTCCCAAACAGCTTCCACATTCTGTTCATAAAAGCTTAGTCAGCTGTCTTTTCTGTGTCGCAAATCCCTGCTCGCTTTATCTGTCACCTCTCTTTCCTTAAGATAAGTCTTTGCTTGCTTTAGCTGACTCCCATGGCTACAGGTGCACAGCAACCAGAGCCCTGCAGGAACTGGTGCACTCACTTCACTCTCAAAGCCACGGTGCTCTGTTGTGTCATATTAGATACACCGTCACGTCTCAATAGAGGCTCTCAAGAGAGAAAAAAGTGATCAAGAGCTCAGAAATAGTGACGATGTGGTCGAGGGCAGCCGTGCCTGTGGTTGACTTTTCTCCTCTCTTGTGTTTCTCTAAGCACAACAAAACAACCGTGCAGATCAGGATCAGAGAGGACATGAAGAAGATGGTCCAGCTGCCCGTGCTGAAGAATCTGCCAACTTATGCCACACCTGGAGATAAGAAAGGTCAGGGGGTGTTTGGTGTGAGCCTGATGGAACTGAGCAAATCAGGATCAGTGAAAACCGGCATTCCTTCTGTTTTGAGGAGCATGGTGGAGTACCTCATACAGCATGGTGAGTATAGTGGAGAGGTAATCTGTATTTACTTGGTAAATGTAATGTTACTCATACATTTATTATATAGTGTATAATATTACTATACTGGAAGTGGTAGCTCAATGAATAAGATGTTGGATTTCTGATTGGAAGGTCATGGGTTTATATCCCAGCATCACCAAGCTGCCACTGCTGGGTCCTTTAGCAAGGTCTTTAACTCTCAATTGCTCAGCGTTGTAAGTGAGATAACTGTAAGTCACTCTGGATAAGGGCATATATAGTAGAATATTTAAATAACACTTTCTCATTCAGTTTTTTTGTGAGGCTTTTAATCAGTTTTGAGAGGTTTTTCTTCTTTTATCATAGTTTTGTCCTATTTATTGAGTTTGCTTAGTTGTTTGCTTCTTTTTTTTTAAACCCTTCTTGTGTCAAGCTTATGCTTGTACATACACCCTGCCTCTACTTCGCCTAAAACTCTGTAGGAATGTGGTGTTTAAATACACAGAGTGATTAAAAGAAAACAGGAAACTTTAGAGTTCAGGTGAGCTGGAGATCTGTAAAATTTGACCTGCATCTTGAATGGATCAGTGATGGAGGTGGTTGTGAGCAAAGACAAAAGCTGTGGAAAAAAATAAACGGTAACTATCATTGGGTTATATTTTTGATCAGAAAGATAACAACACTGTATTTAGGATTTATTGTAATGAGAGATAGTTACAGCTTTGTGTGCCATGTTTTCAAAGATGTTTTAAAGAGTAAACATAATAATGGAATACCCGTGTCTTCGCAGATGAGGCTATACGTGAGATACACGATGCTGTCTTTACATTTGTCCAAAATATCCACATGATCTCACGCTCACAGATTTACAGCAATTTGTCTGGCTCAGTTCATGCCAAACGTGGTAAAGGGGCAGTATTATTTTGTGATAGCTTTTCTATATGAAACTGATTATAGGAAATCCGTACACAAAATGGAATTTAGACAAGTGACTGGTAGTTTAGAGTGACTACAATGACAATAATAATAATAATAATAAACTGGATACAAATAAACATGATGTGGACAAAGGTTTTAGGACATCTGACTTTTCCAGCCATATGTGGCTCTTCCCCAAACCGCTATGTGATACTATTACATTTTCCTTCACTTGAACTAAACCTGCATCACACTGCATCCTGTGCACCAAATATGCAAAACACAGACACACCCAATATCAAATAATGAACAACAAACAAAAAAGAACATTTGTGTCAATTGTTGCATTTATTTTCTAATCCTTCTATTAATTATAGTTTACCTTGAATATAATATGATGTGAGACAAACATATGTGGTAATTACATACTTTTTTTTTCTTAGGAAATACAAACATTCACTTCCATTTATTGAATTTTCCCAGGCTGCACTTTGACCATTATGCTTTGTCAATATGTGAGCTGGCAGGTTGGGCATACTGTTATGTTAAACAGTCATATGCCAAAGTAAATAGTGCTGTGACGTTGAAGTGCCAGTTTGGACTGGACATAAACAAGCGCAATCGAAGAGCTTTTGTAAACGAACACAACTGGCAGTATTTACAGTGAGTTATTAGTTCAGAAGGAGGTCATGGATGTGGACACTGGAACAAATAATATTTGAACACGTGCTAAATCAACAGTAAATTCACAACAACTTCATAGAAAGTCATATGAACACGTGGCTTGAACCTTTTATTTGTAGACGATCTATCACTCCTTTTTTTGTAATTTTTAATAATGCACCCAAGTACAAGTAAATCTTTTTTTATGATCTTAGCTACGTGACCATTCATCAGTCTTATGATAAATACTGATTATATTGTATGGCCAGGGCTCTGTTTTTCTTTCAAAGACTGCAGTCCTTTTGGTTTTCCTCTGGATGGCAGTATAACACAATGTCTAACACAGCTTCACTGTTTTAGTGTCTTACTCAGCTTGAAGCTACATGATTAGTGAACAGGTTGAAATAACATCTTTGTATGTTGTGTGTGATTTGTCAGGTCTTCAGCAGGAGGGTTTGTTTCGGGTGAGCGGCAGTGTGCGTGCTGTGGAGAGTCTCAAACAGAGGATAGACAGAGGAGAGGAGGTGGATTTTAAACAGGAGGCTGAGGTTTCCACCGTGGCCAGCTTGCTGAAGCTGTACCTGAGAGAGCTTCCTGAGGGCCTCATTCACTCCTCCATCCATAACACTCTCATACAGCTATATAACGGTGAGCAACACATTCATTCAGCCTCAGAACTGAACAATGTAACTGGGGTAGAGTGTCACTGTGAACATGCAATGGAAAAACCTCCCAAATGTATTTAATCAATATTCAGTAGGGAATAAATTATTTGGGCATATTCTGTTGTGAGGAAAATAATAGGGTGGTATGAGGGAATAAAGCCAACCTGTAATGTTCTTTAATGTTCAACCTGTAACCTACTACGCATTACACATTACACTTACACCACAGCAATTTTCTAACAGTTCACAAACATCACCGTTGAACTTTTTATTCATTTATAGTTACATTTCATGTTGTGGAATGTTAAAAAGCTCAAGTTAAAAAGATCATGTTATCACCAGTGGTGGACGAAGTACACACCATGTAGTTGAGTTACAGTTGAGATACATATTACTCCAATAACTTTCAACTTTCATTTGCGTAAAAGAACAAATCAGTTGTCACAAGACTCTTTGCTTAATCAACTCAGTTTATGTGAAAAGACTCTTATGTTACTCTAAGCATACTAATCTATTAATACAATGATATTAACAAGTCAAACACTGATTGATATCAATTAAAATGATCATAAACTCAGAACCATCTTTTCAACTACTTTGAAAAATCGTGTAAATAAAACCACGGGTGTTGTGTGTTGTGGCAATTTGGAATCAGGAGTTTCTTCCATCATTTATTTCTCTTAAAATCATTTGCTTGCTGTTGAACTGACGCTGAACTAAATGTTTGTAATAAGTAGATACACCAAGAACCTGATTGGTGGCTTGCTGCGTGTTTGACCGGTTTTTATCTGCTCATAAATAAAAAGGAACGACTGATTTTGCAAAATGTCTGAGCATAAAGTAAGAAATCTGACTTTAGTGAAATATAGTGAAGTTAAAGTCTCCCTAAATGGAAATACTTCAGTAAAGTACAGGTACGCAAAAAAAACTACTTAACTACAGTTAGGAATTACATTTAATTACTGTCCACCAATGGTTATTACATCGTATTTTTTAGTTAATAGAACACTTTACCCTCATTTACTGAGAAACCGCAAAGCACAAACTCCGTCCTGAAAATGTGTGTGAAAGTTAACATTTAAAGTGTTTTCTCCTTGTCTTCAACTAACATTTTAAACTCATTCCATTAATTACTATCACAAAAAATAAAAAGCACATATAGTTTTTAAATCTGTTCATGTATAGATTTATGGTTAATTACATTGAATAGGTGTTTGTTTGGGCTTACTTTTTCCCCACCTGAATCACAACACCACACATACAAAGACTCAAGCACTGTTAGCTTAGTTAAGTCAAGTCAAGTCAAGTCAAGTCAAGTCAAGTCAAGTTTATTTATATAGCACTTTTCCCAACAGACATTGTCTCAAAGCAGCTTTACAGATTTTAACAGTTAAAGTGAACGATGTGTATTTATCCCTGATGAGCAGCCATGGTGACTGTGGCAAACTCCCTTAGATGTTATGAGGCAGAAACCTTGAGAGGAACCAGACTCAAAAGGGGAACCCATCCCCATTTGGGTGACATCAAGAGTGTGATATTAGTCTTTAAACAATACAGAACACTGGAGAGTGAGAACTAATATGAGCACTGGAGTGTGTGATTATGAGTAATGTTCTTTTTATAGTCTTATACAGTCATTTAAGGTTATGGAACCAGGAGCGACTGAGCAACTCATAAATGATCATTAAATCTTAACATTTGCGATCATAGATCCAACACCATCTTCTCCATGCCAAAGCCTTCAAACATTTAAACAGGTTCAATGTCAAAACTGCAGATGAACTGGGATCCAAATGGCGCTGGTACGTCAAGCTTAGCCAAAATGTCTATCAGAAACTCTATCAAGGGGAAGAAAATGCTCAATGAAGGTGTTTCTGTGAGTAAGCTCAGAGGCATTTAGCACAGTTTTTGTGCTCCTGATTGAGTACCCTGTGGGTATAGATGATTAAATGAAGAAAAAATTAATAATCTGTTTGTCTAGGCCCTGAGCCAGTAGCTGCATTACAGAACAAATGAGTTGTAATAAAGTCCTGCCCATATTGGAAAAGAGTGTCCAGGGGAAGTACACATCAGTATGGATTTTTGAGAATTGTGAAAGCAGTACAGGAGAATGATAATGATTTTAAGCAGCAAAAAAACAGATCAGATAGTCAATAACACCATCCAATATCATGTCACAATTTGGCACAAATTGGCAATATCAGGCATCCAAGTACACATACAAATGACTGTTACCTCATGCTGGTAAGCTACAGTATGTTTAATTGTTACGCAAAGTAGCATTGCATTCAGTGCAAAAAATGACATCTGAGTAAGTGGGCACTAAAAAGGCCTCCTGACTATACATCAGCACCTGACTTTACTAACACCCTTGTGGCTGAATGAGCACAAAATTCCACAACCACAGTCTAAAATCTAGTGGAACATCTTCCCAGAAGAGCAAAAGTTCGGGTTTTCACAAACTTTTTTCACTTGCAAAAATGACCTTTTCGTAACAGTGTTCCTGTAAACTCCGATGTCTCACTGGAGCCCCTTTTTCCCCACACACTCCATCATGTTTTATTTCTTCCATAAAGCACGAGAGAATGCATCCAAGAGAAGTTTAGACTATTTTTGGCACCGAGTCGATAACCTGAAAGTGTCACTCTTGTTCTCTTTCTCGTCCTTGTTCCCTCTTTCCGTCTCACACACATGACTGCATGAACATCCTGCACAGATGGTGCACCTGGCAGCTCTGGAAGCAATAAAGCCCTGTTTGTGTAAGGGGACAAAAAAAGTAAAGTACATGCAATATTTCATTTGTTAATGCTTGTCACTGCTTGTACATGTAATAATGCTATTCAGGTGACACAATCTGGGAATTTCCATCAGAATTCGGGGCAGGAAATCAGATTAGACTAGTCATGCATTCTTGCAGAGCGGGAATCAGAGTAACTTCATGTGGCGCAGTTTGGGTAAAGTCAGCAGGAAGGTGAATGGCAATAAGTCTATAAATAATGTAGAATAATGAATAGTAGAGGTCCTTCTAGGCCAGTAGTTTGGCTTGTTTAGCTGTAAGTTGTCTTCTGGCATTAATAAAAATTTCGGTGCAGTTACTAATTTATCCTGTAGAGTTGTTTTGCCATTATATATATATATATATATATATATATATATATATGTGTAATTTTCTTTAGCATTTCAAGTTGTATGTTGGAAATTACGAGTTACCCATTGAAATCGCATGTAGCCCCTGGTGCTGGCTTTCTGTACTACTGACTGTCACAAGTGTGACTCAAGAGTGAATAGACGTGCGCGCACACACACACACACACACACACACACATGCACGCACGCACGCACGCACGCAAACTCGCTCTTGCTGCCACAGCTATTAAATCCCTTGTCCTTCTTCTGTTCCCAGCAACTCTGAATCAGCCTTTCCCAATTTTCTCATCCACCTTTCACCCAATTACAAAACCTATGCCGACTCTGCCTCCTAGGCCCTTCCTTTGTGATATTTTTATCTTATTCTTTGCACTTGTTCTATAAAAGAAAATTGTTTTTCTAGAGTAGCTTGTAAATAGGAAGGTCTTACCATGCCGTTCCTCTTTATAATCACAGACACTGTGTATCTGTGCGTTTTTTATTTATAGAATCCAGTGAGCATGAGTTCCCCAAGACCATACAACAACTTCTGCTGAAGTTACCCGACGTCCATTACAGTGTCCTACGCTACCTGTGCCACTTCCTCACTCAGGTGGAAGAGCAGCAGTGCCACAACAGGATGACTGCATTCAACCTGGCAACCGTGTTTGGCCCAAATGTTTTCCAGTGAGTTCAGAAGCATGCTTTTTTTTTTTTTACTTTAGTTGCCAGTCATAGTTTTAAGTAAATTAATGTTTGCCTGAACAGCATTTTTAGTTCCCAACACATCCAAGCCAAACTAAACAACAATCATTAGCAGCAGCAACAACAAATGCACATAAATGTATGTTTTTATCTTTCGAATGTCAATGGACATACTGCACTTGGTCTCCAGTTTCAGTACAACCCTTGTATTTGTGTATACATGTATACATTTCCTAAATGTCCCTCATTAGGGCTATTTAGTTAAGAGAGGACATTTCCTGTCAATAAAAAAGTCTTGTAGTCTTCAGATAGTGAGTAGGCTGCCCTAACTAAACCCAAGGGACAGATGCATAGCTAAGATACACCGTTAATGGGGTTTAACAGCTTATTGTTTCTCTAGATAAAGCTGTAAAAGCATGCCAGGGTCGGTACACTTCAAACTAATGGGCTTGAAGCACCACCTGTCCATAGAATCACATTCATGCAGATGTGAATTGACACTAGGACATTCTACATTTGACAATACTAGTAGCCTTGTATTACAAATTAAGTGAAATTATGTTTCTCTGTCATATGATGTTATGGTACGTTTAAATTCTAGTGTATGTTATGTTGTTTTTCTATTATGTGGTAGGAGAAGTGGATTTGTGCTCAAGGAATGTTTAATAGGATTATGCCATTAAGGATTGTCCAGTATTCCAGACAACATTTCCCTGAAAAGACAGACTAAAAACACAAAGAAGCCACTATTTACAGATTGTTCATGTTTAACAAGCTATAGTCACTGAACGGTTGTTGTTGTTTTTTTATTACGTTTTTAATTCAACTCCATACTTTCATTTTCTAGTTCAGTGAAATCCAGTTGAAAAAATCTTCTATAATGTTCTTAGTCAACTTGAAGTGTAATATATTATTATTATTTTAAATAAATTCAATTGAAATTAATTGAATTGAATTGTTTACTTTTTATTTATATAGCGCTTTAAACAATGAACAATGTCTCAAAGCAGATAATGTGGTGATGAATAAGCTGTTCTTTATAAGTGTAGGTTTGTCTCTTTAATGCAATTGTTAATATATATTCAGTTAAGGACTTAATTACTTTGCAAAAACCTTACGAAATCAATCATGAAAACTTGATGCAGCTATGAACTTTCAGACTTGTCTCCATCACAAGCATTTGTAAGGTCAGGACTCTAAATTACTCAGGTGTTATTTTTAGCATAACAAATGGTGGACCTCTGTAGCAAGTGCACTGGGCCAAAGTCACATTGACCCAGGGTACTGTTTTTGGCTTGAAACATTGTAGTATTAACGTCATTAGACGTCACAGTTCGTCACATGTTCCACTATATGTCGCTAAGCAGTTAAAAGTTATTGTGCCCTTTTACCTACATAATCAGTTACCACTGGTATATAAGTAAAAATACACACACAGTTCATAAACCGTATTCAGTAATGCTGTCGTCAGTGCTGGTGGTAAAAGTGCCACTTCTTATATGCAAGCTATCAACGCATTAAGCATGGGTGTCCAATCTTTTCCACAAAAGGCCAGTGTGGATGCAGATTTTCATTCCAACCAAGCAAGGGCCACACCTGATAGTCATCGAAAATAAATATCATTAGATTCAAGCAGGTAAAATTTGGTGTTGTCCTTGTTTGCTGGAATGAAAACCGGCATCCACGATGGCCCTTTGTGGAAAAGATTGGACACCCTCGCACTACAGTGCTCGCTGACTCTTATCAGAGACACTAGAACATGTTACAGTAGGTATGTGTGTGTGAAAAGACGTAACCTTGTTAAGCTGCCTTGTTAGCATCTACATAGACAGTGATGTCTTCGTGTGAAACGTCCTGTAAAAAACACTACACCGTATACTTTATATAATTACTGAGAAAACACAAACTTTGAATGTTGTAATCTTAAAAAACAGCCATTACACAAAGCCTTAGCAGTCACTAAATTGCATCCTACTCTAAACTGATTTGGCGAACAGACCTGACTTGTAAGATCATCACAGATCTTTGAAGATTAGCGGTTTGTTATTAGCTTTACGTTTGTTTTTACTTTGAGCTCACATCATCACCATGGAACAAATGAGCTATAGTCAGAAGTATGTTTGTGTATATAATGCTATTGCTAAATTACCCCCCCATTTCAAGCTAGTGCTATTAAATGGCTTTCACTAATAATTGTTTTTAATAACGATGGTGTTGAAATGCTTGTTTTTCCCAGGAATTGTTTAAATCAGTACCCATGGTTTATCCAAGCATAATGTAAACATTTTTTAATTGTTGAAAATGAATGCTTTTCGTGGGTGATGTTAATCCACAATTATCACCTGATCTAAAATGAAAGTATAAATGGATCTGTATTTGACAGATGTGTAAAGTACAAATACTGCGTTACTGTACTTAAGTAGATTTTTCTGGTGTTAGTACTTGACTATTTATTCAACTTTTTACTTTCACTCATTACATTTTTACACAAATATCTGTATTTTCTTCTTACATTTTCAAACCAGGCTTTAGTTTGAATCTCTTTGGTGACATGATCAATGTTTTTCTTCTCATTGCACACTGTTTTCAGCCCATTAACCTGTTTCCTGTCATTGCACTGCTTTTTTCATTCTGCCACTGGTGTATCATTTCCTGGCTCTCACACACCACAGATGTAGGCTAGTTTACGAAGCAAACAACAAGCATGGCAGAAGGCAAAAAAGAAGTCTGGGGTTAACGTGAATGAGACAGAGGGAATCAGTGATGTAAACATGACTCAGAACAGAGACTTTCCTGATCACCTGATCATCATATTTTCTCTGCTTGTGTTCTATATGGTGGATGTTCAGCCTGGATACATACATCAGATAACAACTTTTGAAACTTTTAGCAGAGTCTTTTAAAACCTAAGTATCAGTATTTCTGCTTAAGTGAAGGATGTGTGTACTTTTCGATACAGAACTGTTTGGATTGTGGTGCATTGATTGCAGTAGTGTAATTGAGTGTAATGGAGTTCTGTTTCTGTTTCCTTCCTAGTGTGTCCCCTGGTTTTGAAGGCATCCAAGAGCAGGATGTCTGTAATAAGATCATGGCCAGGCTCATTGAGAAATACAGAACTATCTTTGAGCCAGACGGAGGACAGGAGCAGCCTAAAACCAAGCCTTCAAACATCATCATGGTCAAAGTGGGTGCTTAGACATGCTAATGTTCTTCATTTATCACTTAGCTTTTTCACATTTTTTACTTCATGGAAGGCACTGAATTATATAACCAAGCAGATGGAAATGTTCATTAGCATTTGCTCAGAGGTGGTGATTGAAAACATTTTCGCATCAAATTGCACATTAAAATTACACTAAAATGATTTATTCTTTTATAGGTCATGTAGGAATAATGTGAATAATCGAACCTCCCAGGATTGTAAATGCCACCCAGACCACCTTATAAATGCACATCTGAGAAATGTAGAGATTCAAAATAATCTTAATAAGTCCCATGAGCGCTGTTTGAAACTGTCAATAACTCAGATCTTTCTGTTGGATTAGTGTATGAGAGGGTTTTATAAATAGGAAAGTACTATTAAGGTTATTGTTACATAAAACATCTTAATGGTTAAAGAACTAGAGCACCTTTGTGGTGCAAAAAAATACACACCTCATGTCTGCTTGCATGATTACATGTTTTCATATGAGATTAGCTTTTTTTCTGCATAATTTCTTCACAGTGACATGCCATGCACCCAAAAAGAGCTGAGAAATACAGGAATGTTCTGAAAATGTGATGTACCTAAATATGCAATCAGGGCATGGTTTGGAGAGATTTCTTTTATGTGAAGGCAAACTTGCATTTATTCGCCTCGGTTTCCAAAAAAAAAAAAAAAGCCCAAAAAATATTTGACTAAGTATGAAAATGCCCCAAGGACAAAAATATCAGAAATATATTTTATAATATTTTATATACCAGCATAATAGTGATTCAAATAGGCTTCAGACTTTTTTACATTTTGAGCGTCTATACCAAAGACATAACATAAGAACTGGTTTTCTCACCTACTTACATTTTATAGTTGCATAGTGCATGACGGGAAGTCACCTTGACACTTTGGTAATGGCACACTGAAGCACAAGATGTGGGCTCCTGTTTAGCTGACACAGACTAGGGCAAGATAGATCAGACAAGCATGAACCCATTGCTCCAATGTTTTGGAAAGATAGATATTAGAACATACAGTTTACTAAGAAGAGCCAAACCAAACACCTGGGTTAAACCAAAGAACCTGTTATGACCTTGTTCGGGTGATGGATATTTCATGGCTACTGATCTTTTGAGTCCTATATTAATTCAGCATTTAATTTCAGGGTAAATGAAGCTACAGCACATACCTGTGCCTTATGTCCTTGTTAAGCATTGTCAGTGAAGACTGCTGAGCTCATGTGAACTCTTTGCAATTATTGTTTTGTTCCCAGGAGGCCCACATGGACGTGACGTACACTGATAGCATGTCAACATCCTTTCCAACACCAAAAGCACCTATTCCACTTCCCAGAAAGAAGAAGGTACACATGTTTGTCTGTGTTTTGTTTTTGTTTTTTGTCCCTGTATATTTGTACACCATCTGCAATCATGCCTGATGTTGTTTGTACTGTAAATGAGGCAAAGTAACCTGGAATGACCTGTACAGCCAAATATATATATCACCCAGTCAGATGTTTAAAGTTTACTTCCCTGAGCTTTCCTGTTCCAATACACTGTAAATTATGACCCTCCAGGGTGAGGTGAGTGCAGCAGTGCAGCTCCTAAAAATCAGTGTAGCTTATAAATAGAGTTGTTCACGGGGCCTAGTTTTTACTCCTTGCATATTTTGCAAGCTGTGTATTCTGACCTGTTGCAATTGCTTGATTCAGCCGAACTTTTTTAACATTGTGCTTTGTGCTTTTCAGTGTAAAAATTTTAATACAGACTGTAGAATTATTATTTTTAATTATATATATATTTATATTCAGTGCCATATTCTGCACAATTTTTGCTTATAAATAAACCTTAACCTTAACATATATCGTGTTTGGATTTTAAAAAGGAATCCGTGGTTTGATAAAACCCGTTTCGACCTTTGTGGCTTTTGCACAAAGCTATACATATGGCAGAAACACAAGATCTTCGCATTAAAGCATCCTGGTTGTAGCATCATCGAAGGCTGTGTTCAGAAATCAGTTTACACACTGTACCTTTTAACACTGTAAATGAGCCTGGAACTCATCCCCATCACCAGCTTCATCACAAAATATGTCTATGGACTGCCCATTCTCACACAAAATAACATTTGAACAATTCATCATGCTCTGAGCTCTTTCAATCCATGGATGGTAATTAGTGAGATAAAAGGAATAGAAATCTTTAGCTATAAGTCTTAATATATAAATTAGGGACGTCCTGTTTCTGTTTCATGCTGCTCCTATTAGATGTTGGCACTGCCCTCCCTTTAATTTACACATATGTACTCTGTCTGAAGGGTACCCCTTCTATCCAGCGAGTACCTCCATCTTTTCAGGCTTTTCTTAACCGGCTCCCTACTCTCACCACAAATCACATCATCTGCAAACATCATAGTCCTTTGAGACTCTTGTCTGCTCTCGTCTGTCAACCTGTCCATCACCACTGCAAACAGGAAAGGGCTCAGAGCCGATCCTTGATGCAGTCCGACCTCCACCTTGATTCAGTCTGTCGTTCCTACTGCACACATGCTGTCACACTGCTGTCACACTGTCACACTGCTGTCACACTGTCCTCATACATGTCCTGCACCACCCTCACATAATTCTCTGCTACACCTGATGTCCTTTTACAATACCACAACTCCTCTCTCGGCACCCTTTCGTATGCTTTCTCTAAATCCACAAACACACAATGCAACTCCTTCTGACCTTCTTTAAACTTCTCCATCAACATTCTCAAAGCAAATATTGCATCCATAGTGCTTTTCCTCCGCATGAAACCATACTGTTACACAGGTGGTCACAGCCTGGCTTCCACTACTCCTTCCTATAACTTCACACTGTGACTGATAACATTTATTCCCCTGTAGTTACTGCAGGTCTGCACAGCTCCTTTATTCTTATGCACTCCTTTTCTATTCCTCAGGCATCCTTAAAAATCTTGTTAAAAACCTCACTGCCATCTCTCCTAAACATCTCCACGCTTCTACTGGTATGTCCTCTGGTCCAACCAACTTTCGACTCTTCATCCTCTTAAACGCTGCTCTTCCTGATTCACCATCTCAACGTCATCCATCCTTCTATCGATCTCTCTCATTTTCCTCATTTATTAGCTTCTCAAAATACTCCCTCCATCTTCTTACCACACTCTACTTACTAGTCAACAAATTTCCATCTGCATCCTTCATTGCTCTAACTTGCAGCACATTCTTCCCAGCTCAGTTTCTCTGCCTGGCCAATCAGTATTTCAGCAATATTTCCCTTCCTTTTAAATCTTTTTGGAAAGGTTAATGTTTACAGCCAAACATGTCAGGATGCAAAAGTTTGTTGCTGCTGATTGATTTTATTAACCCATAGATCACTTAATAATCTTCCATTGATCACTTCCTGTTTTGTCAGGCCACACAGAGCAGTCCGGTTGTGGACAAGATCTCACCAAGAGAAAAAGAGTCAAGCGTGAGAACCCCAGTTCCCACCCCGAGAAAAAAGAAGGTAACAATTATAATATATTTTAAATATAGCAGGAAAAGGGCGGAGATACCATAAAAGCATGGTTTTATTTTAATAAATTACTTATTTATGGATTTATTTGATTGAAGATATATGGCCAGAATGTTTTCCCTTGCTACAATGAGATATACAAATACAAATATACGCCTTCATTTTTCCAACCAAATTTTGTAAAAAGCTAAATTAAAGGCACTTCATTTATAAAATGGTTTATGACTGTTTTTTGTCATGATCACATGGAGCTAACTAGTATTATTTATACCACTTTCCATCAGCCTTATCATTTGTGCGTTAATGCTCCAGACAGTCTCTGATACCTGTGGACTGCTCACATGACTTTGATGCTGTTTTCGGAAAAAAACTGAGAAATCGGCTATTTCACAACATCTGAGGCCACCTTGCTAGATAGCAGTGTATGCTGTGTTTTCATACGGGACGTGAAATTTAAAACTGTTTACTTAGATTAGCGTTGTACAGCTCATCTTGCTGAGCTGCCCTAGATAAGGCCTGCAGGACATCATTGCAGTAACTCATAACCAGGGCAGCGATCGATTGGGAAATGCTGATGGGAAAAAAAGCAAAAAGAGATGGCTGTGAAAAGTAAGACCTGCTCCAGCTGAGGAGATCGCTGAAGGGCTCGGTGGAATAATTCAAATCAGCACGTAGCACAAGTTGAACTGGGTTATTTAAGTTACACTTTTATTTTTAAGTTTCTTACAAAAGAAAGAAACAATACTGCTGAGTCATGAGTCGCTGTTTGTTCTGGACATAGACATAGATAACATTAATTGCATTATTATTACTCTTAATATAATAGCATGTTGAAGTTCTATTTTTTTTTTTACAAAAGCTACAATTCAGGGATTGTAATTTTTTATATTGATATTGTTTTTTATAATTTTTTTTATCAAATTGCATCTGTTTGCATTATTTTAACAAATATGGAATATTATTTTTATGACTCGTCTTGTCTACGGAACGTGCTATGGAACATGACCGCGATTTCCTCTTTGGCCACAATAAACATTTTAGATTGTATAAAAGGTATAGTCCTAATTCAGCATTTTCATTTCAATCCAGGCCCACTAGTACAAGCAAACACTATCAACAGGAAGCTATATACACATCAAAATGCCTTGAGCATTTGTGTGGTGCTTAATAAACTTAAGATATAACCTTAATAACCTTAAAAATCATGACTGGTTCACTTGGTTGCAGACTTACCATACCATCACCCCAAACTCTGTTGGGAGGAATTATAGCACACTTTTTTATATACATAAACACATAAAACAAACTAAGTGCTTCAGTGATTCATCTGCTCGGACATCTAGGGGAAGTTCATTCCACCACCTCAGGGCCAGAAAAGAAAAAGTGGCAAACCACAAACGTACACTTGTTCTAACATGGAATCATTACTAGTAAAAAGCTCACACAGGAACTTGTATGATGGATGATCTACATAATCTAAATCTAATAATACAAAAACACCATTCAGCATCATTGTTAATGTGGTGTAGTTTTCTGTAGAAGGTTACTTTTCCAAAAACAGCGTTGCTTTTGTTTTATACCTTAATTTGAGTTGTGGGAATTGCCACAACCAAACAGGCTGTAAAGTAACTCAGGCTGCCTGATTGCTGTTTTCTGTTTTATTTATATCAATATGACTTTATAGATTAATTTATTGATTTATTCATTGCTCACATTCTGTTAACCTGAAAAGTGTCTGTAATGCTTTTAAACTCGAGGTCATGCTATAAAGATGATTGTTAAAGCTCACATTGATACAAATGTCGAAAAAAATATTGCAGACAAAACTGGAAAACAGCAAAACAGAGTAAACCTCACATGAGCTGTACTTTCGTTTTTCTTGAATTTCTCAGGACCTGAAAGTAGCGGCTGGGAGTTTTACAGGAATTTATGGGATGCTATAAAAGTTGCAAAACTGTTAAAAGAGTTTTACAACTTCCCTTTAATTTTAGCTGTATGTGCAAAAGGAAATAACAATAGAATAAAACTGCTACTGGATAGGGATTATCATTTAAATAAATTATCATATCATTTTCATTCTTAATTTTTTGTAATATAGGTAAAATAAAGTACTATTTTAAACATTTTGGCATAAAGAATACAGCACATTTATTTATATCCATTATTAGCTGCGGCCCGGGTTCGATCCCCGGTCAGGGAACCGACCCCAGCCATTAGGGTTGCACAAGCCAATGCACTCTTAGTGCCAGTCCCAAGCCTGGATAAATGAGTAGGGTTGCATTAGGAAGGGCATCCAGCGTAAAAACATGCCAAATCGAACATGCGGATCAGAACATGCAGACAGACAGACAGACAGACAGACAGACAGACAGATAGATAGATAGATAGATAGATAGATAGATAGATAGATAGATAGATAGATAGATAGATAGATAGATAGATAGGCAAATTTAATGTAAGAATTAGGTATTTAATAAAGAAAGAATAACAGTTGCCTTATGAGTTACAACCCCAGGAACTTTCAATGTTTCAGCGCCTTCTCTTTTGGAGTAAAGAATACAAAGAAAGTTTTTTAACTAGTTTATTTGTAAGATTTAAAGATTTATTTTATTTAATCTATTTAAATTTAAATTTATGAACAATTAAATCCATAAAGAAGTAGTCACTTGATACTACCTAGAGCCTATAATAGTCAAACATAAAACTATATCACTAAGAGGCTATGAATTGAAGGATTATTACTAAAACTACCGGCAAAGCAATTATTATCCGTGTTTGCATATTGAAGCTCTGCTTGTGCCCGAATACTTTGATACTTTATGAATTAGGAATCAACCAATTATAATTGCTATATAAATAAAAAGACCTTAATTAACCCTGCAATCCAAACGTGTTCCTTAAAACTAAATATTATGGCAAATAAGACTGTATCCAGTGTTGAGCCAGTTGTCCATCCC
Source organism: Silurus asotus (assembly GCA_024362625.1). Taxonomy (NCBI): domain Eukaryota; kingdom Metazoa; phylum Chordata; class Actinopteri; order Siluriformes; family Siluridae; genus Silurus; species Silurus asotus. Next base: position 58,672 of record MU551713.1, read on the forward strand.
TTTTACTGATATCAGGGCTTTGTGTCTCAGTCGAAAACTCAACCCTGATCTAATACCGACATCCTCTAAGTACTCGAGCCAGCTGTCGCACTTTTGCTGCCAAGTCATGCTAGACATTTGGAATACAATGTTCAAAATCTGTGTCATGTCATTTAACGCATGACAAAAAAAATATTTTATTGAATTGGATCTTAAAATATATCAGATACAATCCAATAATGATCTTGGACTGGAACTGAAAATTTGCTTAACATTTTTGAGCAGGGTTTGAGCAGTACATCAATCACACAGAATTAAAAAGCCCTACCTGCAGTTCAGGGAAGTATTTAAAGCAGCAATATGTAACCTTTTGTAAGAATTGTATATGTAGCATTGTATGTATACATCACTCTAGTAGACATTTAGTAGTAGTAAGTAACATGAATTGTAATTGTTTTTAAGTAATGGCCAAAGATTTACTTGTAGCAGCAGTAGTTGTGCAACTGTCTTCTGTCTTAAAACAAAACTGGTGTTACATAGTAATATATCAAATTCAGTTTCACAAAAACATTGCATTACACAATGTGGTCTGGCGGTTGTGAAATTTGTAGCAGGCTGCAAGTTGCAGCTTCGGCGACGAATTCAGGGTGAAGTTTATGTTTGTGCATTTTCCTACAATTACATTTGTATAAAATCGAACAAACTCGTCCACACATGACCGATTCTGAACCGTATTCACTTGTTTGGTAGTTGTGTGTTTGTGATTTACACAATCCTGTTCACTGTTTTCTCCATTCAACTGAAATATAGACACTCAAGTCAGCCATGATCTGACTCCACACTCCCATGTGTAGTATGAGGGTCAGACTAATCCCATGTATCTCTTTTGCATCACAGACCCTGGTGGTCTTGATTTTCGGATAGACTCGAGCTATACATGTGTGTAGATATGCAGCAAGAGTAAGTGAACTCTGACTTTACTGTCGGCATGATTACAACTTCTTCTGCGTTCGTATCTGCATTTGCATCAGTGTTTTTGCATTGATCTAAGCTCTATTTAATGGAAGGCAATGATGATAGAGGAGATAAGATAAGATTTTTTCCGTTTAACTGCCTCAGGATTACAGGCAATTTTGTTTCAAAGGCGAAGAAAAAAATATCTGCTGCTTCCTCTTTCAAGTACTTCCTTCCTTCTGGTGAAGGAATCCTGGAGTGTGTGGTTTGCCCAAAAACAAGCACAAGGCTCATGTTTAGGTTTCGGCACAATGTAAATCCAGATTTAGTGTGTGTTTGAGTTCATGTATCTAACACTCAGCACTCCCTCTCCCTCTCTCTCTCGATTAGGTGAAGAGGGTAAGAGGTGAAGCAGCACCGAGATCAGTACCCCAGCCTGTTCCTTCGACAGGTCTTCCTTTTTCTAGACATTTAGCGAAGTCTCCAGAGCACACGGCAGACTGTCGACTTCACACCCTGGGCTGGAGCTCTCAGGAGGAAAACATGGATCTGAACCCTCCCAAACTCAACCCCATCGGGAGCATGGACACAGTGAGAAGGTGAGTGTGTGTTAGACTTATCATAATCTAACAGTGTGTTTCCTATACATATTGTAGATAAGGCTCTAGATAAGAGAGAGCGAAGGCACGCCTGAAGTTATAGTTCTAGCAATGCATACTTCCTGCAAGCAAATTTGCCCCCACACCAAAAAAAACCTTGATTTAAAAAAAAAAATGTTAAGCTCTTGTTTAAACTACAATAAATTCCTTGGACGGTTGGTTTAGACTATCCATCATAACTAAAAACTAATACATTTCATTGGTTCACTGTAGTAACTGAATAATTCATTTTCAATTTTCATTTTAATTCATTCATAATTCATTTAGTGGATAACATACTTAAGAAGGGATAAGCATGCTGACATGGCAACATAGAAAAACATCCCTTGGTCCCCCTTTTGCTGCTAAATCAGTTCTGACCCGTCAATCATCAACGACCATTCACTTCTTCAGCAGTTTGAGCTACAGGAGCTCGTCTGTTGGATCGGACCACACGGTCCAGCCTTTGCTTCCTATGTGCATCAGTAAGGCTCGGCCGACCACGAACCTGTCGCCGGTTCACCACTGTTCCTTCCTAGGAGCACTTATGATAGATACTGACAACTGCAGACTGGGAACTCCACACAAGAGCTGCAGTGTTGGAGAGGCTCTGACCCAGTCACAATCCAGCCATCACAATCTGGCCCTCGTCAAACTCGCACAAATCTTTACGGTTGCCCATTTTCCTTCTTCTAACACGTCAAATTTAAGGAAAAAATTGCTTCCTGCTAATATCCCACCCACTAACAGGTGCCATAATTAAGAGATAATTAGTGTTATTCACTTCACCGCTGTGTTATAATGTCATAATGTTATGCCTGATCGGTGTATAACATTAGGTAGCGTATACTGTGCAGCTAATGTCATTTATTTTTGAAAAATGCTTGTTTTATAAATCAATACAAGTATGTCTTGCTTCAGAAAGAGCCTGTGTAGCATACTGTTTGCAAACAGGGATCATGTAATCAAAGAAAACACAATCACGTCCGATTAGATTTTTGTGTGCATATGCAAAGGGCAACACAGATTAAGCATCTAACCTCATATACTATACTAGGAATTTTTCACTTCTCATTTGCGTGTTGAAAGAGCAAGGTGATCCAAAAGGCTTGTGTGTAAACAGTAGAAATCGCAGGGAGTGTTTCTTTGTCCTCACTGGCTTACTAATTATGGATTTTAGGGATTAGGGAAAATGTATACAAATACATTTGAATGAAGCTGAGTTAAATGTCCACAAATGCTTTTTTGTTGAATTACATTATGTATAATGCTTAAAAAAAACTGAAAGACATCTAGCTGGTGTTTTGTCTTTTCTCATTTCTTGATTTTAGGTTTTTATGATCTTAGTTGCAGTGATTCTGGCACATCAAAAGTATTTATTATTGTCCAAAGATCATTTATAGTTAATTGCACAGCTATAAAAGCAATAAAAGCAATGAAAATTCTAGGCTTTGTTATAACAGTACTTCTTCCTAGAAGTCTACAAGATAACTAAATATACTACTACTAAATAAACTACTTTAGGATCAGATCATCTCTCCACACTTTATGTCTCCTTCCTTAGCTTTGCTGAGTATCCACCTGCTGTTTTGCTACCACACCACAGCTAAGTGTGTGCTATAAACACCCAGATTGCAGGCATACATATTAGAAGCAGCTGAAAGCTGATCAGCTGTAGGGTTCAGGTGTCTTCTAGAATAGCAGCATAACAGCTAAGGGCTATGGTGTTGTAGTGTGTGTATTGACACTGCTAGCATGGGAGCATGTAGCCAGAGAGATAATTCCCTGTCTGAACTTAGGTGTGAATATGGCTTGTTGGTTACGTGAAGAACGGGTGACATTCAATGTGCTCAGGTTTTTATCAGTTTTGAAAATCAGGAATATAATAAAGGTCATGGATATGAAAACATACAACACTATTTACAACCGATGCTAGATAAGAAGTGCTACACAAACGTGACTTGGAATACTGGTGCTGGTTGTGCAGAAACATGATGTAGGTTTTAGAAATCATGTGACTTGGGGTGAAGTGCAGTGGCTGATAAGGCCAAAAAATGGTCATGGCAAATACTAATTATATCTGAATTTGATGTCAATATTTTGGATATTGAAATTTTTACTTAATCTGTGCTCAGTGCTTGGGTTTTCATCTCAATCATGAGTGCTGATGTCTGTCATAGCATTCAGATCACAAGTTGCTATTTCGTATTCTGGACAGTCATCCAATACCATTCTTATTCACTGCAAATCATTTACATACAACTATTCAATATATCTCTGCTTTCACTAAGCAAATAAAGACCACAGATCATATGTCTGTGATCACAAACCTTAAATGTGTAGCAGCCCAGATAAAAAATACATACAAAAATGTATGTTTAAGGTTAAAATATCTTATAGAATAAATGAACAAAATTCTGATTCAACAAATTTGGCTGTGTGCTTGAATTCAGCTATCTAATGGGTTTTCCTAGTCCAACCCCCAAATACACAGCAATGGTACAAAGAGCTACACTTAATCTTTATCCCTTTTAATATATTTAACAAGTCATAAAATAGTTCAATGAAATAATACGATCGTTATACCAGATGATCATTCTTAAGGTCTAACTTCCTTTTCAACAAAACAATCAGCTCATTCCAATGATGACAAACAGGAAACTAGTAATTATAGCACCTTTGACTAATCAGTAGGTAGCAATCAGCAGTCACATGCTCATGCATCATGAATGTGATGAAAAAGGCAGGTGACATTGTGTCCTTTCTTTAAAGAAAGAAGAAAAAAAAACACACAATGGAGATGCTATTTCTGAAACTCATTGTTCGACTGTTAAACTACTACACAAGAGTGAAGACATGAAAGAAGTCTGTAAGCTAGATAAGTACTTTGAATAATTAAACAAACAAGGAAAGTCATATGCAATTTATTATATTTATATTGGGTTTAAGGAGCATGATATACACTATATGGACACCTGAGGATTTGTATGTAATTTTAAAAAATCCCTTTTTTAATCCCCATTTAATCCCCTTATATAATAACCTCCACTCTTCTGTATGATGTTCAGGTGTGCTTGTGGAGTTTTTTGTAAAAGTCAATTAGCCACCATTGTTTCAGTAAAGTCAGGTACTAATGTAGGTGAGGTGTGGAGCCCTGGGTTGAAATAAGCATTCAAATTCCTCCCAAAGGTGATCAGTAGGGTTGAGGTCAGAGATCTGTAGCAGCCAAGATCTTTTAATCATGTGAACCATAGCTTTATGGAGCCAGTTTTTGTGCACAGGGGCATTATCATGCTGGAACTGATTTGGGCCTCCAAGTTAATAAAAAAATATGTTATTCGACCGCATCCAAAATAAATCCATAAACTTGCCTCCAACTTTGTGATAACAGTTCGGGAAAAAGACACATGGAAAAGTCAGGTGTCCCAATACTTTTGTCACTATACTGCACTTTTTTAAGATTCGAGAGTTTACAAACGGTCAGTTACACAATAATAGTCTCAGTCTGCATTGCTTCCAGGAAACCATCAATAGTGTGATTGTATATATTACAATTATGATATAAAATATACTACAAGTACCAATGTAAAGTAGGTAGTGCAATAGTAAATACAAGAGACATTAAATGTCAGATTGTATGAATACAAATGTAGTGCAGTAATAGACCAGTGGTACAAGATGTTTTGTGCAAGAGGTCACAGTCAAAAAATGCACTGTGCAGAATGTCCAAGAGCAAAGGGTTCTGTAGCAATAGATGCAGTGTTCTGAAAAAATTTTTGCTGTAGGATTGATGCATGATAAATCTTTTACACATCAAAAATGTATAGTTGGCACCTCAGTTTTTTCTCATATTCAATTCTTTGAAATCAGATGTGTGTCCTGATATTTATAGTCTTTTTCCGTCCCTTTTTTTGATGCTCCAGAGGTTCCGTACCTGACAGTGCAAAAAAACCTGGGGAAGTGGTTAAGTGGTTACATTCCTGGGATACTGCGATAAGGTCGGGTGTTCAAGACCTAGTATTGGCAAGCTGCCACTTTAAGGGCCCTTGAGCAAGGTCCTCAAATCTTTGTGCTCCAGGGACACTGTATCATGACTGATCCCAGCTTCCTAAAGTCATTGGGATATGCAAAGAAGGAATTTTATCAACCATATACAGTACAGACCAAAAGTTTGGACACACCTTCTTATTCAAAGAGTTTTCTTTATTTTCATGACTATGAAAATTGTAGATTCACACTGAAGGTATCAAAACTATGAATGAACACATGTGGAATTATATATGGAATTATATACATAACAAAAAAGTGTGAAACAACTGAAAAATGTAATATTCTTGGTTCTTCAAAGTAGCCACCTTTTGCTTTGATTACTGCTTCGCACACTCTTGGCATTCTCTTGATGAGCTTCAAGAGGTAGTCACCTGAAATGGTCTTCCAACAGTCTTAAAGGAGTTCCCCCGAGAGATGCTTGGCACTTGTTGGCACTTTTGCCTTTACTTTGCGGTCCAGCTCACCCCTAAACCATCTTGATTGGGTTCAGGTCCGGTGACTGTGGAGGCCAGGTCATCTGGTGCAGCACCCCATCACTCTCCTTCTTGGTCAAATAGCCCTTGATGCCTTCAGTGTGACTCTACAATTTTCATAGTCATGAAAATAAAGAAAACTCTTTGAATGAGAAGGTGTGTCCAAACTTTTGGTCTGTACTGTATTTGTACTGTAATTTGCATGTAAGATGGATGCTTTGTATATTCTGTAGTCATTTTGGATCACAGCTTATGCATGTCTTCAGAAATTTACATGGCCACATGGTGCAACATAGTCCCTTTTTGCACATTACTGTATAATCATACTATACAATATGTTTAGTGGTTGGCACTAATTTGTGTTATGTGTATCTGTCCCACGCTGCCTTGTGTTGTCTGTCTGCAATATTTGCACTCGGTTGCACACGATGCACTTTATGTAGTGAGGACACTTACTTTAGTCCTTAGCTCTGTGTTCTGTTATGTAGCTCTATGTTGTTTAATGTAGCAACAGGGTTCTGGAGGAACGCCGTATTTCACTGTGTACTGTGACAGATATATATGGTAGAAATGACAATGAAAGCTTCTTGACTTGACTTGACTTGAACAGTAGTGTAAACAGCCGGCCTTTAGCACCACAAGACACTATGTCCTGAAATAGTAATAATAACATATCATTTTTTTCATCCAGAGCAATCAAGGACCTTGCTTATCGGCCCAGCAGTAGCAGCTTGGTGTTGCTGGGATTTGAACCTATTACCTTCCGATCCAGAGTCCAATTGCTTAATCACTGAGCTCCAACCTCCCCTTTATATACCCTGAGGGCGCACTGACAACTATCACAAAACAATCAAGAAAAACACAGCATGTTGATGTGTTTAATTTTGCTGTGCATGAAATAGCTGAACACTACAGATCGGCTTGGAAGCCAGATGGAACGGGATGTTCTGACTTAACGTGACGTCTAGTGGATTTTTATCCTTCAGCTGTACATTAGATATGCAATGAGTATGTAAACAATACTGCTTACATAGAAGTTGTGTGCACACATGTAGGAAAAATGAAGTTCAGTGTCATTGCATTTTTAGTGTGTAAATAAATTTACATCCTCTTCTTATTATTCTTATTATTAGTAGTAGTATTAGTAATAGTAATAGTAGTAGCCATTGTTAAATCCAAAACAAGGAGTAGTCAAGGCTGAGTCTTATGTATGGCTAAGCGTTGTTTATGTATGTAGTAAGTGATCAAGCCCTCAGGCTGTCTAGTCAAAATACAGAACAAAATGAAACACAAAATACAAATAAATACAAAAAGAAACATAAGAAAAAAACATTTACTACTGCTCAAAATCAAACCAATCCATTGTAATAATTATACTAATTATTATTATTATTAACTGTCAAGCTTTCTTGTTTTCTTAAAATCTTTCCCCCATTACCAAAGGATGGGAGGTACTTGAGAACTGGACCTCTCCTGTCTCATCTGGTCCAGACTGGATCTTGCAGACATGCTTTACTGAAGTAGATTAAGTTGCACAAAATTGTGCCCTTTGACCTTTAGCGAGAAGTTAGCTAAGGTGTCAGGGCATCCCCACTGATATAAAAGCTTTTCGGCTTACCGCCAGTGTTTTTCTGGTGGGTGCTGTCATCAGTGCGCTTATTGGAAATGGGAGTGGCATTCTGAAAATATCATCCTGTTTTATTTTGCCCTTTGTGAGCGCTTTCCAATTTTAAAATGATTGGTGATAAAATAAAGAGGGTTTATTTCCATGGTAGTTTGTACACACCAGGATAGGTTTCAAGCATACCTTCCCAAAGTAACTATACACCCATCAAATATCAAATAAGCCTCGATTTCCTGAAATAGCTGCAAGCTTCTCATGTGTTCCAGCTGAACTCGTTTGCACGTTCTGGAGTTCGGATTGATGCTTCAGCAGCAGCAGCAGCAGCAGAGTAAAGCCTCACTCTAGCAACCTCAGGCACAGCATGGCAGCTTATTCCCTCCACATGCTAAACAACTTAGAAACATATCCGGCCATGGTTAAGGGTTGAATCAGCACGTCTGTGTGACTCATTAGGGTGGTGTGAGTACATTAGACCTTACCTTTGGCACATTTCTCACTCAGCTCAGTGCATCTGGTGTTCCTGAAGTTCAACCGATTCGAGGATATTGCACTGCCGCCTGATGTGTGAACAATCTGTTATACAGAACATTTAACATGTCAGTTAAGACATCCTTTATACACAAGGGAAGAGGTGATTTTAACTATTGGATGTTGTAAAAACATTCTTAAATTTTTGTATACATTCACTGTATTTATTTTGTGCTTTTTGAACATCCCATTCCCCATTTAGCCCCCATAATAAGCTTCACTTTTCTGGGAAGATGTTTCTAGATTTTAGAATGTGGTTTTCAACATTTGTGCTCATTCAGCCACACGGGTGTTCTATATAGTATAGTTCTATAGCTCTATAGCAGGCCACTCAAGATCTTCCATTCCAACCCATGTAGAACATATCTTCATGGAGCTGGCTTTGTGAAGATGTGCATTGTCATGCTGGAACAGGTTTGGGTCAAGTTTAAGTGAAGGGAAAATGTATATCCAAAGACATTAAAGATTATAAAACTCTCCTGCAAATGACAGAGTTTTTACATCTGTGTTTTTTTTGGGAGGAAGCGAATATATTTTTAAGATTGATCTTCCAATAGGGTGAACGGTGGATTTGAATGAACCGACTAAATGCTGTCACTTCATTATACAGAAGTTAAATGCACGTGCCTTTAATTCCCTTTAATATATAACAGCCATTAATACTGCAAATCTGTTGAATTCTCCATTCTGACTGGCCAGAAAATGACCAATAATTCAGTAATTAATAATACAGAAACTATTCCTCTTATTTTCTCTCTTATGCTGCACCTTTGGCCTAAATTAAATCAGATCTGCATTTATAGCATTTGATTGGTTTAGATTTTAATTAAACGTATATAAATAAATAAAAATCCCAGGATTCTTTCCTTTAATGTGATATTCACATAATAAACCAAATATTATTTGCAATCCAGATTCTTTATTTTCAAACTCTCTATATAAATAAAAATGTACAGGACAACTGACATGGTGAGGACTTCTGTGACAAGACAAAATGTGGCGATGACAACGTGTTTTAGTTCTTAGCACTGTGTTTTTGTAGCTCTATGTTGTTATGTTGTTTTATGTAGTACCAGCATTCTGGAGGAACGGTGTCTTATTTCACTAAAAATGCACAAAAACTAATGTCGCGTGTTTTTTTATTTTATTCATTTATTTTTGCAAATATTGGGAAATTGGTATGATATAACTGGAGTAAAAATCTTTTAGCTTTTTTTTATTGAGACACTTTACAAAATAAAGTGATACTGCACTGCACTGCACTTAGGACACATCCAGTTGTTTTCTTGTCCACCTCTGCTATCTAGTCTAGTCAAGTCTAGTCAAGGCAAGAGGCTTTTATTGTCACACAGTGGTACACAGTACACAGTAAAAACGAGACAACGTTCCTCCGGAACCCTGGTGCTACACTAAACAACAACAAGCTACATAAAGTGCATCGAGTGCAACGTAGTGCAAACAATGCTGACGAAAAACAGTACAGACAGACTACACAAGACAACACAAGACAAGACACACAACCTGAGACAGCGCCGACTGGTAAACCTACTGTATACTCTGAATACAGTACTGTGTGAGGAGAACTGTAAAAACTATAACTGGGAGTGAATATAAACAGACACAATGTAGTGCAAAAAACAGCAGCAGTCAAAAGGTGCAAAAGACATTATCTATTGACCCACATCACTGAGAACTGTGGAAAAATGGAGTTTCCCTAAACCAGTATTTGTCTCCTTCTCTTTATTTATTCCTACACACATGTACACACATGATTCATTCATCAAGTGTGTTGAATGCTGATTCAGGTGTTCATGCAGGGAAAAATATGCTTCACCAAGCAATGTAGTGAAACATCAGGGTAGGGCTCGGGGAACAACTGATCTAATGACCATGAGAATGAGGTTATGAGAATGTAGGAATAGTGAGACAGATGCATGTGATCATGTTAGGATGTGTAGGAAGGCTGATGCTTTTTGTGCATTACATAATGAAACACTCAGAGCAGCTGGATGTAAGAGATACTCTATGCTATGTGTGGGTGTTATTGGTACTCCTGGGGTAAATAAAGTGTAATGTGAAAACACACATCCACAGGCAGAACTAATAGTTTAGATCAAGGCTTTAGCATCTATTAAATGTACAGGAAAATGTATACTGACATATTGAGGCTTGGCTCAAGTGTCTACTAACACTGTATTGTAGTGCACAAGAATGATTTACTCATACCATTGAATATTTAATTATACCACAGAAAATTATACAGAAAAATATTATTTTATCTTTTAATGATTAGCACATTTAAAAAATCTGATTACAGATTTGAAACAAGTACGTTTTTGTTGACATTGGCATAATAGCAGCTATAAACAGCCATTACTTGAGCCTCATTCTTAAGTTAATAAGACAAATGTAAAAGAAAAAACCTATGGAAAAGTTATTTTTCTTGTAAACATGTAGTAAAAAGTAATTGGAAGTGAAAATATCTTGAATTTAGTCAAATGTATCTGAAATGTAATAATATAGGATTACAATAAATCAAATATGAGAGGATTAAACCTATCTTTGGACAATATTACCATGAAGTATCCAAAAAAAGGTTAATAATTTCACTTATTTAATATAAAATATGTCATGTTCTTGGTTTATCAGAGAGGTAGAGGCACAGATGAGGTGAACTTTAAATCTCATTCCTTACACAAGCAAAAACTTCAAGTTTGTTGAGTGGAGCCACCAGGAAGGAAGAAAAGGGGAAGGCCAAGGAGGAGGTTTATGGATCTGGTGAAGGAAGACATGCAGGTAGTTGGTTTGAAAGAGGCAGATGTAGAGTACAGGGGGGTATGGAGACGGATGATCCGCTGTCGATCCCTAACAGGATCAGCTGAAAGAAGAAGAAGAGAAGAAAATAGATAAATTGCTAGATGTAATTTCTAGAAAGTCTTTCCTGTGGTTAAAAACTTACTGGCTGAAATCAGCCTATAAAAAGAATATTAAAGAAATTTAGCTTTGGATTATGCCCTTCATCCACCATAGAAGTTCTGATATGGTGCACCTGCTGCTGCCACACCTCAAAAGTGTGATGTCATCTCGGAATCACGTTAATTTAAAACTCAACCTATTTAATGATGATATACCATTTTGTAACGCGAGCATTAATATAGCTCTTGCAGCCGGAACTTCTGTCCGAGCTGCGGTTATAGAAAAATGACTCAACACCTGACTCAACACCTCCTGACCATTCAGAATTGATAAACGTGAAAGGGAACGAATCAAAGGGTTTCAACGTTTTTGTTAATTTTGCTTGTTTTGTCTTTTTTGTCTCAGCAATGTGAGCTTTGCTAAAAGATGCCATTGTTCTCTCACTATGGTAGTATGTAAGCAGGATTTCCAGCTTTTAATTCACAGCAGTTGACACACCAGTTTAATCCTATCCCCAGACCGTAACACCAATGAGGAACTTTTTGAATGCTGAAAAGTTGTGCAATTTCGATTAAAGTATGCCTGGCATCTTAATACCTGAGAGATTTCACAAAGGGATTTGTGCATGCGGTTGAACTCATGAAAGAATATATATATTATAAGCATACCGCAATGAATGTGTTTTAATTTGATCTCGAACATGAAGTGTACTACTGCGAAACTACAATGTTGAAAGTGTTCTAAAAAAGGTTTATAATTGCTCACAGTAATTATTAAATCGGCTCTGCCTGTTTGCTGAGAGATGAGGGAGATGTTTTACAGATGAGGGGATGTTACATAATATTAAATATCATGCTTTGCACAATTACAGTCATTGCATCTTTCAATATTTCCAACTTGGCATGACTTGTAGCCACTCTGACCTCAATTATGCTTCTCAATATTTAGAAAACATTCATTTCTGCTTATAATTTAATGCAATATGCCAGAATGTGCAATCCTAGAAGATTGGCAGCACAGTAAAAACAAGTATTTTTTAAGATAATTTAACATCTTCATTGTCACTGCATAGACATTAGAATGTTAGATCCATATTATAGTGTTCCTGTGTTTTTGGCAGAGCTTCACACAGTCATGCAGTATGTAGCACCGTGATGCTCACTGACGATGATAATTACTATGGACAAGCCTCACAAAGGCACTGAGCTTTGGCACTCGGCTCTCATTGTTCTCATTACAATAGCTACTTGGGAGATTTTAAAGGCAATGTGCTGCACACATGCTCAGTCTGCGTTACTGCTGCTGCAGGGTCCTAAATCCTGTTTTTGTCTTTCTTCTCTATCGTTTCAGCTCTCAGGAGGGCGAAAGACCAATATCTCCCTTCTATGTGAGGTAGGCTCTCTCTCTTTCTCTTTTTCGATCCTTCGTCGAAACTAAGCATAAAAGTATTGATTAGGAATTGTATTGAAAGGGACGATGGAGTCAGCACAAGCTACAGTTGCCCCTGCTGTTTGACATGCACATGGCATCATCAGAGGGCAACAGGTTACTGAGATCTCACAGTACATAAACAAAGCAGTTTTTACAGATATAATTGTAAACTTAAGACTGCAAGATTTGCAGTTTAATTACAAATATTATTATTCTTTTGATCTTCAGGACAAAGCTGCGTATGTAGCAAACTTTCGATGATTTATCTAAAATTCGACAAAACCAGGAAAAGTGCTAACAACCTCCAATGTAACTAAAAGCCGGATTTAGTGTTTATTTATCCTGTTCAGTTGGTTTGGATCATCCTGGGCTCTCTAAATCACTTTGCTGTTCACATTTCATCCATTTTTCTGTGTATAGTGCCATTGCTAAACCACAACAACAACAACAACAACAACAACAACAAAAACAACAAAAACACCCCACCCAAGACATCATTTTGTATTCATAGGAGCCAGGTTAGATTCTTAGCTGTTGGCTGTAAGTTCCACATTTTAATATTAGATTAGATTAGATTAGATTAGATATGATTTTTTGTCAATGTGAAGAGTAAAAATCCAGGGCCATTGAAATGCATGTTAACATGCATTCTTTTTTAATAATGTTAAGTTGACTGAGTTGGATGCTGACAAAATATTATAAAATATGACAAAAATATGACCGCTATTAAAGTAACCCATGCAACCCTTAGAAAGACCTCAGAAGAATTTTTCATGATGGGTTTTATAGACGTGATGAACCATCAAACCTATTATCAATGTGGCTCTGTAGGTGTTTTGATCAAATCCCCATAGAATTCCGAAGTATAACATATTTATAAATTCCAGTACAATTCCTGCTATGACGTCACTATTTCACTATACTACACCATCGGAAAATTATCTAATATTTTCTCAATTCTCTATGGTGCCATGCATAAATTAATGGTGCCACCCATTACTGAGCTTGTGTGACCCTTTGTAACCCCATATCTGAAATCCTGGACACATCACAGGGGTCTGGTACTTAATCTCAAACTATTTCATGTGTTTGCACTGCAGGCGAGAACAGGTCTGTAACTCAGGACCGGTGAGCGCAGGGTTAAGGGAGGGCCAGCATCTTTTTATATCTTGACGACAAATTATATCTGGAGAAGTAAGCAAAATGTATGGTACAAAGCTGAATCAGTGGTCTAGAAAAGATCAATTGCAATTGGAGCAAACGGAATGCATCGCTACTGATGCTGAAAAAATCAGTCAAGCAGATAAACTGTCACTAAATAGCTAAAAATATTACACACATTACTGTGCTCGGAGTAATGGACACAGATGGCTTCTTTTTCGAGGAAAGAATTATTGCAAAACAAAATGTTCATCAGGCTTTTTTTACTCATGTTAGATTTGTAGTTTCTTTTATTAATCACATATTTTAAAGTAACCTAGGTAACCTAGTAAAAATATTACTTCTGAATAAGGGCTGCAATTGATACATGTTAGGGCTAAAATATTATTATATGCATAGTAGAGGTGGTAGCTTAGTGGTAAAGACATTGGACTTTTGCTCTGAAGGTTGTGGGTTCAAATCCCAGGCACACCTGAGCACCTAAGCTAAGTCGCTCTGGATATACCGTATTTTCTGGACTATAAGCCACTACTTTTCCCCCACATTTTGAACCCTTTTGGCTTAAACAACGAAGCGGCTTATTTATGAATTTTTCCTGGGTTTTTCCTGGTTTCATAAACGTCAAGCCAAAAAAACGGAACCTCATAACATTAGACCAATGACATTTCAGAACGGAAACGAAAAAAACGCACCTCACTTGTGTTCTGAGCTGCACGGCATCGGGAGAAAAAACTTTTTTTTTTAAAGCACGATGATGCCAAAAGATAAACTTCCAAGATAAATAGTTGTGAAAGGAAGGAGGAAGACAGTAAACAATGACTTTCTTGGTTGGCTACTGTTTAGATACAAGCCGTTGTAGCGTGTTGAGTCTGGGTGAAAAGAGAGCTTACTAACTCCAGTTCCAACAGAAATCATATAAGCACAGACAGGTTTCCAAAACTCGTGCTTTTTAATTTTTCTTGGCAACAGTGTTATAGGTTAGTCAAAGAAACTTAGAAATTAACATCAGAAAATAATGACATAATCCTCGTCTTGCACACAGTAATAGCAGAAAAATGCAGTGGCAGGCTATTCCCAAAATACCGCTATGCTTCTAAAGGAAGCGCAACCTATTTCACCTGTTACACCGTGTGTAAAGTATCTTTCATTAAAGCCTGTGTAAAGTTCATTAGTTTCAGTGTAGACCTGCGGGTTTTAGACAGGTGCGGCTTATTGCGGCTTATTTATGTTTAAAATAAAAATATTTGTAAAATTCAGTGGGTGCGGCTTATATATAGATGCTTTTTTTTTATAGTCAGGTAGGTGTTTTTTTCATTAATATTTTTGTGCAAAAATGTTTAGACACGTAGGCACAGTGGTCTCTGAAGACTTGTGTATTGACAAAATGTATTGTGTAAACTTCTGAATCTGACATGACTCAATGCCCTCTTGCCTCCAATTAGAACCTTGTAAGACAACGTGTTGGAATGTTTCAGACACGCCCCAAAACAAACGCAGAGAATAAACCAGCTCGAGAGTACAGTCATGAATATATGCTCCTGCACAGGCATGGTTGTTGAGAAAAACTGCAGTAGTTAAAAAAAAGGAAACCCGCAATTAAGACTCATCCCTGACATTTCACGTAAAACAGCAACCACACGCACACAACCTCAGCATCACCAGAGACATGAGATACACAAGAATGAAGGATTTTGTAACATCTAAGGGAGTTTTTCCTTGCCACAGTCGCCACGGCTTACTCATCAGGGACAAATTCGCACCATTCACCATCACTGTTGATTTGTGTAAAGCTGCTTTGAGACAATGTCTGTTGTGAAAAGCGCTATACAAAAAAAAAAAAAAAAATTTATGAGACAGACTTTTGACATTGTGATAATATTTTACCATCAAAATCAAATCCTTCAAGACAGATATGAGAGAAATATAATTCTGTGCAAGTCTTTAGGTTCTGCTATTTGTTACATTGAAACTACTAGATTTACTGCAGTTTGTCTATCCAGCTGAAGCATCTATTAGAGATTTTTTTTTTAATGAAGAAATAGTAAGTGACTGCTGTTGTGCTAAACATCAGCATATATGATATTGAGTACAAACGCAGTTTTGCTTGTGTAATATTGCCGGATTTTCAAAGAATTTCATAATAACCCATTATTGACTATACATATAGTTTACATGGAATTTGGATGTTAATTTTAATAACCAGAGATGTAGGTTCCCTGGTGGTCTAGTGGTTAGGATGCAGCGCTCTCACCGCTCAACCCTCCAGGGTTCGAACATTTTCCAACAAGGAAGTCAATCTTCTGGAGATTTGATCTTACCTGATTCAGTGCACATATCCTTACATATTTTGGCTTTCATTTTTGTTATTGGTCATATTACATTCTACATTGCTCTTAGACTTACTACACCGTAAGAGTGAAGCCTGGTTCAAATATTCTTACAGTAACTCTAACATGCCTGGTTGGTTCCACCAACAAGGTGCCAGAGCCGGTTCTCCAACTCGGTGCCTTATCTCAAACTTTTATTTGTGTTTCCAGTTCAAAAGAGCTGGTCAGAAAACATTGGAACCAGTGCTGGTCTGCATCCAAGAATGGTTGATAGTTAGATATGGAACAAATACTGTCACTGTGTGCTGGTGTGTTTTGAGACAGTTCATGTCTTGAATTCATGTTTGTGATCTGTGTCATGTCTGACAACTTCATATGCATTACAAATATGACTGTTGATGTACTATCAACAGTCTACTACAATGGCTCAGGACCACCAGTTGCAAGTTTTTGTATTAACGTGCTTCACTGTACACATCAACAATGATGGAAATGTAATGATTGGACATTCGGTGCCATCCAGATGAGGATGGGTTTCTTTTTGAGTTTGGTTCCTTTCAAGGTTTCTTCCTCATAAGATCTCAGGAAGTTTTTTCTTGCTATAGACACCACCGGCTCACAAACAAGGGATAAACTTAGATTTATAAGAAACAAACTTATAGGCACTAAACTTATACATTCTTTTATAAAAACCTTTTACTGCTTTATCCCTGTAAAGCTTCTTCGAGACAATGTGCATCGTTATATGTGTTTTTTATAAAAAAAAAAAACTGGTTTGAATTGAATTAAAATACATGTAGCGATCCGGGTATAATACAGGCCAATTATTCAAAATTGGGACAATACAGATACATAGAGTTGTAATTTGTGTATCCCTCGTTTTTCATGAAATGCCATTATTTTGATAAGAACCCTACATAAATATAATGAAATTATTTAGGAAATTATGTGTTACTCCTAAAACGTGCTCTAATGCTCTATAAATATGGAAGATGCCTAATTGCAATCCCCCAAACATATCACATTAAGGAAGCAAAGCTTTGAAATCACCTATGTGTAATTTTGTTTAGTAATACAAGGCAGTGTTCAGCATATTTCAGCTCAATATTCTGAACATACATTCAGAATATACCAATCCACAGTTTTACACACATTTCCAATCCACTAGCATAATTGGCTTTTCACCAAGTTATTTGTTTTGCTTACCCATTCATTACTATGCATACAAACTTAAAACTTGTATGTAATACATTTTCAAAGCTTGTAGCTTGTAGCTTGTAGCTTGTATCTGTTTTGTTAGTGGATTTGTCATGGCATGGCTCAGTGCTGACAGGAGGATTTTCTCAATCATGTCTAATTGGTGACTGCACCATCAAACTGGATTAGACTGGAGCTCTTACATGTGTTTACATACTATTAGGGAACTCATCACATCTGCACATAATGTTCTAATCATTTTTGAGGCCAGCAGAGTTTAACATTTTAAAGTGAGTCATTTTAAATGCTCTTATTCCAACAAATATAAATCAATGATCAGTTCAAAACAAACTGATGCAGTTGTTTATTGTTCATTTATTGTTAATAGAATGTAAAAACAGGACGCTTATGATTTGTTATCACAGAGAGCCAATAAAACGATGGCATTACTAAGAAATATAGATTGGATTCTCATTACATTAGCAGTAGATAAATCATTAAAGCTGCATGAGCCTGTTTTTGTGTAAATTTCCTCAAACTTTAATAACCATTACAAATCCATGTCCAGTATACAATGTGGATCAATATCTGGTCTTGTGTTACTGAAAATAAATCATGTGTAGCATCACCAAACTAGCTACAGTGTGAACAGACTTTAAATGACTCTATCTGACTATGGGTTCAGCATTGTATATTAAAATATAATATTGTAAACATTGTAACACGGGTCAAATATTAGCTTACATGTGCATTACTTATATATATATGACTTAAATAAACATACTCTTTACAGATGTACAATTTAGTTTTTAAATCCATTTGAGAACATTTTTTTTATCCGGATTGATCTTGAATAAATCTATCGAAATGTTCACATATAGGATTTTGAGTAAAATCAAGCTATAAATGTGATCATCAACAGATCTTTTGGTTACATGTTATTGTGTCTACTGATTTTTTTTTTTTTTAAAGCAAATTCTGTTTCTGTTAATCCCTGGTGTTACCCAGAAAATCCTTGTATTGCCACAGGTGCATAAACTGACATTCTGAAAGCCAATGTGCTTATAGTTTTCAATGTATCTTTGTAAATTGTACTTGCAGTGACAAAACACTTCAAGTTTTGTCCCTATCCAATTGCAATGATGACGCAGCCAGTTAGTCGTGCTGACTTAGGGGTAAGGAACACATTCCTTTCTCTAGCCGACGTGCTTTAGCTCATGTATCCCAAAGAGGATGGCTGACACTCTCAGTACACTCAGATTCTTTGTGAATGATGCAACTGGCTGCATGTGTTTCATTGAAAGAAGAAGTTCAGTAGTGTGTCATGCTCATAAAGTCATTGCTCCCAAACGGGAAGATATAGCTAATGGGTGGTGATTAACTAATGGATAAAAAATTTTCAATGTGTAATTCTGCTATCGTTAGCATCACTGATACGACACTATTTCAACCAGGTACATGCTTCATCAGTGATGTCAAACCCAGACCAAATTCATCTCATGAGCTTCATAAGGCAAATTAAATAAGGCATACAACAAGACTGGCCTCTGACACCACCAGTCTGGTCCTAAAGGCAAGAACATATTGGTCTTTCCCAAGGGTGACTGGCAGAGTCCTGTTTTAGCCTGAGAGATCAACATCATTATAGTCTTACACCAGCCAAGTCCTCAGCGTGCTGCTCGGGTTTGTAAAATGTCCCTGAGAATGTTTAGTTTGCAGGTGGCTTGTTTATCTCTCGTGCTGGCTCAGCAGAAGCCTTATCATGTTTTCCCTTATGAACCAATCACATCCAAGCTGTATTCGATAAGTGCTGAGCAAGTCCATGCTGTGTCCCAGCTCACCATTTGGGATCACCATTTCGAATGGGTTAATGAGTTATGTATTACATACAATTAAGGTGAATATCTTTCCTCTAAAAATACAATGATGAATATAGTTGTTAAAAAAACAAATAACTAAAAACCATGTGTTCTTAAACTTTTTTATAATTTAGCATGTTTGGTATCATCAAAGGAATATTTCCAATATTTTTAAAATGTCATGAAAAAAAAGTTTAATTATGCATTTCTTACATTTTTATTAAACAGCACATTTAAATAAGTGTGCCTGTAGTGCCTCTAATAAGTTATTGTTCCTATAAAACAAACGGATTCAGAGCGACTCATACTGCAGACTCACTCATAAACAGACTTCACCATATTACCATAGTTTTGTATCAAACAGTCAGTTTTCCATGGAAGGAGGACTTAATTCTTTCCGGAAGTATGTAATTAAATGTTTATAGCTGTATTAAGGTAAGTGATAACAGAAATTGTTTAACCATTGAGTGGTTGTGATGTGTCATAAAAAAAATGATAAAGGAACCATCAAAAGGAGAAAATCAAAACCTCTGGATTTTTTGTGACTCACGAGGGGTTATAGAACTTAACCCTCGTGAGTATCAAGGTTGCATTGTGTGTATGTATATGTATGTATGTATATATATATATATATATATATATAGTATAAATGTGAAGTGAAGATGCCAAAACTGTGTTCATAGTGTCAATATTTTGTGCGAGCACCATTGTTATGTAGCATTGCCTTAATCCTCCTGGGCATAGAATTCACCAGAGCTGCACAGGTTGTTGCTGGGATCCTCTTCCACTCCTCCATAATGACATGCTGGATGTTAGACACATGGCACGTCTTCCACTTGAGGAGCCCCACAGGTGCTCAATAAGGTTCAGGTCTGGAGACATACTTTACTCTTTCACCTTCACCTTCAGCAAGGCATTTGTGTGTTTGGGGCCGTTATTATGTTGGAAAACTGTCGTTCTGCTTAGTTTCTGAAGGGAGGGCATCATGTACTATACAGGCCCTGTATGACCCTGGCCACTGTACTGAAACTTCTTATAGCCTAGGTCGTTTGTGGAAAGCAACAATTCTAATTCTCAAATTCTCAGAGAGTCTTTGCCATGAGGTGCCATGTTGAAGATCCAGTGGTCAGTATAAGAAAATTGTACTCACGGCACCACATTTTATTTGCTCTTATACAAGATACACAAATTTGATGTGTATCTTGTATCTTTTGTTGAACATGATGAATACCACGTGGCTTTGCATGGTTACATGATGTACAGCTGTTATCACTTAGGGTGTACTCAGCCAGCCATTTAGACAATAATGGCTGTATGTTGAGTTATTCAGTAGATCTGTACTGCTATACAAGCTGCACATCAAATACTTGATATATTTGAAATATATCAAGTTTCATTTCTATAGTATTGTCCCTTATACTAAAATGGTTGCTAAAATTTGAGGGTTGCACTTATTTATTTATTTTTATTATTATTATTATTATTATTTTTTATATTAGCTTTTGCTGTTGTCTCCATTAATACACTGCTGACTCACTCACTTACACATACGCAGATCACTTTGCTCACACTTTCCTCTGTATCTTTATATATCGTTACCTGAACTCAAAGTACAAGTGTAAGTAGCTGTAATCTAAGCACGTTTCCCGCAAGCACTATTCATAGCTCATTGGTTTAGACACGCGTGAACAGACGTTGTGTCTACAGACTACAGTATCAGTGTGGGTTCTAAGACCTTGACCACAACAGCCTTCACTGATATCTACAGACACACAATTACATTATCAAAACAAGTCTAACTTAGTGAGTGGTTCAGTGAGTGGTCATTGGACCCCTGGTCAGAGGGCATGGTCTACCATCATTTAAACAGTGGTTGCTTCTGTGTTTATTTTATCTGATACCAGCCCAATGTTATCTCATGAGTAATCCTTTCCTCAGTATGATAGAGGCAACTTTCCTATAAATGCAGTGGGTCTGCAAAGTGACATTGCTTGCAGGTTACCAGCACCAAGGCTGAGGTGATGTGGGACTGTTTTATTGTGTATTTAATGCAATGTCACCATTTAGGATAACAGAGAAACTTCCTGAAACATGTTGATGGATCGGAAAGAGGTCACTGGCATCTGGCTTCACCTTGAGCACAATTACTGTAACTATCTTCATGTGGGAATAGTTTAAATTTAGACCAGACATAACAGAAGATAATCACTCATCACTGTGGACCTAAGGACAGTGTGAGCTGCTGCATCCCCAAAAAAACAAAAAGCTTCTAGATGATTCTTCTGATGAGTTTATTATAAGGCCATACATGTTAATAAGGCATGGTCTGTTGACTTACTCCATGCTTTTTAATATATTCACTGTATTAAATACAGTATCTACATATTTTAAACGGACATCCATTTAGACTTTGAATTGAGACAACATTCCATAAAATTCCTAACACTGGTTTAGTATCGCCAACACCATTGGTTGTGTGCTAGAAGTGCTTTATTCGAGTGATCCAGAAATGTCACAGCATTTCTCAATAAAATAATTATAATCCTATTTCGCCATTAATATCTAATACAGAGTTAAACATATCAACCACAGGTAGTGTATACTGTAAATTACAGGTTGTATGAATTCAATTCAATTTTTTTTTTTTTGTATAACACCTTAAACAACAGTAATTGTTCCAAAGTAGGTTTACAGAGTTAAAGAGATTATAAAGTTGGAATGTTGGAGTCAAAGTTAAGTTCCTATAAGTTTCTTCATTATAACTTTAGCTGTATTGAGCGAGCCAGTGATCACTGTGACAAGGAAAAACGCTCTGATATGGAATGAGGAAGAAACCTTGAGAGAAACCTGACTCAGAAAGGTAACCCATATCAGGGTGACACATAGCTTACATTTATTATAGTTCCATCATTGTTGAGGTGCACTAAAAGTGATAACACCAGGATCAGTTTAGGAGGAAATGTAGTGTATGGAGGAAATGTAATGTAGCTATTGTAAGCCTTTGCAATCAAGCAACATATAACGACCAAAACAAAAAAGAAAGACAAGGATCAATGTTTTTAGGCAATTATTGCTTCTTGACAGTATTAATTAAGGCATTATATCCCCATTAATAGAGATATACAGATATAAGTAAATAAATATGATAAAATAAATGAAATGATCCAATTGCTATACATGGATTTAACCCCAATATAAAGATACATTTGCTCTCTCTCTCTCTCTCTCTCTCTCTCTCTCCCTCTCTTTACACATTTGGAAAAAGGCTAGTCATGTTTGACAATTTAGCATCACAACAACTCACTGCTGATTTTTACTACATTTATCATGACTAATAAAGTAAAAATATTCCAAATAAGGACATTAATTTAATAACATCATGTCTACTTTGTGTCACTTAGCTAACCCCCTATGCTTTTGCAAGATGTTGCTGTATAAATAAGTCACCGTTGTATATTTATGTCTTTTCCTCTCTGTTAATTCAGTTGCATTCCGTCTGACTGCTGCCTACAACTACAAGCTGCCTACAACTACAAGAGCAGAGTCCAGTGATATGTTAAGGTTATTTAGCTGCATCACTGCCATAGTAATTAAATAGATAAAATTATATCTATGACAGAATTAAAAAAGCCTGATCTATCAGCAGTGAATTTGAGGTGTATTTTGTCTAACAAGATACGCCTGCTTTGTTTAAAAAGAGCACAAAACTTGACAGTCTATGCAAAGTGGTCATCGGGATGAAAAGCAGAGCTATTGCGTCGACTACTTTTGGGTGGTTTAAAATGTCTGGTATGTTTTGTCGAGGTGTTTTCATCTCTATCATCTGTTGTAATCCCTTGTTTCTCTTCCATAAATCATTTGCCACAAAGCGTTCCTGCTCAGTGTAAACTGACGTGTTTATGGAGAACCACAGACGGCGTCATTAGCCGCTTAATTCCAGTCATTTTGACTTTCACATAGATGTATGTGTATGTAATTATGGCGCATTTCATTATGCTTAGAAGCATAGAACGTCAGGTCTGACGGCAAAACACCCGAGGTTTGAATTAATAGGTTTCATGCGGATTTTCCAAAGATGCAATGAGTGTTAGTTTATGGAAAGTTCTGTAATTTGAAACAGACATGAACACATCGTTAAGAGAAATATCATATTGTAATAGGGAGGGAAGTGGTAGCTCAGTGGTTAAGGCATTGGGCTTTGGATCAGAAGATCACAGGTTCAAATCCCACCACCACCAAGTTTTCACTGCTGGGCCCTTGAGCAAAGCCCTAAAACCCTCCCCTGCTCAGTTGTAAGTCGCTCTGGATAAGGGCGTCTGCCAAATGCCGCAAATGTAAATGTAATATTTCGTATTTGTAAGAATGCGACACTGGCATTCAACATCTAACATGGCAATGATTCATCTTGTTTATGAACATTGCATCCACCATTTAGACAACAGATGAGTCAGTCCTCTAAAAGAAACATCAGAGTGGTCCATGTGGCGAATTCCCAAACTGACCTACATCTCAGCAACAGTAATCCCAATATTCGGGTTACTCTGCCAAGTAACAGTGCAAACAATAAATTGCAGCATGTTGTTCTGCATGGACTGGTGGGTTTACAATAAGGCACCCAAACCAGGCTTAGGTTTTTCACAGAGAGGAAACTGAGGAATGGGAGCTAACTAGCAAGCTAATAACATAAATGGATATGTATACAGTGCTAATAATTTTATTGACATTCAGTAACCTGGTAGCTGTTTATGACCAGTAATTAGGCTTAACCAATGTCTGTATACCGATATTATGATAGAAATGCTGTATGCATATGAACACTTTAATGAAAATGACTGTCATTTTCATCCACACTTATCTCTTTCTTTTCTTTTATATATAAATATTTAATAGTATACACAGTAATCCCCACGATAAACAGACGCCATCCCAAGAATGCTATCTTATTATACAGTACAGTACTGTATTACCATTTTACTTTATTTTATAATTAATAATTAATCTTGTATTCATAATTGTCATTATTTCAACATAAAACTCCATAAAAACAATTCCCTATAAGTTTTTTAGTCTATCGTGCTATCCGCGAGAGACCGGGAAAATCAGCCGAACAAATTAGTTATGTGGAAAATGCAATTCCACGATAAACCGTGCTGTAAACCTACTGAACATCTAACACGATTATAGTAAAACAAAAAACAAGGACATATTGTGACCTTACTAGTTGCTAGCTTACTAGTTGCTAGCATATAAATGTAGCTAGCAGCAATAGGTTTCACACAATCCAATAACCCAATATGATCAAAATAAGTAGATAGATACATTTCTTAGCATGCAAAAATTATGAACTGAAGTGCTGACTGCACCCCAGGCCTCCTCACCCTACTTCAGTACTTGACATTATTAAAACCCCCTGTGCCTCGATGAGCACAAATTCCAAGCACACTCCAAAATCTAGTGGAACATCTTCCCAGAAAAATGGAGGTTGTTATATATGGAATGGGATGGGATGTTTGAAATGTACATACAAATCGTTAATGAACTGTTCCCCTTTTACAGTAGAGTACTGTGCTTTTAAAAATAAAAGTGTTAATAGGCTATTTTGATAAATTCAAGCCAGAAACTACAGTCTGCTTAGAAATCTTTGCCTGAGAGAGACAGTACTGTATAATTACCTTGTGTCTTGTTGCTGTGCTTAGTCTTGCCCTGCTGTAGAACCTGTGACATGAAGCTGTCTTCCACAACTTCAATTTAGTAGCAGAGTTCGGCTGTTCCACACTCAGTTTGAAGCCTCCTACACAGGTGTTTCTGTTTAGTTCATGATTGTGGTTCACCCTACATATGAACAGTATGATCGTTAGCACTTGCTTGGTATAATCAGTTAATTATACACCTGACTCAGATCCTACAAAATCCCTTATTTTGTGCAAGTGTACAGAGTGCGCAAGTGTAAGAACTAAAAGGATGTTCACACGAAATATTGATTTGATTTGGATGTTTCTTTGGTTCCTTTTTCTTTCCATTATGTTCATCCATCATTGCGCACCTGCCTGAAATATACAACATCCTGGATTATTTTCTGTACAGGAACTTGCATGGTTATTGACAGTGTTGTGAATTGCATGGATTGCATTTGATTTACACAAGCTTACTATATAGCACTTTGGCTTGGCTGTCTAATACATGCGGTATTGTCTCCTCTTTACTCCAGCTCCCAGCTGTCTCCTGGTCATTACAGGCCTGACTTAGCACAGTAAGTGGTCACTCACCAATTGTAGATTAATTGTAGATTCTCTTGATAATAAGTCTACTCTCAAATACATAATTGCTGGAAGGGACATGTTGTAATAATCTGCCTAGAGGAAATGAGCTTGACTGTAGATTTAATTGTTGCTGCCTTGAGTTATGGCAATGTCTGTTTCTTTGTGCAGTTATCTGGAGAGGACGATCCGCTCAGCAGTGGAGCAGCACCTCTTTGATGCTCACATGCAGCCAGATCAGGGTTTACAGCAGAGCTCAGAGTCGGCAGGCCAACAAGCTTCATTTCCTATAACAGCTGCTCGTCAGAGGAGGCGACAGCAGAGAGAGAGTGAGGAGAACCGAGAGAGGAGCAGGTAAGTCAAGTCAAGTCAAGTTTATTTCTATAGGTAAGAGACCTAGGGATAAAGAACCCTTTATAATTATGTGGCAAGGTTTGACCCACTGACTGACACAGGTGGCAAGCTAGATTGGGGCATTCATAGAAAATGATATCAGAGATGTGATCCTTGTCTGCTTTAAAGTGCAAGGAGTACATTTTTTAATTTTAAATTGACCCAGGAGGTGTCAGACACATGTTTGTATTGGGGTTACAGTCTTGCTTCAAGAAGTGTTGTGCTGCATCTGACAAAAGCCAAGTGGTAGCTCAGCGGGAAAGGTGTTGACTTCTGATTGGATGGTCATGGGTTTCAATTACAACACCACCAAGCTGTGCCCTTGTGCAAGGCCCTTAATCCTTAATTGGGTTGTATAACTGAGATAACTGTAAGTCGCTCCTGGATAAGGCCAAATGCAGTAAAGGTAAAAGCTTGTAACCTGGAAAAAAACAAAAGATGTCCTATTACCATATTTCCTACTCACAAACCAATAAATAAACATGGCTGCTAGCAGTAAACAAATTTGCACCAATATTTTTTTTGTATAAACTGTAATCCACGTACAGACATATTTGCTTGTTAAATCCATTATAATGACATGAACAGATTGCTGTCTTGAGAAGTTAAATATATAATTAGAATTTAAAATACTTTTCACAATTAGTTGGCTAACAACAGACAAACATGACGATGGCCATGTTTTTTTCACTTTGTAGCTTAAACGTATGCAAATGACATAATTCCCAACTTCGGCTTTTTAACTAGACCACAAAGCGCAAAATAAGCTACAGGCTAAAATCTGGATTTTTTCTTAACTAATATAAAAAATAAAAAAACATTTAGATGTTATACGCAAAATTAAAACAATGTATAAAATATTTAAAAAAGACATTTCCAGCCCTACCGACCCTTCAGCCAAGAAATGTTTGCTTTTTTTATTCAATTATGTGCAGTGTTGCTCTGAAACCAACTAAGCAATAAGCTGAAGGCCCCTGCTTCATTGCAGAGGATGTTGTTTTTGGATATACTATTAAAGATCCATCATGTGTATTTGGGGAAAATGTGAATTTGGTGAGTTTTCAGACCAAGCAAACATGATGAAATAGTTGTTTGTGGTAATAACACTTTCTACAGAATAAGTGGATAGAGATTAGATTTTTAAAAAAGAAGAAAAAAAGAATGGTCCTCTGTGGTTATTTGGATTGGAGAGGGGACTTTGCTCTCCCTCTGCCCTGCTGGATTCACAGCACAGCTCCAGTCGATAAGAGGACTCTGCCAAGAATAGATTTGAAACCCAAGGTTAGCGGCAAACCAGTTCTGCTCAGTCACACAGAAATAGGGAAAGGTGCAGATAAATATGCTTGGTCCTTGGTTATATTAGAGTGTCCCGCTTGTTTTTGTGTCTGATACAGTTCTGTTGAGCATGCTTGGTGTTTGTTTACTGTACTTCTCAGGTATGACACTGATAAGGAGAACATCCCATCAAGTGGGCTGAACAGCACTGCTAACGTTAGCATTAGCAGCACCGAGGAGACTGAGAGGAGGCTGGCCACTGCTGATGAAGACTCCAGGTCCAGGAAAGCCAAATACAGTCCTACCCTTTCTGAGCTGTCTCACAACCAAGGCTCACTCAGTGTGAGTACCGCTCTCAGTCATCTCCCTACACACAATTTCTTTTAGTCGTCCTAAGTTCAAGCGTTGTTTTTCTGTAGTCCCACAAAAAATCCATTTTCTCAGAAACCGTCTCTCCATTCCTCAGAATAGCAATGACTCAGCCCTGGTAATTGATGGCAGTATATCGAGAGAGGTTAGGGGTGGAGATGTGGTATGCTGCAGAGAATGATTGGGGGGAAACAGACAAGCTAAAAAGGCCTAGTTGTACCATAAGCAGGGCATGCTTTCCTGTGGAACACTCCAGGTAAATTGCAGGTGGCCTAATAAGGCTTCAATTAGCACAAGCATTTATCTAAAGCCAAGAAGGTCTTGTTGACAGGTTTATAGGCTGGTAGGTTTAGATCCATTTACTAATCAGCTATTACCTGCATTAGTTGCCATTAGAGATGTCCTGAAGGAAGGATTAGGGCAGAGAATCACTACACCACTTTGGTGTGTATAGTCATAGCTTTTTTTTAACATGATGTAATACTGCATATATATATATACAAGGACCTGAATGATGGACATACCACATAATCAAGAACAAATTATTAGCAGATATACATCAAGTCCTGTTAGTTGCAAGGGGCCTCAAAAGATTGGACCACAGTTGTTCAAATAGATTGAGATCTGGGAAATTTGGGGGCTAAGTTATCACCTTCTCATTCCTTTGTCGAATCTTGTCAGGTTCCTCAAACCTTTTCTAAACAATTTTTGCTGTGTGGCAGATCATGTTGTCAGGGTTACGGTGATTAGAGGAATACATTTTGCCACAGAGGTTGTGTACTTGCTGTGCAAAAATGTGTAGGTACATCTGATGCCCAGACACAGGGCTTCCTGTTAGAACATTGCCAAGAGCATCATAATGGCAGCATGCCACCGGCTTGTCTTTGTCCTATATTACATCCTGGTGCGTCTCCTTCCCTGGTGAATAACACTCACACATAACCAGCCATTCATACGAGGTGGTATCAAGTAGTTTCAAGACTAATGGTGCTAACTGCTATTTTGACCACATGCGTTACCACGTCTGCGAGAGTTCAGGAAGACCTTCAACAAGCTCAACCCCTAAAATGTCGAAATCATGCGGCAACTTGTGCATGATGATCGTCAGAGAACAAACAACATGATCTCGCTTCTGCATCCACCCTACTCGCTAGATTTGGCTGCAGAGTCGCTCCGAAGATGAAGATCGAGCTTAAAGGTCATCGTTTTGACACCATTGTGGAGATCCAGCACAAATCGCAGAAAGTGCTTAACACGCCTCGAAAAAAAGATTTCCAGGACATATTCCAGAAGTGGCAGGAACACTGGGAGCGCTCTATTGCTGTGCAAGGGGATTATTTTGCAGGTGATTGTGTGTAAATGTAGATAAATGGTCCATGGTCTAGTACTGGTGCCCATTGCAGGTGCTTTTGGTTGTGACCAGTGGTCACCATGTGCAGCTGCAATGCACTGTGTTCTTTCATCTTTCTATTAGCTTTTCACTCCATCAATGTGGACGCAAGAAAAAAAAACAGGCAAATGTAAAAATCTAATCAACTTTGACAAGAGCCGAATTGTCAAGACAACAGAACAGCTCCAAAATGGCAGATCTTGCCAGGTGTCCTCGGTATGCAGTGTTAAAAACCTACCAGAAGTGGTCCAAAGAGGAACAACCGGTAAACCTTTGAAAGGGTTATGGGCATCCAAGGATTAGTGATGCACGTGGCTTTATTGCACATGGCTAATTGAACCCTGTACCACAGAAATGCTACTGTTGTTGGTGTTCAACAGAACAGTTATGGTGTTAGTTGCTATGACTTGAAATTATTCTAATAAATTTGTTTTGTTACAACTTGTGTATGTTATATATTAATCATATTATTTGTCTGTTATTTTAGCATCACAGTGCACCCAGATCACATGATAGAAACATGGAAGACAATATGGAGGCTACAAATAGCAGGTATTAACATTAGCATGAGATGATCATTGATTACCGCAGCGCATTAAATATGACTGATTTTGATTCTGATTATATACATATACTTATTAATTTTTTACCAAAAAAAGATACAAAAATCAAAAGTACAAATCAGTTTCTTCTTTCTTTTTTTTCAAAATTTGTAAATAATAGCATTTTGAGCGACTCCTATGTTTATCAGGTTTTTTTTTTATCTGATTATTGCTTTTCCTGCACATTCCATTGACCTAGTAACACACCATTGAAAGTCCACTGTGTCATATCAGATCGACTGGATAGCTGCTGAGACTGGAGTGAATTTGAGGAAGGGAGTAGATGCACAGAAAGCAGCGTGAGCTCAATCGCAGTCTCTCTTCCGAAAGCACTCCATTAGCTTCCTGTTTGCTTTGGAAATGCTCGCTCTTCTAGCATAATCCTGAATGGAGCTGTAAAATGATGCCATTTTTTACTTGTTCCAGGGAAGCGTGGAAAACTAGCGACTTGCCTCGTCCCAAGGTAAGAACGTGCTTTTTTTTTTTTCCTGGTGCTTCTTTGGTTGTCTTGGTGGCTTTGTGGCTTTTGCATTCGATGTGATCATGTTGGTTATATATGGAGACTTCACACATCTCACATCGGACACACAATTTATTCAATTCAATTCAAATGTATTTCTATAGAGCTTTTCACAATGGACATTGTCTCAAAGCAGCTTTACAGAATGTAAGTAAATAAGTGAACTATGCATATTTATCCCCAATGAGCAAGCTTGGGGTGACCTTGGGTGACTGTGGCAAGGAACCATACTCAAAGAGGAGCCCATCTTTATTTGGGTTACACCAAGAGTATGATTATAATCATTAAAAAAAAAGAACTGGAATTTATGAAAACTGATTCCAGAACTATGAATCTATGAAAAATTCTTTGCTACTCATGGATATGGATCTATGCAACTCATGAACAGGGAATGTTTTTGTTATTTATTATGCTTAAATGTCCCTATAGTCAGCTGCATTTTTCTGACTTTCTGTGAGTGTGGGAAAATCCTGGTGCTGTCGACCCCTCACAGTGGTCCTACTCCACAAGCCATGTGATCCAGTCATCTCTAACACACTGAACTCTCACACTGATGCTCCTGGGGGAAAAAAACACTTTGAACCCAAACACTCTTGTTTTCTGCCATCACCTCCTCATGGCACTGTTGTCCAGCCAGCTGGCATTTTCTCACACCAGCATCACAGCTATGACCAAGCCGTTCTGCTGTGGCTGCATGACAAAGCAGCTGCCACAAGGCTTTTTAAAAAACATGCTACTTACTCAAAATTAGCCGGTTTGGATTGTTTTGCTAA
The DNA here is from genome assembly GCA_024362625.1 of Silurus asotus. Lineage (NCBI taxonomy): Eukaryota > Metazoa > Chordata > Actinopteri > Siluriformes > Siluridae > Silurus > Silurus asotus. Next base: position 89,388 of record MU551713.1, read on the forward strand.
TTGAATGGTCAGGAAATGGATAAGTTCTTTAATCCAAGTACGCAACTATACTTTTCGACTCCCATCTTGCTATCTTTAAGGCCAATTGCAATTGACATGCATTCTTTGCTTTGTGGTTCCTAACCAACCAATATTTACCTTTCATCAATTCAGTAAGTACATTAATACCTTAGTACTCTTCAGTAACTCGTTCTGGAATTGGTAATAAGTGCTAAAACTGACTAGTACATAAGTATTTTTTTAATGCAGCACTGTACTGTATAAGGAATAAAGAAAATGCACAAATGTTCCTTGAAATATCAAATATTACTTGGAGAATTGTCGTTGATGTTTTTAACAGGCATACAAAGCAATCCTGCCATCAGATATTGTATATAAAATAACATTTAACTTCACTTTACAAGTGGTTGTTAAGCTTAATTTTTTTTTCTTGATATCTTCCTTTGCCCTTCAGTAAAAAACGTATCGCTATCCTTTACTGGCTTTTTGGTAGCATGGTAGGACCCATGATTTAGACTTAAATTGCACCAAAAGCACAAAAGAGAATGGCAATGTTCGTAATCTAAGGGGATTCTTCATGCATCCTTTTTACCACGATACTGCGAGTTTCATCGCAAGAGTCAGTGTCGAGTTCTGAGCATGACGAAACATTTTTAAGTTCTCATCGAATTTGTCTATATTTCTGCAGCCGACGAGTACCGAGGTATTACTATATATAGTGTACTGTATACATACTAATATAGTATATATATCCAGTAATCTATATTAAGTGCAATGTATAAAAAAGAAACTAATTCAGAAAGATTTGTTCTAAAACCGTGCTCCTGCTCAACTTCTGTACCAGATCTTTTGTAACAGTAATCAACTCAGAAACTTGTTACAGGTTTAAAGACATTCTGTCAGAAACAGACTTTTACCGTGATTTTTTTTTTCTTTTATTATATAGTGACGTGACAAAACTCACATATCTCCTCTGTTCTGAAGGAATGAATGACTCAGTTCAGACCCGGCCTATAATTAATCATTAATAATTAACCATTATAATGTAAACACTGCCATTATGTTGGTTGTTTATCCAGACCTTTGTAAGCAATAAATTTTATATACCTGGTCCTGGTCAAATAGTCAGATTTTATTGTCAATCCCCTCATCACGTACAACTGCAACGAAATATTGTTCACACAGAGTCATGGTGCAACAGTTAATATGGGTCTGACGAGTGGATATGTAACACACAGAGTCATATACAGTGTAAATACTGGTAAATACAGAAAGGTACAGATGGTGGACTAAACATTACAGGAACACTGGAAACCCAAACCCACAAATTGAAGTTGTCTAAACAAAAGTTATTTAATAATGGCAGGAGGGCGAAGCTAATAACCAGGGTAAATCTGCAATCGACAATTTTTCCTCTATTACAGCACCATAAGCAACAACTTTAAACAATACAAAGCTTTAAATTTAAGGTCGGTTTGTAAACTAGCGCCATATTTCTTTTCACAGTATGCACACATGGACACATCGAGATACTGCGCATACTATTAGCAACCTGATAGCAGGCTGCATTCCAGTGGTTAGGACACACTGTTCCAACTTTGCATATGCTTAGAGACACATTTTCTAAACATTACTGTACACACAGTACATTACTCAGTCAGTATCTACTGACAGCTCAGTGCAGGCAATACAGCCAGTCACAGCACCTATACGGTATCTCAGCATAATTCAATAAGAGATATCAGTATTTATTATTTAAAAATAACATTATTTAACAAAGAATGTAGTACAGAGAGGTTTTCTGTAAGGATTTTAACCTAAATTATACATAGTAATAAGTTGTCCTTTATTAATTTGCTATAAATAATTTTTTCAAAGGTTGCAGTACAAGAGGAATGAAACACTTAACTTTCTATACATAGTACAACGGTTGTTGATTATAGTCCTATATCAGCAGACCCTGGTTTGTTTTAATATTTATTTATTTATACTGGTTTCAAGCTTCTATATACACTATAGGGACAAAGGTTTGTGGACACCTGACACGTCTGACACTATGACTCAAAAATGTCTTTTAAACATTGCATTCAACATTTCGTTTCTGTTTCCTTATTAGACCCCATTCTAATATCCGCCACTCATCCTGGAAAATATTCCACTAGATTTTGAAAGATGTTTGTGGAGATTTCTGTTCATTCTGCCACAAGGGTGTTAGTAAAGTCAGATACTGATGTAGGTGAGGAGAGGAGGTCTGAGGTGCAGTCAGTGTTCACATTTATCCCAAAAAAGGGTGTTTATTAGTGTTGAGGTCAGAACTTTATAGAAGGTTACTCAAGATCTTCCACTTTACTCCCATATATAGCAGATCTTCATGGTGCTGGCTTTGGGCACAGGGGTATGGTCATGCTGGGACAGGTTTTGGTCTCCTGGTTCAAGTAAAGGGAAAATTAAATGTATCCAAAGACATCCTGGACAATTATGTGCTTTTAATTTTGTGGTAACAGTTTGGGGAAGAACCACATATAGCTGGTGAATCAGGTGTCCCAATACTTAAAGTGTATTTCAGATACCTGTGATCTCTCTTTCACAACACTTCACAACATGTTGCTTAATGCTATACATTTTGTTTTCTTATTGGACTGAATTGAAACACTGTGAAACTTTAATGAATTGACTATCAATGTTAACATAATTACCATAATGGAATATTCACACCAACACACATCTCATGTTAATGCTTCTTACACTGCACAGAATACAGTGCCATTGATCTACACCTTAACACATGCATTTCAGCTAATATAGATCAATTCTATTTAATGTCTACTATCATGAAGTTTGTTTTATTTTGGAGTTATGCGAATATGTCATTTGGAGTAGTGAGGGCATGGATTTCATTTTGATCCTATTATACAAGTAATTTTTGAAAGCACTGAAGAGCAAAAAAATTTTTCCAAAACGTCTGGGTATGAGGGGAAAAAAATAATGACCATACTTATTTTTAAATCAGTGATGCATGCGTTATACAATCCGTAAAATAAATCTAACATTTAGGGGTTCAATGGATGTTAAGGAACCTTAAAGTTCTCTTAAAGACAGCTGGAAAAAGGGTTTGATCACAGCTCAGTGGTTAAGTCTCTGGGTTACTATTCAGAAGGTTGCGGTGCAAACCCTGGTATTGCCAAACCGACACTCCTGGGCCCTTGAGCAAGGCCTTTAACTCTCTGTGCTCCGGGGGTGCTATATCATGGGTGACCCTGCGCTCTGACCCCAGCTGCCCAACATTGCTGAAATATGCAAAGAAAAAATGTCACTGTGCATTAATTTATCTGTGACAAGTACAAGCCTTTTTACCCTTTTTTTTTTTTTACCTTTACAGTGTGTTGAGGCACAGGGTGGTTGATGTAAGATGGGTACGATGGGTTAATGTATTTGGTATCCTGCTAGATAAACAATGGGGATAGCATAAAGCAGAAGTTATATATTGAAATATGTACATGCAAACACTGCAGTGAACCAAGGCCAAAATAACAAACAAAAAAAAAAACACTTTTTATGTAAAATCTTAGTTACCTGCAAAAACGAAAACTCAAAAATAAAGACAAACCATTTTCCTAAACTCCCTCACCAAAACAAGGAAGACCACTGTTGAAGATCTGCCTTTTGTAAATTCCAAAAAAAATGATCTATATAAACGGATAATGATTGAGTTTTGCAAGAAAGGCATAATCAGAGGATTGAGCTCCAAAAAAAACCTCACCCCATGCTAATAATTCATTTTTAATCAGCACACATGGTTTATAGCACTTAAACTATTTCTTGCTTAGAATGCACACAGGATGGTTTCTTGGAAACAGGTTTCCATGGAAGGAATTAGATCAGACCATGGTGTCCAAAACATTTCTTATACAGTGGTACCCCGCTTATCGACATTAATCCGTTCCTTAAAACCGGTCGAAATGCGAAAAGGTCGAGGAGCGAATGTACACACAATATACAATATACATGCACTTAATTGTTATATTGAACGCTAAATAAAACTATATTGTTCACAAACCGAAGTTTAATTTAGAATAGACGGTCTCTCCACGAAGGCCGAGGTGAGACTGGGAAGATCCCTTTCCTCGAAAGGATCTTCCCAGTCGATAAGCGGGCATTTGGTCGTTCAGCGGGCGCAATTTTCGGTCAAAAAACTGTTCGATGTTTGAGCCGGTCGATAAGCTGGGATTCACAAGCCTTGTGTGATTGTATGCAGTAGTAACAAATGTTTACAATATTTATGCAAGTTCCTCTTCTTCTTTCGCCTGCTCCCATTAGGGGTCGCCTCAGCGGATCATACCCCCATGTAAGGATTTTCTTTTCCATAAGAATAATTTTTACTCGAATTATATATAGTAATAATTTGCTATAAATTATTTTTAAAAGGTTGCAGTACAAAAGGAATAAAACAGTAAACTTTCTATATATAGTACAACAGTGTTTATTATATTCCTATATCAGCAGACCCCGGTTTGTTTTAATATTTATTTATTTATACTGGTTTCAAGCTTCTACAGGGAGTGCAGAATTATTAGGCAAGTTGTATTTTTGAGGATAAATTTTATTTGAGGATTTAATTTGAACAACAACCATGTTCTCAATGAACACAAAAAACTCATTAATATCAAAGCTGAATATTTTTGGAAGTAGTTTTTAGTTTTAGCTATTTTAGGGGGATATCTGTGTGTGCAGGTGACTATTACTGTGCATAATTTAGTAATAATTTGCTATAAATTATTTTTAAAAGGTTGCAGTACAAAAGCAATAAAACAGTAAACTTTCTATATATAGTACAACAGTGTTGATTATATTCCTATATCAGCAGACCCCAGTTTGTTTTAATATTTATTTATTTATACTGGTTTCAAGCTTCTATATACACTAAGCTTTGTGGACATCTGACACATCTGACACTATGACTCATAAATGCCTTTTAAACATTGCATTCAACATTTCGTTTCTGTTTCCTTATTAGACCTCATTCTAATATCCGCCACTCATTCTGGAAAATATTCCACTAGATTTTGAAAGATGTTTGTGGAGATTTCTGTTCATTCTGCCACAAGGGTGTTAGTAAAGTCAGATACTGATGTAGGTGAGAAGAGGAGGTCTGGGGTGCAGCCAGTGTTCACATTCATCTCAAAAATGGGGTGTTTATTAGTGTTGAGGTGAGAACTCTATAGCAGGTCACTCAAGATCTTCCTATAATCCTATATATATAGCAGATCCTAATGGTGCTGGCTTTGGGCACAGGGGTATGGTCCTCTACATCTGCCTCTTCCAAACCAACTACCTGCATGTCTTCCCTCACCACATCCATAAACCTACTCCTTGGCCTTCCTCTTTTCCTCCTATCTGGTAGCTCCATCTTCAGCATTCTCCCACCAATATACCCCATGTCCATGCACGTGTCCAAACCATCTCAATCTCACCTCCCTCACCTTGTCCCCAAAACGTACTACATGTGCTGTCCCTCTAATAAACTCATTTCTAATCCTGTCCATCGTCGTCACTCCCAATGAAAACCTCAATATCTTCAGCTCTGCTACCTCCAGCTCCACCTCCTGTCTTTTACTCAATGCCAATGTCTCTAATCCATACAACATTTTAGGTCTCACCACAGTCCTATAAACTCCCCCCTGTTCCTTTCACTCTCACAGATACTCTTCTATCACAAATCACTCCTGCTATCACTCTTCTCCACCCACTTCACTCTGCCTGCACTCTTCTTTACTTCTCTAACACACTCTCCATTAAGTACATTCAAACCCCAGGTATTTTAAGTCATAGAATATTTATGCAAGCTTTATTTCCTAAGCAAGTGCAGAGAGGAATGCTCCACCCCTCATCTGGAGCACTCTTTTATGGGATTTGTGGCTCATGCAGATATTATGTGAAATGCAATACTCGAAGCGGATTTACATGCGAGCCTTACTTATTTATAGGGCACACAGTCAGTGGCCTTGTGTACATAAAAATGAAAAAAGTGCTCCAGATTGGATGAAACAGTTGATGGATGTCCAGTCATCTCGTTAAATGTGAGGGCAGAGTGTAGACTCTTACACACATTAGGGATGTACATCTCCATAACTGAGGCCAGTGCAAGGCGCATCTTGATGCATGGCCAACGATACGATACAATAAAGATACATATGAAGCAGCTACCAATGCGATACGTTTCACCCCTATTGCGATGTTGTTCCAATTTACATCAAACACAATGCGATTCAATGCAATGCGATGGAAAAAATAGGATTCTACATACATAGTACAGTTAGTTCACTAATATTTATTTGTTTCTGACAGACAGCAAATCATCAATTTACTTAAAATAAAACTAATAAAATAAAATAAAATAAAACTAGATGTTCTTTCCCTGTTCTATCCCCAGAAATGTGCAGCTCTACCTCTGCCATGTTAATCTATATTCAATGTGACTCAGGACACGCACAGGTCTTTGTAGTGTCGTGATAAAAAAACGCGTTTGAGCAACAGTTTAGAAAGGAGAAATCAATCTACATATAAAATATTGGACGCTAATTATTGGTCACTTTCTTAATATTAAAAAGTTTAGCGCATCTGCTAATAATTCTTTATGAATTAATTATTTTTTCACCGCTGCAATATGTTAAAAAACGAAACATTGGTACAAATGCCAACTTAAATCTGATGCACAATTTTTTTAATTGATGCTTACCATCCCTTACACACAGATTCATTGCTGTAATAGTGTGAGGAATCTCACCTGCTGAGAGCAGGGTTTTCACAGTGACATTAAAAGTGTAAAAAAAAAAAATGTACAATTTAAAAATCTAAATTTTAGGCCTTAAAAAGCCTCAAATTTTGTGTTAATTTAAAACAGGTCTTAATTTTCCGACGTCCATATAACTCTACCTCCATTGCTCATGCAGCAGCACTTTAGAAAGTTTTTGTTTGTTTTTTGTTCTTTCTGTCACTAGTCCAAATATAATTCACTGTGTTATGACTACCAATGAGACCAACATGCAAGAGCCAATCAGCTTTCTATTATTGGTGCAAATCTCTCTTAGATTGTGCCACAGACATGAAACAGATTTTTTATATCACAGCTATGGGGAAGTGCAAGTTTAGTTGCAAACAACGTATTTGTGTGTGTTTTTGATGTCGTGATATAAGTCTTAAATTTCATTCTTATTGGTCTTGCCTGCAGCAAACCTGGACTATGTCCAAGATCTCTCTCTCTCCGAAGTTGTAGGCAGTTATTAGGTCAGTCGTCCATGTGGGACTCTCAGCCTGAACTGGGTTACTGGTGTTTGTGTAACAATTATGAAGACCCTGCAGCAGGATCGCACACACTCCAGCTAAAATCACATCACTGAAAACTCTGCGCTCATTCAGAATCAGCCTCATCCGTCAGCGCTCATGTGATTAACCGAGTGCTGTTTACTGCTGAGTTCATTCTGCACTGTGTGCCACGTTGTATTCAGGAATGTGGACTGATTAACTTAACTCTCAAGCTCGTCAAATTACAGAAAACATCCAGCATTAGCAGACTGATTAAAGCCCGAATGTCTAATAGTATCTAATACCAAACGTGAGAATGACGTCTGTTGTGAACGATCAGGCCACGGTGCAAATCTCTCGAAATGAATCCCATCGGCCCAAACCTGTTTCTTAGAAACCTAGTTTTATACAAGAATTTACATTTCGCTAAATAGTTCATGTTTCCGAACCTGATTTAAGTTGCGTTATTAGCCTGGAGTCAAAGTTATAATGGATTACGGTAGTAAATAAAGCCTGGGATTGACCTGCTCTTTCAGCATGTTTACATTATTTGGTGGGAAGTAAAAAAAAGTGTACATGAGAGCGGCTTCTGTTTATAAACGCCATGTTTGTGTATTGGTTGATGAATGTGATTTATATAGGCGAGTGCGTTGTAGTGGTTTCCACGACTAAGGATTTACATAGTCGAGTCAGAATTGTGAAGTCCTGCCTATAGACCATTTAAACTGCAATTCGTTCATTTAAGGAAGTGACGTCTCCGGTCCTCAGACGTTTGCAGTTAGCTAACGTGCACATTCAAAACATTGGTGGGATACGGCTTATACAGAGTGATATTGCGACGGTTTATTTATTCTTGTGATTTTAAATGTTAAAATTAAAACTGGGACCATGTTGTTTTGTGATTGTAAGCTCTCTCAGACCAGGAACTAACTTGCTGTCAGAAAATTTCTCACTGCGGTGAGGAGAGAAATCTGGATACTGACTAGCGAGGATATCTACTATTATCAAAAACACAATGAATTACAATTTAATATGAATTAGATTTTAAAAAAAAGACACGTTGGCACAGATGAAGCATTTAAAACCCTCTCACACACACTTTTCTACCGCAACAAGGATCACAGATACATGGCTACACACTTTACCCAATCTAACCGCAAACATTTCAGAACGTATGGCATAATTATGTTACGTTACGGTGGAACACAGCAATTAATATTCTAACTAAATGTATTATTGTGTGGAGTTTTGGCTTCGTTTTGCTAATCGGTTTATCTTCACTAGCGAAGAGTCTTCCATGAACAAGTGATTGATTTCGAACAAGTTTTTAATGTTACTCGCAAAATCTCTATAGGTTATGTACAGGGTTTCTGATTAAATGAACGAAATGACACAAAGGAAAAATTCATTCATTTTGATGAGCGAGATTCAGAGAACCAAAATGATCCGATCTTCCCATCACTAATCAGCAGGATCAAACTACTGATGGGTCGTTCATGAATAATTATTATAATTCAGTTCGAACGAGCCTTTAATGTGACTCGGAAGAACGAGTTGTCTCAAAGAGTGATTCGAGACACTCTGAGACAACTCGTTCTTCTAAGTCACACACACACACACACACACACACGTATACATAGTCTCACACACACACACACACACACACACACACACACACACACACACACACACACACCCACTCACACACAATA